>JAHREE010000119.1:22175-51649 GCA_033628505.1 Tringa tobata | reverse complement strand
ACCCCCCGGCGGCTCTCGGTTCTCCTTTCCCCGGTTGCTGGGTTCAGGGGAGGGCAAGGGTCGGGCCGGTCACCGAGTTTCCCTCAGGCGGCGGGGGAGAAGCCGCCGGAGGCTCCAGAAAGATGCAGTTCTTGGGCCGGCTGGTGAACACCGTCACCCAGATACTCACGAACCCGTACCGGGTGAAGGAGGTGTCGGCTGCCGAGTACGCGGCTCACACCTGCCTGAGGGAGGAGGGCAGGGTGGCCCTGTATAAGAACAGCTTCACTCGCTCGTGGGATTGCGTGCTGGTGAACCCCCAGAGCCCGCAGGTCGCTTTCCGGTAAGTGACAGACCTTTAGCAATCAAAACTGAAGCATGAAATGAAAGGCCTGAAACCTCTCATCTCAGGATGGCGTGCTCCCTGGCTGCGGGTGTGGGGTGAGGTGTTTGGTTAGGGAGTGGGCTCAGAAGGAGTGGGAGGCCCCTGTGTGTGCTGGTGGAGGAGTTGGCATCAGAACAGCCTACGAGACCAGAGCAGGACAGGGTCCAAACCCCCTGAAATAGGTACTTGGGTCGTGATATCCCCAGGTACATGTACTTCTACTCGTACCTATTGCTGCTGTAGCATCTGGAGCACAGGAGGCTTCAGCCCAAAAGGTAATGTTCCTCAGGAAGAGGAGGTGCTCTCAGCTAATGAACTAGGCTCCCTTCTTTCCTTGCGATAAGTATGACACCAAGACAAGGAGGAGTAGGAAAGTCCTCAGCATGAATGTTTGGAGAAGAACTGCTTATCTCAGATAGGTGGGATGGAGGATGTTTCTTTGAGTGGGATCAACACTGCGTTTGCCTTTCCTCCAGGCTTTTCCAACTCGACAACGAAGCGGACGCCCTCTTGCTTTTTGAGCAATATGCTGGGCGGCTGCGCCCTTTCTACGAGAGCTCGTGCCAGCCTTTGTCTCTGGAGGATCTCCAGCAGCTCAGTGACTGCTTCCGCAGCCACCCCAGCTGGTCCTCGGCACACGTTGCGGTGGAGTTTGGGCGTCGTGAGAGCTTCCGGCACAACCGCATTCAGAGGCAAGGGGCAGGAGGGGTCTCCAGCGGGCCTGCTGCTGGGAACGAGCTTGGGAGGACAGCCTAAGCCAGGTTTGGGTATCCTGGCTTGATGTACCAAAGCAAGGTGGGCTGCTGCCTGGGGGAGCTTGACACCTGTGGTTACTGCAGAGGTTGATTTTAAAAGTGCTGGCCGTGGTGCATCCTGCCTGAATGACAGATGTGGTAGGAAAGGGGGTCCGGTGGTTGCTTGGTGTAAGCTTTTGAGCTGCTGCTGTGGGTGTTGAAGTGCAGAGCTCTGGTGTTTGAGCTAAAGGATTGAGCTGTTGCTAGAGACACTAATTAGACTCTTACAACCCTTGTGGGGCTGCTTTCTGGAGGGGGTTGTGGCTGACTTTGTAAACCATGAGAGGAGGTACATTAGGACTGTCTGGAAATGGCTTTTGGCCACAAGCTCTTTCTGTGGAGAAGTTCACTGAGGACAGGGGAGACTAGTGAGGAATTAGGGAACTGGGGGACTAAAGGCAGCGCCTCTGCCAGATTGCTGTCTGTAACCTGCCTCCTGCCTGCCTTTGGGCAGAGGGCAGCTGCTCCCGTGGTGGGGGGCAGAGGAAGGAGCAGCGTGTCAGGGAGAGGATCCATGGCAGGGTCCTTGGTGGCCCTTCCCTGTGCTTCTTCCCTGGCAAGAGGCTGAGCTTTCATGAACCTTGTGGTTCGCCCCTGCTGGGCCTGTCACAGACACGGAAGGTACCTTCATATCATCTCCCAGGGCAGCTGCACATCCTCGTCTTGGCAGCCCTTCCTTGGCCTCACGTTGACTCCTCTTTTGCAGCTGCGTGAACAGCACGGACAGCGAGGATGGCTGCACCCCGCTGCACCTGGCGTGCCGCAAGGGAGACATGGAGTGCCTGCTGGAGCTGCTGGAGTGCCACGCGCGGGTGGACATCACCGACAGGAACGGGGAGACCGTTTTCCATTATGCTGTGCGAGGGAACAGCCCCCAGATCATCGAGGTGGGAGCGATTTCAAAGCTGGCAGGAAGTGGGACTAGAGTGAGTTGTCTCTATGCTGTGAGGAGGGAGACAGGGGAGAGAAGGTCAGTTCCCTCTGCTGCTTCAGGCTGATTTCAGCCTCTTTCTTCCCCCTTTATTGGTGCTGTTTCCCACTTGCAGGCTCCAGATTCCACCCTGCAGTGGAACAAGGATATTGAGCAGGTTTCCTCAGAAAGTCTCCTTCATTGCTATTTGTATCCTGCCTTTCCCCAGGCCCTTGGCTGTCTCTTCTCCATCTCCTCTTAGCAGGGTGTTTGATTCTGGGCAGAGTGCTCCCATGGGGGAGCGTGTGTTTAGGCTCTTGTGGGGGAGTGTGCGCTGCCCACAGACCGAAGGATGTTTTGGAGCCACCGTGGTCTCTCCTGAGCCTACGGAACCTGTTTGAACTGAGCAGCCTTGCACGGGGAACGGCGATCAGAGCCTCGAGGCAGAGACAGTCTGAAGCCTCGATTGCTCTCGATTGCTGAAAATCATTAGGCAGAGTGACAGGGTTCGTGAGGGCGTGGGTGACCTTCCACGTTGGTTCCTCAGGTCTGTCAGCTCCCTAGCACCCAGTGTGAGTGGGAGACCGGCTCTCCCCTACTGCAGCACCCCCCACATTTGCCCAATACCTGTTGTGACAGCTCTCCCTCTTCCTGCCAGACTGTGTGGGGGTTTCCTAAGGAGTGATGGGGGAGGGATGACGATCCGGGCTTGCCATGCTGTAGAGCAGGGTAGTTCAGATCTTTGTACTAAAAAGATTTTCCTGATGGCGACAACTTGGCTTGTAGTTACAGAAATACTTCCCAGTCTGATCTGTCTCCTGTTTGTTTCTTTTCTCTCTTGGCTCCCTGCTAAACCAGAGAAAAGCAGCTCCGAATTCCTGCTTCTCTTGTGTGCAGCAGGGCTTGCAGGGTTTCCCCAGTAAGACAGTGGGATATTTTTGTGTAACAAATCAGTCACCTGGTAACAGATGTCACCTTTACGGGGAGAATAGGAAAATTCCTTCAAACGTATCCCCACGTGTATTTTAAAGATAATCCTGTTTGTATCCAAAAGCAGTGGCAGGTGTTGCAGGGGAGTTTGAGCCCCTGCCTGCTGACTGAGTGTGGTGACTGGTGGGGCCGCAGCAGGAGAGGGAAACTACTGGTTTCAGCTGGTGCGCTCATTCGGTTGGGCTGAGCTTTGCTCACGGAGTGTTACTGTTCTGCAGCTGATGGTGAGAGTCTGCTGGGTTGTGTTGTTCAAGGTTGTGCAAGCCCTTTTTGGCCGAGGGATGTCTCAGAGGCACATGGGCACAGAGAGCAGTGATCAACCCCTTGGGGAGAGAAAACAAGGAGCGCTTCCATAGCTACTGTGTTGGAAGCAGGGGTGGAGAGTACAGGCTGTAGCGTCGTGAGGAGCCCAGTGCTCTAGAGTCTCTCCTCGGAGCTCAGAGAGGCAGTCAGCACTCTTCCATGTCCCTCTGTATCTATTTATCTATTGTCTCCTCTTTCCAGCTCCTGGGCAAAACCCCGACTACTGGCTTGAACCACCTGAACCATGAAGGGATGACTGCTCTGCATCTCGCTTGTCAGCTGGGCAAAGAGGACATGGTCCGGTCTCTGCTGAAAAGCCATGCCAGCTGCAGCGTCATGGGGACGTTGGGCTACCCCATCCACACAGCACTGAAGTTCTCCCAAAAAGGGTAAGGAACTGCTTGGGCTGCCAGAACAGGGCTCTTCCAGTCTGGGGAACCTGTCTGCTTGGTCAGGGTTGTCCAAGACCGAACCCCTTTCAGGGTAGTGCTCAGTAGGAAGATGTTGTGTGCTGTCCTCTGCTGCGTCACTGAGACAGTAAAAGAACAGAGAAGTGCTGGTGTGGAAAAGAAAGAAACACTTTCAGAAAAAAAAAATGTTTTTCCCTGAATTTATATATTATTTAGTATCAGACATCAGGAGAAAGACACAGATTTTTTTTAAAGAAGTATTGGTGAAATGCTTTTTCTTAGAATGAGCTGTGAGGAGATGATTTACTGATGCTTAAATAGTATTGCTAATTACTGTACCTCTGTCTTTGAGTGCTCTGATCCTAATAAGCTTTCATTTCAAAGCCTAGTTATTCCCGTCTCCTGTGGGCCAAAGGTACTCTTGACTCTTAATAACACTCTCTGGAACTGAATCAAAAGAGGCACAAAGTTTACTCCCTGTTTTGTTTTCCCTGGAGAAACTTGATTCTCTTTGTATGTGCTTTGTAATAGTTAATTTTCATAGAGTGTCAGAGCTCTACAAATAGGGCTCTCAAGTCAACACCAGCTGCTGCAGCATCTTGAAAAGTGCTTTCCAACACACAAGCCAAAAGTGTACTCCGGTTCCTTAGTTTGCAGTGGGGCTTGATCTCTTGTACATGGTTTATTTGGTGGTGTTGCAGAGTGGAAAGCATATACTTACTTGTATAGTCTACCTACCCACACTTTCTAGGCACCAGGTACTAGTCTAGTCACAATAGGTGTGATTTTTCACTTATAGGGAAGTATACAGATTCTTAATTTAAGCGAGTATTTAAGTTTTATTCCTACATTTCCACGGAGAGAGAGGGAAAAGAGAAGAATTTCCCCTCGGGTCCCTCAGAAATGCCATATTCCTGTATTGGAGAAGCACCCAGATGTTGCTCCACAACTTGGAATTGGGAAGGAATTCTCCAGCTTCCTCCGAACGCTGTGCTGCTTGTGCGCTTCCTGCTGCGCCCTTCCTTTCTCAAAAGAGCAAAACAAAACTGCAGCTGAGGAACTTGCAGGTGTTAGCAGAGAGAGCCTGCTGCTGCTGAAGGGTTTCCCGAAAGCCTCTGGGTGGGAAGGCAGATACTGAAGTGAGTGGAGGTGTGAGTCGAGACGGCAGCCGCCCGTCCCTTCATCTCCTTGTCTTTGCCAGGTGTGCCCAGGCCATCCTCGAGGTGGATGCCAGCCAGGTTCGCTCCAAGGACCCGCGCTACGAAGCTACTCCGCTGCACTGGGCGAAGAAGGCAGAGGTAAATGGAGCCAATCTGTGATGAGGGGCTGTGCTGCCACCCACCACCTGGTTAATTCCTCCTGCTGCCGACCTCTCCCTTTCCTGAGCGCGCGTGCGGAGCCCTGGGAGCGTCAGAGCCCAACCAGCAGCCCGGGGTTTGATTCCCTTTGCCCTGTGCTGAGCAGTGCAGTTTGCCACGGGGGATGGAGCAGTGGAGCCTTGCAGTGAAACAAACTGATGGGCTCATCCCTAGTATGTCATCCTTGCCTGTGAAACGGCCAGCTTGTCCCTTTTCACTTTTTGTTGGGGGAATTGCAGCAGTGTCACTGCTAGCCCCGGGGGAAGCTCTCCTCTCATTACTGGCAGTTTCATGGAAGCAAGTAGGCTGATGCCTTGAAGACTGCAGGGAGAGAGTGATTTAGGCACAGGGTGGTGGCAAGTAGGTTATGGTCCAGTTTCTGCCAGAGATGGGCAGATCAGTGGTGTGATGCTGAAGCACCCAAATGGTGCCTGTTGCAAGCAGAGGACATTCCTATGGCAGGACTGATTTCCCTCCCGCAGTATTGCATCCCTCTCAAAAATGTCCTATGGAGTTTCGAAGCAGACATAAATCTGCTTGGCTTATGAAGAGAAGAATATGAAAAAGCAAACTTTCCCTCCAGTCTGCAAGGATTCTGGCCTGAGTAGGAATTGTTTTTCCTCCATTGCTCTCAGCCAGTTGCTACGCTGGCATATAAGTCCCAAAACATCCAGAAGCTCTAGCCAGAATGTGAAACCACCAGCTAGTTCTGTGGTAAAACAGAGAAACCCCATCACCAGTGCTTGGAACAACGCATCTGGCATCTGCCAGCCAGCTGTAACCAGGCTAAGGCTCCCTCCTCTTCCCCTGCTTTGCTTGCCATGAGACCTGGATGGTCTGAGCACCCAGGCAGTTGTCCTCACGATCGCTTTCTCTCTTCTTGACCTGACACGTGCACGCTTGGGCACAGATGACGCAGCTGCTGCTCGAGTACGGCTCGGAGGTGAATGTGACCAGCCGGACGGCTGACATGGCTCTGCACATCGCAGTGAAGAGGGGACGCTTTGACTGCGCCATGGTACTGCTGACACACGGGGCCCACACCAACGCCAAGGGTCAGGATGGCAACACACCGCTGCACCTGGCCATGAAGGTGAGGTTTCTGCACCTTCCCAGAGGCTGCTGGAAAGGAGAGAGAGATTTTTCTTGAAGAGTTGAGGCGGGGACAGACTCTATTGAAATTCTAGCTGTAGTCTTTCGTGGGGCGATCCCTTGTGGGTGCTTTGGCTAATGAGACGAGGAGGGAGGGAATGAGAGATGTTGTAGCCACAGGGAGCGTGGCTCTTTGAGCTTTCTCTTGTCCCCCTAGCATGACCACCTGGATATGATCAAAGCGATCGTCGTGTTTGGAGGAGATGTCGAGATCCCCAATGATTTCGGGGAGACACCGGGGCTGTTGGCAGCCAGGAGCAGCAAAGGTGAGGGAGCATGTCAGCAGCCTTGCAGTGTGAACCCAGCATCCTGTCTCCCCTTGGTGGCCAAAACAGTGTCTTGGTGAAAACATGCCAAGCATGGGTGCTGCTTCTCCAGCATGCTTTCCCACCTGCTAGTTGCTCACAGGGTAGGCGCTTCCTGAGCTAGTGGCGTAGGCTTTGTATTAATAGCCCTTGACAAATTTCTCTTCTATGAGACAGAGATGCAAGAGGAAAAGCTGGCACCCACTCCCCCTCTTTCAGGCCACAGTGGCGGGCACTGCAGGCTCACAACAGGATGATGCAGTGCTGCTGAATCGCCCAGGCGTGAGCAGACACGGGCCAGGTCTTCAGTGGCAAGAAGCATGTGGCACACACCCTTGAACCTGCACAGCACTGGGTACCCCTGCCCTGCACAAGTCCTGCTGCTTGGTCTTAGGGGAGAGATACCCAAGACGTGCTTTCCCCTTCCCCAGGTCATCCCAAAGGTTGCACGAGGGTTGAGGCTGCTGTGGATTTAGCAGAGCACCCCCACCTACCCCAGCAGTGTGTGCGTGCACTGATTCTCTTTCTGATCTGTGACTCCCCCTTCGTCACCTAAGGTGTGAACCGGAAAGTGCTCTTAGACCTGCTGCAAACTGTAGGGACCGAACGCTGCCACCCACCCAACCCTGACTCCCCAAGCCTGGCACCATCTTCTGCCTTATTCCTGGAAGGCCCACCTTCCTCGCGGAGCAGCTTCGACAGCTTAGGTAAAGCCTTCCCTGGCCCTCCGTTGCTCTCCTCCCTTCTTGCTGTCTCGGATCTCTTCTTCAGATGGGCCATGCTCTGGGGACAGTCTCCTGTCTCTCTGTTTCTGGTGACTCTGTCCTTGTTCAGCTGTTGCAGGATCTTGTCACTTTTCTCTGTTTCTCCTGTGTGTGTCCTCTAGACTCTTGCACCATAAACTTCTGTTTTGTAAACCTGACGCAGTGCAGCTCTGTTAAAAAGGAAAGAGATGACTGATTCCCTCATCCCTCTGGAAGAGGTGTGGGACTTAGTTGCCTGCATGTACTTTACCCACTGGGTCATGTACATGGGGAGATGCTTGCTGGTCTGCCTTGAGGACCTCCCAGTGTCATGCTGGTCACAAGGAAATAAGAAATGTCAGTTGTTCAGATCCTGGAGGCCAGCAGCTGGGAGAGGGAAGGGATGAAGCCCAAGGATACGTGACTTTGGTCACAAGGTATATGTTATGCACAGGATGAGCCAAACTTGGTGTATATCATTGTGTCGTAGCTTGTGCTCCGCGCTGCGCAGTCTGTGTGAATAACCCTGTGGATCTATACTAGGTTCTTGGCTTTCCTCCTCCAGGGAGCTCTGGAGCTTGGGCAGAGGCAGCGTGAGGGGTTATGGAGTGGGCAGTGGGTGAGTTGGCTTGGAGGAAGGCTTTGACCCTCGTGAGGGGGTGTGCGGGCAGGTAACAGCCACTTGGGGTCCACTTTCCCTCTCAGGTTGGTGGTTTCCTTTGCAAAGGCCCTCTTGTGGGGAGGCCAGAGGACAACACCCTCTCACGCCCTGGAGTGTGTCTGTGTCACCACAAATGTCACTGGCTGGTGACACCAGGACTTTCGTCTCACTATGACCTTGTGAAGGCAACCCTCCAGGTTTCAGTTCTGCTGCAGTGACAGAGCAAGGAAGTCCCTTTTTCGTCCTGGACTCTGGCCTTTGAAGAAACTCCTCACCATATCCACAGCCACCTTCTGGCCTGGGCGCTGACGGGAGTATTTAACTTCTCTTCCCCCCTGTTCTTCTTTTGGTTTCACAGGCTGGCTTCTCATCTAGGCTGGATTGGTGCCCCACACCCAGGGTGGCCTGGGTGTACGTCAGCTGAGTGGTAACGACAAGCCACCCTGTCCCCACGGCTCTCCTGCCTAGGTTACCTTGCAGGAGTAGATTTAGGTTTTATCTTATGGCTTGCGGTAAACTGCGTAGTGGGCACGCTGCTAGGCCCTGCCTCTCTCTCACCTCCTGTGCTCATCATCTGCTTCTATAAATCCTTTGTCTTTGCCAGTGCATCTCCAGCTGCCTGCTCTAAAGGAGGGGGTTTCTCCTCTTTGGTGTGGAGTTTAATCTTGGGGGGGTGGTGGGTGGTGGTACCTGGTGGCTATGGGTAAGATGGCTTGTGTGTCCTGCAGGGAGCTTTATTCCAATGAGAAGGGAGTTGGATGTTCTTTGTGTGATTATGGTGGAAATGCTTTACGGCAGAAGTGGGAGGTTTGGGTACCTTGACCAAGTTTTCTGGGGGCAGAGAGGAAGTAGGAAGAATAATTGAAGGTTTTGTAATTGATTAAGTATAATTTGGTTGACTAGTATCTCTGAGGCACGTATCAGAGGGTTCAAGTAGCAAAGTGGTCTCTAATTTTTTTCTCCTTTTGCATGTTCCTGGCCCTCTAGGGTACAAGGACCTTCTGTATGTTTCCACAACGCTTGGACAGTTTTTGAAGGCACCAGATGTTGTGGATTCACCCAGTGACAGTAGAAGAAAGTGAGTACCAGCTTCTGTTTGGGTTCCTGTGCAACTTGAAGGTGAAAGCCATGTGTGTGAATTCTCCCCACCCACACCTCTGTGTGTGGCATCCTCAGAGCTGACATTATTTAGCACCCATTAACCTTGCAGTTTTTCCAGAACCTTGTAGCTGCTCCTGCCTGCAGCCTCGGAGCTGCAGTGGAACCCAAGCTCAGCAGGTGAAACCCCTGCTCTGTCCTTCCCTTCTGCTGCTGGGCACGAAATGCTGTTTTGGCTTTATGTTATCTCCATGTCCACACGCTGCCCTGACGTTCACCCACCTCCTTTCCCAGGCTGTGCACTGCCTTGGCAGTGCCTACACCTCACCTTGCATGGAGCAGTTGGCACTGAAGCGCTGCTAGCAGGATCTTAGGGGTGTCTGCTTTTTAATTATGACACAGTGTAAACTACTTCATTGTAAGGGACTTGGATGCATTTTTGGCTTGTGAATGTCTCTCTGGTGTAGAGGTTGGAGATGGCTAAATGAGCAAATGGTGTTGCACAAGCTCTGATGAAGTATATCTGGCCAGGTCACGGAATCATATGGGGTTGGAAGAGACCTCTGGAGATCATCTAGTCCAACCCCCCTGCCAAAGCAGGTCCACTTAGAGCAGGTTCCACAGGAACATGTCCAGGCGGGTTTTGAATGTCTCCAGAGAAGGAGACTCCACCACCTCCCTGGGCAGCCTATTCCAGGGCTCTGCCACCCTCAAAAAAGAAGTTCCTCCTCACGTTTAGGTGGAACTTCCAGTCTATTTGCATCTGAGGAAGTAACACTGCTTACTGACTATGCTGTCCTCAGCAGCGTTCTTGTTACTCTGGCGTTTGTAAGCTGTCCCACATCTCCCAGTCATCTGTGTGTCTCTGTCTCTCCAGTCACGACCGCCTCCTGTGCCTGGATGGAGGGGGCATCCGGGGACTGGTGCTCATCCAGCTCCTCCTGGCTATCGAAAAGGCTGCGGGCCGTCCCATCCGTGAGATTTTTGACTGGATTGCGGGGACCAGCACTGGAGGAATCTTGGCCTTGGCTATTGTACACGGTGAGGACAGTGCAAATAACGGGTCCCTTCTCACTCCTGTGGGCTCGAGTGCTCCTCTATGGGGAGCAGGTATGGGGTGGGAGCTGCCTCTCTGAGTCCTGACTGGGGTTTGTTGTCCCTGCCAAAGGAGGGAAGGGATGCTTGTTAATGAAGGAAAGCCCAGACCTGGCTTTGCGCTTGCTTCTCACGTCAGCTGGCCTTGAGCAGCTTTCTGGGTTTCGGGAAGTGCGTGGTGGCAGAGTGCAATGTTCTGTTCTTCCTGCTCTCTCCATGCGGGTTTTACAGCAAAGTGATCAGCACTTTCTGGTAGTGGGAAACTGTCCTCCACGCTCGCCTTTCCTCTTTAATCCTCCCTAGTCATGCTGCTGAGGTCTGAGCAGACGCCAGGCAGGCTGGGAAGGGGATGGGATCGGGAGTGACGCCTCCCATCTCCCGCTGGTCCTGGAGAGTCCTGTCTCTGATGTGCTGTTTGTTCTGCCTGCCCTTCCTCCCATTCCCTGCTCCTGCCGATGCTGTTGCCTGTCTCAGGGAAGTCCATGGACTACATGCGCTGCCTGTACTTCCGCATGAAGGACATGGTGTTCCGGGGTTCTCGGCCCTACGAGTCGGAGCCCCTGGATGAGTTCTTGAAGAAGGAGTTTGGGGAAAACACCAAAATGACAGATGTCCGAAAACCCAAGTAAGTCCTGGCTGGGGGCTGCACTGGTTGAGTGTGCTCTAGAACCCTCTCAGCAGAGATGCTCAGCCTCTCCTTAGAGCAGGTCTGGAGTGCGATGTGCAGACTATTGAAGCCTTAAGTATGTTTTTTTCCCATTTTACTCATTCTGTCATGTCTTCTTCCCCAGGGTTATGGTGACAGGGACGTTGTGTGACCGGCAGCCAGCTGAGCTCCACCTGTTCCGGAATTACCCCGTACCAGAGACAAAAACCTCCACTGAATACAAGACAAGCGCATCTTTCAAACCACTCACTCAGCCAGAAGGTAAATGCTGGCACACAGCAGTCCAGCTGGTTGCAGAGGAGAGGGACATCCCTCAGAGATGGAAGGTTTCCTGTTCTTCCTCCCATTGCTCTGAAAATTGGGGTGTCCCATCAACAGCTCATCCTTCATCTTGACTTGTAGCTTGATCCTAGTGATAGTTCCCTTTTCTCCTCTCTCCTTCTCCCTTGGCTTCTCTTGTACCAGGAAGGGACTGGCTAGTGAGGATCATGAGAAAGGGGTCTGTTAGAGGAGTCCTGCCTACAGTCAGGACTTTTCCCTCAGAGGCAGATCAGCGTGGAAAAGCTGTGTAACTAGAAGCTTGCAGCTGCCTCCAGCTTCCTGCTTTCTTTGTCTAGCAAACATAACTGGCTTGCCATCAAAATAGCAGCAATGAAGCTGGTAGAGAGCGAATTTCACCCAGGATATATAGAAAGTGGTGAGAACATCTTTTAAACCCCCCCCAAAATAATCCTTTGCATCCAAGCAGAGGACCTTACTGTTGGGAGAAAGAGGCGCAACTGTCTAGGGTAGGGTCTTCTGGGATTGCAAGCCCTTCTGCTTCGTGTTGGTGAAGGTGGGGGTGCCTCTCACACGTAGGAGAGTTGCTGCAAGAGGCCGTTTGCTTTCTTTTCCTCCAGACCAACTTGTGTGGCGTGCTGCCCGCTGCAGCGGTGCGGCTCCTACTTATTTCCGGCCCATAGGCCGCTTTCTGGATGGCGGGCTGCTGGCCAACAACCCGACCCTCGATGCCATGACGGAGATCCACGAGTACAACAAGACGCTGATCAAAAAGGTGAGGGGAAAATCCTGGTCCTGTCTGGTAGCTGGGGCTCTATTGGCTCCACTGAGCCTCCCTGGAAGGGGGAAGAGGGTTTGGGAACGGATGCCACTCTAGTGGATAAAGAAGTTAGCAGTGCAGCACCTGAGAAGGGAGTGTGTGGAGGGGGATATGTGTTGGTAATGGTGGCTGAGAGGTGAAATACCTCTTCTGACAAGGGTGTGAGATGGGGAGGGAGCCCCATCAGCCTGTCCTTGCTGCTTTGAGCAATGATGATTCAGTTGATGGTTGTATTTGGCCCTTGACACGGCTCTGCATGACCTTTTCCTGCCCAAAAATAAATGGAGAAGACAATAGTAGGGCACTCTGCAAGGCTGAAGAGTGAATCCCTTCGGTGGTGTGGCAAGTTCATCAGAGGGATGGCTAACTACTGGCAGCTACTGCTCCCTGTGGCTGAAAGGGAAGGTGTGTTGCCAAAATGACTGGAAGAGTTGGACTGTTTCACAGCCACCTGGTCCTAGGCCTCATCTTCGGGGTGATCCCATGGGTTTGGATGCAGCCAGGGGTGTAAGGGACAGAACAATGCAACTGTTAAAGTCATGTGGATTATACCTGTCTCACCAGGCACCACTAAAAGGGGAGGATGGGGAGGAGAAAAGGCTACCTGGCCTTTTGTCTTGGCTTTCAGAGCTTACCCTGAGACTCTGAAAGACATGCTCTGCCTTGAGTGTTGGTCCTTGCAAACAAATCTTTTGTTTGTCCACAGGGTCAGAGGCAGGAAGTAAGAAAATTGGGGTTGGTGGTCTCCCTGGGGACAGGGAAGCCTCCGCAGGTCCCGGTGAGCTCTGTGGATGTTTTCCGTCCCTCCAACCCTTGGGAGCTGGCGAAGACCGTCTTTGGGGCCAGGGAGCTCGGCAAGATGGTGGTGGATTGTGTGAGTACTGGAAGGAGGGGATGAGGGAAGACCCCTGGGGCTGCTTGCAGGGAGGGAGCAAAGTTTTGCAGTCTTCAGCTTCTTCCTTTTAGGAGAAAGGGGTACTTCCTTGGAACTGCTCCGACCATGGCCAATTCAAGGAGTGGATATAGTGGGTAACCTAAGAATTGCGGGAGCACAGTAGGTCTGAAGCCCTGAATGCCTCCTTTGGGTTTCAAGTGCCAAGGGAGGTGCAGTTCCTGCAGCTGTAAGGAGCTAAGGTGTGGGAGAGCTGAGGACAGGATGGTGATCAGTGACCCCTAGGAACATTTGCAGGTGTGAGTTTGTGAAACTCTTTATCTTTCCAGGGAGCATTGATTATCATCTGAGCAACCTGGGGAAAAAAAAAATAATCAAGCCTCAGAAAACAGCAGTTAATTTTTCTTTAGAAAATCTTTGCTAGCCCTACCAGGGAAATTAGCAAATGCTAGAGAAGTGGGAGCATCACTAATAAAAAGCAGTAGTCCAGAGCTGTGGTTAGGAGTGTGTGATAGTTTTTGGATGCTTCAGAAAGAAGTTTGTTAAATATAGTATGTGAAACGCTCTGAATGAATGAAAGCCAGAAAGATCTGAACTGAGGTTTTGACTATGATCTTAGTTCTGTCGCTTTATCTCCTCTTAGCTTCCTAAAGCCCAAAAAATGCCCAGAGAGGTCCCTCTGCTTCTCCTGTCTTTTATTTCAGGGCTCCCAAGGAAGCTGTCCCAGGATAGCCCAGAAAGCCTGCATTGTCACAGGCTCTGTTGGTCTTAGACAGAAATGGGTAGAGGTGAAATCCCAAGGAGGCTGTGATTCAGATCATCCTGGAGATTTCTTTGAGGGAATCCACTCAGTGCTGTGATGGATGGAGGATCTGTGGGGTGAAATTTCTCGTGTCCCAAGGATCAGGAGCACTGTTCTTATATTAAAAATAACAATCAAAAAGCCACCCCGTTCCTGGTGGCGAACATTGCCATCCAGGATGCCACTTGCTCCTGGTTTTTCCTCTCCCTCCGCGGCTTGCGCAAGTTGGAGTTGGTGCCAAGGGAGCCTCTTGCAGGCAGGGGGGGCATGGGGGGAGCGGTGTGACAGTCAGGCTCTAACTCTGGGCCTGTTTCTCCTGCAGTGCACTGACGCAGATGGCCCAGCTGTGGATCGTGCCAGGGCCTGGTGCGAGATGACGGATGTCCCATATTTCCGGTAGGAGCTTCCTTTCCGCTCTCTGCACAGACCTATTTTTATCCCGCTCACTTCAGACCTGGCTGCGGCATGTGTCATGCGTCATCCCAAATAGTGTCCTCTCCAGCGGCATGCCTGCCCACACCCCTCATAGAATCACAGAATGGTTTGGGTTGGAAGGGACCTCGAAGGTCATCTAGTTCCAGCCCCCCTGCCGTGGGCTGGGACACCTCCCACTGTCCCCCTGCCCCCTCTCCTCGTGCCCTGGTGACACATGGGAGGATGCCATGGCCCAGTGGTGGATTGAGAACACCTTGTCTGGGGTCAGTCGGTGGGGGCTCTGGGGATGCTGTCTATAAGAGGGTCCTTAGGAGATGTGCATCCTGCCCAGTTCCACCGTGCACAGCGTGGTTTGAGGCTCATGCCTTACTTGCGTGGTGCTGTTGCTGAACTGTGGCTGGGCCTTGCAGGAGGGGGAAGGTCTCCTGCTCTGCAAGCCTGCTAGGTAAGGGCAGGTGAACACCCAGGACAGAGGGAGCCACTTTGCACAAGTCTCGTGCTCGTCAGGCTCCCTTGCCTTGTCACATCCGCGTCTGTGACCAGCTGGTGATGCTCTCTTGCCGTACGCAGGCTCAGCCCTCAGTTGCACACGGAAGTGATGTTGGATGAGGTGAACGACACTGTGCTGGTGAATGCTCTCTGGGACACCCAGCTTTACATCTACCAGCAGCGGGAGCAGTTCGAGCAGCTGGTGCAACATCTCTGCCGATGACTGACCTGGAGGTTCCTGTTCAGCATCCCCGTGGCAAGGAGCAGGAGACACTGAAATGGCTCGGATTTGCCCTTGAATCAAGCTGTTGAGGTGGGGGAGGGACTATTACTACTGCTACTAATGAGGAATTAATGATATTTAATAGACAACATACACACATATTCTGGGGCACACCCATATTTTCCCAGACAGCTGTGAAACGCTGACAGATGTTTTCATACTGTAGCCCCATCTCCGTTACTGTGCTCGGTTTTGCTGCCCTGCTTTCTGACCTTACAGCCCTTCCCAGAAGCCAGAGCCCCCACCTACCTCTCTTGAGCTGTAGCAGACGGAGTCTGTCTCCTGTCTGTGCAGCACCTCCACTGACAAAGCACCGTGCACCTTCTCATGTCACAGAATGGGCCTGGGCCAGGTAAAGCTTCAGAGATTACTTGACCCGCTGGGGCCGAGGTGTTTCAAAGTGTATAGCACAGGGAAAAGGGATTATTCTTCCCTCAATATGCCCAGTTTGAAGGGGAGCAGAAATGCTGCAACTTTTCCGCAGTAGATGTCGTGCACACAATGTCTGTCGCACACAGAATGTCGTGACTGGCCTTGGGAGAAGGGGGAACCTTTCCTGAACTTTGTCTTCTGTAGCACTTTCCCCTTTCCCTTCCAAGATGGGCTGGTGACACAGGTACTGACTGCACCCAGGGTGGGAGCAAACACAACACCCCCCAGAGACTTGTTTTGTGCCTCCTGACTTGCTGTGCTGCTTTTTGCTCAAGGGCTGAGATGTGAAAGCCCGTCTTTATGCGCAGGAAGCTCAAGATGAGGGACCTGCCAAGCCTTGGCTTGGTAGAGATATCGTTTCTCTTTATTCTTAACGTGGAATTGAAATGCTCTGAAATCAGTTCCCACCAAAGAAGCTGACCCTGTGACAATTTGGATTTACCTTTTTACCTCTGGAAATTCCATTGTGAATGCTGCACTCCTCAATGTTTCTGCAGTAAATTTTGCATATTTATAAATAATTTATGTATCTATTTGGAGATGTTTTGAGGAATAACCTGGAAAACTGAATTCTTAACTGTTTGCTTTTGACTGGATGGACTGCTGTTGTGAACAGCACTTCTATGCAAGACTAACATGACCCGAAATAAAGAGGGGATTGGCTTTGGTTCCACTGTCATTCAGCCCATGGTTGTCTTGTCTCTCTCTGTCTCCATCCTGCAAAGTCCCAGAAGGGTTCTGAGCTCGCAGCCTCTGAATTTCTTGCAGATAGAAAATGAGGAATAGGGCTCCTTGGGACACAGGATTATACCCTTTGTATGGGCTGAAGAGGTGAACGGCCTGTGCCTGCAGCCAGCCCTGGGAGCAGGAGTGTGGGTGCTGGGTCACGAATAGGGCTAAAAACTGATTATCTGCCTTCTGATCTTCACTTTCACAAATGAGATTGTGGAATTAAGGGGCTTTTAATGTGGAGTAAAGGTTTTCTTTTTCCTACATAACGGAGGGCCTTACCTTCCTGTGGAAAATCATCCCCCCCCACCACCATGTCTCGGGATGGAGGGAAGATGAACTCCCTTCTGCTTTTTGCCCCAGGGTGGGTTGCATTCTCCCCTTCTCTTTATAAGCCTGCACCTTCTGCAGGGACTTCCCAGAGTGATGCTGTGCCGGGCTCCTTGCCCGCAGGCCGGGAGAGCCGGAGGCTTCAGGCACAAGCCCGTGTCACGATGAGACCAGGAGCGGGAGGGTGGCTAAGAGCCGGAGGGCTGAGGCCTGGGGTGGGGGAATAGCGGGCAGAGAAGAGGTGAAACCCATTTTGAGCTTTCCTTACATTTGCTTTCCCCCCCACCCCCAGTTATGTGCTGCCTGTGATCACAAGCTGATAGGGATCTCCCGACTCGACTCTTGGTGTCTGCGTGCGAGGGACCCGAGGATGCTCTGCCAGCACTGCGAGGCTGAGCGAGCCACCTCGGAGCGGTGGCCAGGACGGAGGCAGCGAGCCATAAGGCGGTCGCTCTGGCAGGTGGCTGGCTCCGCAGGTGTCAGGGCAGGAGGAGCTGGGCACAGAGCTGGCAATCAATAATTCAAGGAGGCGGTCACATGCCCTTGCTGGCTGTCGCAGGATTCCTCTCTTCCCAGAGTCCGGTTACTTCCAGAGATCAAGTTCCAGCCTCTTGGCTGGTGAATTATTAAACTCCAGCAGTGCTCCGTTCCCTTTGTACCACGTCTGTGTCTTCCTGCTGTCCAACCTTGCCAGCGACGGGCTCTTTCCATCCAGCCAGCTCTGCAGAAGCAGCGTCCTCCAGGCCACCGCGTATAGCACCTTGTGCTCTCCTTTGCTGCTTGCTTCTCCGTGGGAGAGGGGAAAAGCTCTGGAGATGGACCTGTCCTACAGATCCACCATCTCCATCTATAAGGTGAGTGCTGACACCAGAGGCTGCTTCTGTCTGCCTGGGGGGGGGGAGGATGTGTGGGTGGGAGGAGAAGAGCTGTTTTCTGCCAAAGGTTCCCTTGAAGGGTGGACAGCCGAGGGCTGGATCCCTCCCCAGGCTGAACTGCAGTAGCTCCTGTAGGACCTGGGTGGTGTTTGAGAGCAGACGGCTGGAAGGAGGGCAGGGTGGTGCGGGTCTTGAGGTAGATCTGGGAAGGAGCTGGGCGACCAGGATGGTTTGGACGAAGCATGTTTATGAAGGCTGACAAGCCTTGGTTGCTGGTATGAAGCTGGAGCTCAGTCAGCAGTTTTCCCCTTTGCTGGAAAGCACGGTCTGATCTCACGAACGCTTCCCTACGCACATCGGTAGGTGTGAAGGCTGGCAAGGAGGGGGAATTGCTGCTTTCTACCCTCTGGTCTGCTCTGCTGTAGGCAATAAACACCTTTGATACCTACAGGAGGTAAGGGCGGGGAGGCTGGTCTGAAGCAGTCCATCCCTTCTCTGAGCTGCTGAGTCTGGCAGCACACCACAGCCCGCCCAGGAAAAAGTTGTGTTCGTGCCTGGGTAATAAGCGGTGGCCCTTACCCCAACAGGCTCAGGGATGAGGGGAAAAGGCTGTTCAGATGCCCTTGCAGTTACTCTCCTGTTTGCAGTGGGTGTGAGGCCTCAGGAGACAGCCATCTTCAGGCGGCTGCTTGGCTCTCCAGGGCATTGCCCTCTGGCATTGCTCCTCTCCCAGGCTGGCTGGAGAGGGCTCAGGGCAGCTGAAGGCATCTCTCCAATGGAGGGAGCTGGCTTTGTGCATGGTGTCGTGGCTGGGGGAGCTCTCTGGGTCCCTGCTGAACCCAGCCAAACCGCAGCGGGAAGGCATCGACCTGCTGAGGTCTTTGGGGCACGGGGAAGATTGGTGTTAACCTGCTTCTGCCCTGGCCACAGAGTATCCTGGAGCAGTTCAACCCCGCGCTGGAGAACCTGGTGTACCTGGGAAACAACTACGTGCGTGCCTTTCATGGTGAGTGGGGTCCCACATGGCACGGGCTCCAGACTGTGCTGCTCTATCTGTCCTGGGTATCTGCTGTGCCCTCACCCAGGACAAGGCTGCTGGTCTCCTCCTCTAACATGTCCTGAGCTGCTTTTTGGCACTCTTGTCCTGCTCCAGGACCCACTGCTGTTATTTGGCACAGACGAGGAGAAAGAGGGTGCCCTTTCCTATAGGTGTGGTACCAGGGGGTGGCTGTCCTGTCTGCTGCTTTCTGGGGCTGGGGATGGTGGGAAGGCAGGCCAGGTTCTTACGTCCCCTCCCCTCTACTCTCCTCTCCTCACAGCATTGTCCAAAGCAGCTGAAGTATATTTTAAGGCAATCGAGAAGATTGGGGAGCAAGCGCTGCAGAGCTCCACCTCACGCATGCTGGGTAAGGCTCTCCCACTCACCGTCCTCCATCCTCTGATGAGCCACAGTTACATTTTTTTTTGGCCTTCCCCCTTAGCTAGTCCCTTTCCAGGCACTGGGGGAAGGAAACAGCTCCTTTAAATGATGTCTTAGAGCACCAGGCCCTCTCCAGGCAGTAAGAGTCAAATTTATTGTGCATCCTTGAATATTCCCCAAGGCCCCAGCACTCTCTCCTGCATCTCTCTGAGATCAATGACTGAGCCCAGCTCCTGCGATGGACCTCCAGCAATGGACCTCTCAGGGAAACCAGTCCTTGCTGAAGGCATTCTGCCTGGGGAGTTGAAGTTTTCATCTTGGAGGAACCATTTTGCTCCTCCTTGCAGGAGTGAGGGAAAAGCTGGAGAGCGTGGACTGACAGCAGCTGATGGGGTGTTGTCCCCCTGAGCCCCCAGCCAGCTGAAACGGCAGCTTGGAGCTGAGGGGCTTACACTCAGCAGCTCAAATAATTCTGCAGCCTGGTGCCGGCGGCTGAAAGTGTGCTCGGGGAACTGCTCTGATACTTAGCATTTCAGTAAAAAAAACTTCCAGCAGAACGTGTCCCTGCTGCAGAGTCCTACCATCGTCTGCACTGCCCCGCTCACTCTTCTGCTCCCTGTCAGCAGTCTCTTCCCTTCATGGTTTCATACTACCAACACCGGTGAGGTGGGACCCTGCTGAGTGTTGGCAGCGGGTGCTGCAGCTGCTTTCCTGTAGGACAGCCAGCACCGTGCACTGTAGCTGGGGTGGCATTAGGAGTGGAAATGGGGCTTGTAGGGGCTGCGGCAGAACAGAAACCCCCCGCCCAGAGCCCATGGCAGAGACAAAGCTGCCTGCTGGCACCTGGGGCTGTAGCAGAACGCTGGTCTGGCAGCTTCATGGGCTGGAGAAATCCCCCGTTGGCAGCGCCTGGGGAGTGATGGTGGAGCTGAGCCCAGGGGAGGAAGGCTACCAGCCTCTCTCAGGGTGCAGAGAGCATTGCGGTGCGATATCTGGTGGACTTTCACACCCATATATCATCCGCCTGAGTCGCATGCCTCCTTAGGGGCACAAGGAAATGGCCAGGGGATTTTTCTACCCTCTCCTGTCTCTTTCCCTGAAGGTGAAATTCTGATGCAGATGTCCAACACACAGAGAATCCTGAGCTCTGATCTGGAAGTCGTGGTGAGTGGTCTTCCCGGGGGGCTGGTGCAGGTTGGGGAAAATGGGACTTCCTTAACTCCTTAACCACAGCATGCTGGCCCTTTGCCCAATGCTGGCATGCCCAGAGCCTGGCTATTGTTCAATGTTTGGTGCAGTTGGTGGACTGTCACCACCCCTCTGCAAGGGTGGTGGCACGTGTGCAGTAGACTGTGCAACGCCTGGCTCTGAAGATGTGGCGAGGCTGTCCTCTCTTTCTCTGGGTGGCAGTGGTGGGACAGGAGTGGAGGGGATGCTAACTCTTCTGGATACTGCTGTTTGTGGCTGTGCCGAAGCTTGGGGGTTAATGGTCGGGTGGGTGCTGAGTGCCCACCTCCAGGCTGCAGGGCTGCTCCATGGTAGTCCTCATGTGCCCATTTCTGGCTTCTGTGTGGGGTCCAGGTGGCAAAGGAGTCACTAGCTGTGGGTTTTGTGAGCTGCCCCTTCGCTCCATACAGTGAAGGGCTGAGGGTGATGGCTCCTTTGCCTCTTCCAGGCTCAGACCTTCCATGTGGACCTGCTGCAGCACATGGAGAAGAACACCAAAATGGACGTGCAATTTATTAGTGTGAGTGATGAACTTCCTTATCCTCCTCACCCTTCCTTGTTTCCCCCTCCTTTCCACCCAAGCTTTTGCTTGAGCACTTGAGGTGTTTCCTTGGCTTTCCTCAGCAGGAGTTAGCGGGGAATTATCTTCTTCTTCTGTCATGGTGGTGTCCCCCCCTATTTTGGCTGATGGTGGAGAGCTAAAGAAAGCAGGCAGCTGTTCTCCTTTGTGCAATGGGACTTGTCAAATGCTTCAACAGGGCTGAGACTTGGCATCCCAAAGGCAGAGTTCCCAGCTTTCCCTAACCACAGCCTCTGAATAGGTGTGGGTCCTGTGCCATTGTGGTCCAGCTGGCCATGCTGGTGGGTAGTGTCATGGAGGGAGACAGAGGCCCCGGGGGCTTGCTGCCAGTGCAGGGGGAGCTGGGCACCAGTTCTTGCTCCTGAGATCCTGAGGCTCATTAGCCCTCTGGGACCCTTCAAAATGAAGACAAAGGTAAAGACAGACTTTTTATAAGAGGTCCAGGTAAAGCCTGATTTCAGAGGGACTCAGATGCTCAACCACCCACCAGAGCAAGACTCTTGCTGCATCACAGTGTGGCTGGGTCTCCGGTTCCTCACCCAACCTGGTTTGTTCCTGGCAGGAAAGCCAGAAGCAGTATGAGCTGGAGTACCAGCGCAGAGCCACCAACCTGGATAAGTGCATGGCAGACCTGTGGAGAATGGAGAGGGCCCGTGATAAAAATGTCCGGGAGATGAAGGTGAGCAGTGACTGCAGGAAGGGGAGTTGGAAAGAGAACCAGATCATTTCTCTGGAGCCAGGGCTGGTTTCTGAGCAACCTTGTCCTTCCTTAAAAGCCAAGGAGTTGACCTTGATGTTCAAAAGGCAGCAGTCTTATCTGGAAAGGAGGAAACTCCTTTTCTACAGGGTGCTACTGACCTGTGGTACTCACTCCTGCCAAGCTCTTTCCTCATTTAGCAAGCCTCAGCGTGCAAGGACTTGATCCCTGGCACTCTGCTCTAGCTCCTCTGTGCTGCCCCAGTGCGAGTAGACATGGAAGCTGGCAGATATGACAACCTGTTTCAACCCTTCCCTTGCCGTGTGTGGGCACACTCTGATGGATTTACGCTGATCCCTTTCCTCCCTCTTCCCCTTGTGGCCCAGGAGAACGTGATGCGACTGCGCTCGGAGATGCAGGCGTTTGTCTCCGAGAGCCAGAGGGAGGCTGAGCTGGAGGAGAAACGCCGCTACCGCTTCCTGGCCGAAAAGCACCAGATGCTCTACAACACTCTGCTCCAGTTTTACAACAGGGTATGGCCCTGGCGTGCCAGGGAGCAGAGCTGGGGGAGCCGGCAGCACGGCTTGGAGCAGGGGGCATACAGGCAGGAGGGAGCCAGGGCTGAGCTTCTCCTTGGGTGAAGGCACCATCTGTGCGTTGACTGCGCAGAAAACTCTATGTCCTTTCTTGCTGAGGGGTCCGTGCTGGCTGTACTAGGCTGGGAGAGCATGGGCGGGGGTGAGGATGGTGCTGACAGGGTGTTAGCTGGGTGTGTGGCCGATGGGAGAGGGAAGGGTGATGTAGGTGTTTTAAGGCAGGGTCATTGGGACCACGGGGTATCTGCTAGAGGGTGCCATCCCAGAAATTCACTCCTGTGGGGCTCTGTTTAGCCACTCCCACACACATAATTGTGGGAGGACCTGGTCTCTAACCTAATGCCTGTGGCAGCACTTGGCTCCCTCTGTCGTTGTTCTGCCCTGTCTGTCACCCCTTCTTCTCCCCTCTCTTTCCAGGCCCGGGGCATGATCCAGTCCAAGGCGCCACAGTGGAAGGAGCAGCTGGAGGCCAGCCGCAACCCCTCAAACAGCCACCCACACGGTCTTCTCGTGGCCTCCCACAGCCAGGGGTATCTGTCGGGCCGGCTCACCCCCACCCACCTTGAGATGGTGAGGAGCCCATGGACAGCCTCTGCCTTAGTGGTGGGGAGGCTGCAGCTGCCCCTTTCAAGCTGCAGTCCTTGGCTGACCATGGTATTTTCTGTGTCCTTTCCTGGCCACGCTGAAGGGAAGTGCGTATGTGGGCTGCAATGGAGGAATGTGCTGGGTCTGGCTTTCTGAGAGGGACTGGGTATCTCTCAGAGCATCTCCCACATGCGGACTTATGCTCCTCTTTCCAACAGGGCCAAAGACCCCTTGGTTCTTCCGTGACTGGGAGTAGATCCAGTGTCTTCTCTCTGGAGCCTCCAGAAATGAGACCAACTCCTCAACCAGAGTCCCCCAGGCGGCCGCTGCAGAGGACACCATCAGCCAGTATGACCCATGTCCAGGAGAAACACTGGGGAGAGACAGAGTGGTTGGGCCTCTCTGGGAATGGAGTTGGGTTTGGGGAGGGACCACAGCTCTATCAGACCACCAGTCCTCAGCCACATCCCTGTGCACGATAAGAGGACAATGCCTGTGGGAGCTGTTGAGGGCAAGGCTGAATTTAGCAGAGGGTGAGCTCAACCTTCCGAGCAGGGTTCATCCTGGACAATGCCAGGTTTCCTGGCTGGCTGTGCAAGGAGGGGAACCCACTGGTGTGCAATTTTGAAAGGCTCCTTGAACCATGAGGGCCGGTTCTTACTGGAATTCCTGTTTTGGTAATGCACTTTCCCTTGCTCTACCAAATTAAATATTACCCTGCCCTACAGAACCCAGCCAGTTACCTCATGCTTCACCTGTTTTTCCTTCCTGAAAAATTTCAGCTTAAAAAAATGCTTAAAGCTTTAAAAAAAAGCTTTTTAAAAGCTTTTTTTAAAAGCTGTTAAAAAAAGAGGGGCAGGGAGAGAGGAAAATGACCCAAATTTTTGAATTTGAGCAACCTGGTCTAATGGGTGGTGTCCCTGCCCATGGCAGGGGGGTTGGAACAAGATGATCTTTAAGGTCCTTCCCAACTTAAAACATTCTATGATTCTATGATTCAATTGCTCTAGCATAGTTGGGAAAGGGGACATCAGCCAGGCATTTAATGGGCAGTGCCTGTGCCCCATGGCTACATCTGGCCAAAGAGGACACAGTGCAAAGCAAGTGGTTTCAGCTTGAGTTGATTTTCTCCTGCAAGATGGATGTTATGCTGTGCCCTGCTCTCTGCCTGCAGAGAAAGGCCATCTACTCCTCTAGGATAATTACTTGACTGGGGAAGCACCAGTCCTTCCGAGGTAGCGTAGGTCTTGCAGGAGGATGCTGGACTCCAGCCAGAGCCCTCTGATGCCTCCCTGCAGGTTTGCTCCCCACCGGCCGCGTCTCCCGTTCGGGTTCCTTCGGCGAGGCCAGCAGCGGCGGCGAAGGCAGGAGGAGGAGCGGCACGGCCAGAGTGCAGGCTATCGTGGCCCACGCGACGGGCAGCAACCGGACCCTGCTGCGGTTTGACCCCGGGAATGTCATCACCGTGCTGATGCCGGACGCGCAGAACGGCTGGCTGTATGGCAAGCTGGAGGGCTCATCCACGTACGTGACATCGGTGCTGTAAACTGGCCTGGGGGCAGGCTCGTTGGGGTCTGGAGCTGGGAGGCTTAAAGCCTGAAACTATCTCCTCAACCCCCTCTTGGTGTGGTCAGGGCAACTTTTTCTCACCCACCGTCGTGGGCTGTGCCTAGCGTGGGGGCTCTCCAAGCCGAGGAGATGTGGTGGGGCAGGGTGAGCGCGGATGAGCTGCCTGAGGAGGCTCGGGGGGCTTTGGGTGGAAGAGCCAGGGATGCAGTGAACCCTCTCCCAGCTTTGCAGGACTGAGTGACTCCTGTCATGGGACCCAGCTCAGGGCCGTGAACTGCTGGAGTTACCTGAGAGGTCTGGCATTTCTCAGCTCTCACCGCAACTGCCGCCGCACCCTCCGGCACAGACAGGGCACGGAAACTGCTGCACCCAGCGCTTACTGAATTACTCTCCGCGGCGCAGCCGGCCAACACCCATTTGGAAAGCAAACACGGCATCCCTGCACCCTGCGCTGCAGGGGAGCTCACACACTCTAGGCGCCAGATGAGCAAGAGCAGTGCCTTTCTTCTGGGGGGATTTCTGGGGTGGAGCTGCTCTGCCCCAGAGAGAAAGGGATTTCCACAGCTTCCTTGTGTGCTGGCCTTGGCCATCAGGCTCAGTCAGGGCGTCTCTTCCTGGATTGCACAAGCTTTACTCCTGGGTTTTGCCCGGGCTCTGAGATAAACGAGTCCTGCCCCGGGCTCAAGGACTGCCTCGCAATAAGCCCGTGCCCCACCTGGGGGTGAAAGATGTTCAGAAACCCTGTCGCACGAGGTGGCGGCAATGGCGGCTTGGTTGATGTGTGGGATGGGTGTAGATCAGGAGTGTAGATCAGAGTGTAGATCAGGAGTGTTGGGCAGCTGGATCTGAAGAGCCACAAACCGTGGTTGCCTGGAGCTCATTCGTCTCTGCTTCTGTGCCCCTAGATGCGGCTGGTTCCCCGAAGCTTATGTCAAGCCTCTGGAGGATGCGAGGGAGATGGAAGAGCCGGTCACCAGGTAACAGGAGAGCAATTGGCTGGGCAGCAGGTGGAGTGTGGCTCCTTGCAGGTCACTAACACCAGTGGGGTGCCTGTTTGGGTTGTGCCCCATGGAAAGCTGCAGTGCTCCCATGCTGGAATGTCTGCTGAGAGCCTCGCCATGCCCTGAGATCTCTCAGGCTTACCCTAGATGGCTCCCCTAACACGTGCAATATCTTCTCAAAGGCACTTGTGACTGGGCCAGTCCAAGCCATGTGCATTTTCTCCAGAGTCATGTTGTGGATACATGTCTCCATACACGTTGTGGATAGCACCTGTGCTGCCCCCTGTTCTTTGCTCTTTGACTCTCACCCCACTGTCTTCTCCTCTTCCTCAGGTCCTTCCCGCTGCGAAGCAGTCACAGTATGGATGACATCCTGGACCGTCCCAGCGCTCCTTCCTCTAGCAATTACTGGCCTGCTGCTGCTGCTGCCCAGCCCAGTGTGCCGAGCCCACCTCCCCTCTCGATGGGTACCAGCAGTCACCAGAGCGGGGTGGCCACCTCAGTCAGTTCTGGCTCCAAGGTGAGTGCAGGAGTGTGTCTGTGCATGGCGTGGGTTACGTCTGACTTTCATCCTCCAAGGCACACCTTTTCTGCATTGGCCTGCTGAGAAAGAAAAACAGCCTCCAGATGTTGGTGTGTGACCTCCTCCTTTCCTGACCTAAGGGGTCTTGTTAGCACTCACCCAGTCTGTTCCCATGCCACCTTGTCCTGGTGGTCCCTGCTGGTCAGCCTTGTGTGTGCAGATCCACAGTCCCTGACTTTCCTCCCTCGAGGGACTGCTTTTCTGCCACTGCCCTTGTCATTTCTCTCTCTTTTTGCTTACCAGGGACCCTTCAGTTCAGTTCTTTTCTCCATGACCTCCCAGCCTGATTTCTGGTGGCTCAAGGGCAGCACCTCTTTCTGCTAATAGTAGGACCATGGAGTGATCAGGCTGGGCTGGGAGTGGGTGACCAGCTAACAGAGATGCCATCCTTCTCCCTTCAGAGAATAGAGGGGATTTTTATAGGGCTCCTCTTCTAAATTGAAGCAAGGGTTGGGTTAAAGTCACAGCTGAGGTAGGGGAAAAGCTAGGGGCAAAGGCTGAGGGCACAACCATTTTGGAAAGCCTTACAACAAATTGTGTCCCACCCATGGCATATGGATGGTGTACTGAGAAGGAAACCTTCCACTTGTCACTGCATCCAGCTGTGGAGAATTGACTAGTGAGGACAAAACTAAAGCTGAGGACAGTTGAAGGTGAGGACTTGGGAGGGGGAAAAATGGTGCTGCCCTTGGGGTGTTACTTGCTCAGTCTCATAGGAGCCTGGAAAACCTCATCTCTGGTCACTGGTTCCAGGCCAGTGTGAGGTTGCATGCAACTGGATGGCTCAAAGGACTGAAAAATGCCCATTTAATTACTCTTTTTTTTTTTTCTCTTCATGTCCTGCTCTGTGGTTTCAGGGAGCCTCAGACTGCACAATACAGAGGGGAACAGGCTCTGCAGCCTGTTCCCCCCTCTGGGTCACTGGTTTCCATCCAGTCCCAGGGCTAGGGTGTAGGGATAGACCTGGGATTGAGCAATGAAGCGTGTGGAGCATTTGGAGTACCATGGTAGAACGACTGAGCCTCATTAGAAGTTTAGAATGACTCAGCCTTGCTCTAAACGTCTGCTCAAGATATCCTTTAGTTGAGCCAGGAGCAAATGGTGTCTGTTTGACTTCCTAACTGGAACACAGATAGCCACATGTGGCTTTCTTGTCTGCCACCAGCTACAGAAACTGGCATGCTTTAGCAGGCCAGTTGTCACTGACCCTTCGCTATTTACTGGCCAAGAATAAGGGTGACAGGGCCTAGGTCCATCTCTTTCCATCAGGCTGGTCCACTTTTAAGCAGTATGTGGTGTAAGGTAGGTAGATACAGCTCTTGATGTCCCCATGGATGCAGGAAGCATGTAAGGTCACTGATGACAAACTCTTTGCTGGGATGTGTGGGCAACGTGAGGGGGGCATCTCTGGCTGTGCTGGTAGGGTGAAATGTAGCTCAGACTGTCACTGTTTGCTGTGCTCTTCACGCGTGGCACTTTGGGGATCTGAGGCCTCTCCTTTCTTCCCCAAGACAAACGGAGGTGTCCCAGGGGAACAGGCAACCTGTGGTGTAGGGACAACCCCCACCACAGGAAGCAGAGTGTTACCTGAGTGGTGAATTTGTGGGATTATGCAGACTTTGAATGAATAAGGAGTCAGAGCCTCGTTAATAGGACTTGGGCTCCTAACTCATGTGTTTTGTGAAATCTTCCTTCCTCTGTGTGTGCGGTGTTTCCTGCCCCACTTTTGTCTCACCATTCCCCACCCCAGATCACTCACTGCTGCCTTTATTTTCACTGCAGAAATCAGGAGTATTTGATCAGCCTCCTGAACTCTTCCCACGGTGAGTGAGGCTTGGAATAATCGGGGGGAGGGTGGCATATTACAATACTATTATTATCCAATCCTTTGGATTATCAAATGTGGGAGGAACAGGGAAGTGTCTGGAGGAAATCAATGCACAACCCACCTTCCAGGACGGGAGGTGGGCCCACAGAAGTGGGCCATGCTGGCTGACTGGGAAGGCTCTCTCCTACCTCTGGTAATACAAGGTAGGGCCTGAGCACCCTGAGCAGATGGCCAGACCTGCATGCTCCTTCTAATCCATCTTGGGAGAGCCACAATAGCAGCTTGCAGCCTGAGCGTGGAGCTACATGATTTGTGCAGCTCTGCCTGCCTGGAAAGCGCTGAGGTGTAAAGGATGTGGCTTTTAGCTTTGATGAGTCAGGTCCGTGGAGATGAAACTTGCCATAAATCCCTGCTTTCCTTCCCCATGCAGCTGGGCTGGTGTGTCCATGTTTCTGGCATGGTGCTGTGGCCTCCTGTTCCCCGGCTCCTTTCTTGGAGGGTCAGGGGGCACAAGTGTAGAGCGCTACCACAAAAGACAGCATTATGCTTGTGACCCTTCTTCATCCTATGGAAGAGGAAGGGTGGGAAGCCCTGGGGAGAGCCCAAGGGGGGAACCACATGGCAACCTGCAGCAGGGTGTGTTAAGGAGGGAGAAAACATACTCAACAGCCGGCTTTACCATGCTCTCCTCCTTGGCGTGGCGGTGGCTGTTTGGCAGGACTAACTAGCCTTTGGTGGGTCAGCGGGACACCTGCATGGTCTTTGCAGATCTCCTGATGGTTGTCTGTTTCCTTTCCCCTTCCAGAGGTACCAACCCCTTTGCCACAGTCAAGCTGCGTCCTACAGTCACCAACGACCGCTCGGCACCCATCATCCGATGAAGTGGGGCTGTAGATGACGGAGAATTTCAGCAGGGAAGGGGGAGGCATACAAGCGATGGGCTGCGACCCCCCAGCTGGGCAGCGACCTTGTGCTACCACTCATGGAGTGACCTCTCTCTTCCCCTCTTTTCCCTCCGGGACACAGGGACCCATCTCGCCTGGCTGTCTGGTGTGCTTTAGCCGGCAGCAAAGACCCCTGATGCTCTTTTTTGGATATCGCCCTGTTCCCCTCACCCCGTGTGGTGTTTCTGTACCTGAGCGGGAGAAGTCTGCTCAGGTACCTGCAGGAGAAGTCCAATGGTGATGGTGGCCTGGGAGAGGGGATGCTGTGGGTCTGGGAGGTGCAGAGGATGGGTAAGATCATCTGTGGCATAGGGCAGTGCTAGTGGGACGAGGAAGGCCAAGCTTTGGTAGCTCTCCTGTGGCCGGAGAACGACACTCGCCAAACAGTCCCTTCGGTACTGAAAATTGAACCCCGAAGGGAGGAGGCCACAAGAAGGTCTTCCAGTGACGTGGTCCGGCTGCCTGGGTCTGCAGCGTGGCAGCTCTTGGCCCCTTTGGCAGCTGTGTCTGTTTGTAGCCGCATCTGCCCCTTCTTGCCCCCACCGTGGCTCCTTCCCTTCTTTGGCAGCCCTGGGGCAGGTGACAGTGCCCAGGGCCGCTGCCCTGCTCCTTCGCCTATTGTCCCGTGGAAAAGATTTGTTTTGTTGGGTTTCTTTTTTAAATAAAATGGAGAATGTCGCTTCCATAGCTGTCCCAGCGGCCAGGACATCATCTCAGTCAGAGGACGTGGAGACGTGGGGTCCCCGCCAGCACTGGGGCCATGACGGATGGCTGCCTGTGTTGAACCCCGCAGTGCCGTTGGCTCTGGCTCGGGCAATCTCCAACCCAGGGGGACCCAGGGCAGACATGGAGGGCACCGGGAGAGCTGCACAACCCACTGCCACTCACCCCTGGCTCCCCATAGCTGTTCTGCCACTGGAGGGCAGCAAGCCCACACTTCCTGGCCGCCATGCCTGGGCAGGCCTGGCCCTGGAGGACAAGACCTGGTGGCCATCTTCTCCTCGCCCCGGGGTGTGAGCCCCAGGGCTGCTTGGTGTGGGGGGCAAACGCTCCCCCGAGGGGGGTGCCTGTGGGTGCCCCACCAGCCTGGCCCCACTGCTGGGGGGCCAGAGGGAGAGGTGGAGAGGGGAGGGAGTGTGAGCAACGGCCAGGGCTTTAGCCGATTAGCCTTATTAATAGAAATTAAACCCCAGCTGCAAGCGCTGCAAAGCCCCCGCAGCTCCCCCCC
>JAHREE010000119.1:0-17732 GCA_033628505.1 Tringa tobata | reverse complement strand
AGGCCACAGCTACCAAATTCAAATACAGTTCAGGTAAACAGGCTGGTTTAGCCCATCTTCTCTGGGGGTAACCCACTAACATGGAGGAGCAGACACTTGTGATGAACACATGAATCCCATCATGGGACTTCAGGGCTAGCATAGTCTGAGGGGAGTCTTCAGCTCATTGCAAACCACATCTCACGTTCTTGCATTCCCTGTCTCCCTCCTGGCTCTCACCCTCATGTAGGTCTGGGTATGGCGTTGAACTTCCAGCCCTCACTGATCATGCTGGGCACCTACTTTGACAAGCGTCGGCCTCTTGCCAATGGACTGGCTGCTGCTGGGAGCCCTGTCTTCCTTTCCTCCCTCTCTCCACTGGGGCAAGTGCTGCTGGAGAAATTTGGTTGGCGAGGAGGGTTCCTTATCATGGGGGGCCTTCTGCTTAACTGCTGCACTTGTGGGGCAGTCATGAGACCCCTGGATATGGGCATGAAGCGGAAGATGGAGAAGGCCCAGGACAAATATGAAGCCAAGGAGATGCTGCCCATAGGAGGGAAATCAGAGGAGGGAATCAGCACCACTGATGGAACCAAGAAAACCAAGAAAGCCAAGAAGAAGCCCAGGAAGGGAAAGAAGCTTTTGGATTTTAGTATCTTTTCCAACCGAGGGTTTATCATTTACACTATTTCAAAGTTCATCCTGGTCTTGGGTCTCTTTGTGCCCCCCATATTGCTGGTCAACTACGCCAAGGACACAGGTGTACCAGACACAGAGGCTGCATTCCTGCTCTCCATCATTGGTTTCATAGACATCTTTGCCCGCCCGGCCTGTGGCATGGTGGCAGGGTTGAAGTGGGTCCGCCCTCACGTGTCATACCTCTTCAGCTTCGCTATGCTTTTCAACGGCTTGACAGACATCTGCAGCGCCAGGGCTAGCAATTATACGGGGCTCGTCATCTTCTGTGTCTTTTTTGGCATCTCTTACGGCATGGTGGGGGCACTGCAGTTCGAGGTGCTGATGGCCATCGTTGGCTCCCAGAAGTTCTCCAGCGCCATTGGACTGGTCCTACTTATCGAGGCTTTCGCGGTGCTCATTGGTCCACCCTCTGCAGGTAGGTTCTCTTGCTCCAAAACACAGGTGATTCGTTTGGCTGTCATTCCACTGGTGTTGCAGGTGTTGGGCATGGGCACGGTACTTGAAGAAAGACCCTATTTCTCCACTTCAAATTTCCCCTGATAGCTGAGAACTGAAGCGAGAGCTCCCAGTCTCATTCCAGGCACCACAATGCTACATCTGAGCAGGGGTAGAAAATGGCAAGTGATGCTTCTCTCTCTGCTTTGCTCAGAGACCTGAGCAACGGCAGGCGTACAGAGCTACTCAGTGGCATGAGTTCCACTGTCTCTCAATCCTGATCAGGGGCACTTCCCTCTCTTTCACGCTGGGATCCAGGTCTCTGCCTTCACTGCGTATGCTGCACAAAATCATGTTATGGGTAGGGTCAGGGATGTGCTGCAGGCAAAGCTCTTGAGAGCCTTCAGTAGGAAAAGACAAGGATCTTTCAAGTTCTCCTTGGTGTCCACGGCCTTTTGATTGCTGCTGAGAATAAGGATCTCAGTTTGTGTTGATCCCAACCCCAGGGCACAGGCATTTTGGTGTCAGTCAATTCAAAGCAGTGTGTGGAGCCACCTGAGGCATTTGCCATTACTTTTTTTAAAGAGGATGAAGCCACTCACAGCTTCTCAACCAATCTAGTCTAGGACTCAGTCCATGGTAAGGTCCCTGCCCCACAAACAGCCCATAAATAGGCTGTTGAATGGGGAGAGACCCTTCACCCAAGAGGCTGGTGTATGTTCCTGTGAAGTGCCTGATCAGGTCTGAGAAAGCTAAGTCATACCAAAGGATCATTTCCAAATGAAGTGCAGTTTCCTGTGTGTGTGTGATTTGTGAGGAAGAGTCAGGGATGGACCATGGGCAAATCCCCAGGCAGGAACCACTCCGTTGCTTCCTTCACTCTCTTTCTTTGGCTGCATCAGTGAAGACCCCTGTGTGAACGAGCCTTTTCCCAACAAGTTCCCCCAGCTTCTCAGCAACTCTACTCAGCTCTCAGGTGAAAATTGGTGGTCAAGAAAAGACTCTGTTGGTGCTAACAATAATTCATGTCCCATCTTAAAACCTGTGGGGCAGTTGGCGGTCCCAGGCCAGGGAAACTCAAGAAATACGTGTCTGGGAGGCAGCTGCAGAGAGATCATGAGAGGAGAAGGGGATTTAATGGCACCTTGATAAGGACGGTGATGGGGGACACCCTTTACCCCTCCTGCCTCGGTTCAGCCGTGCCTTGGTACCGCGCAGATGCACAATGGGACACAGGTGGTGCAGGGACACTGAAGAATGGTGTTGGAACCAAGTTGTGGTTCCCACCTTCTCCCCGGGGGGGACTTGCTGCCTCAAGGACGCCCCTGGTATGGGAAGCTTGAGTGTGCTGGCAAAGCCCACAGCTCGGAGTCGGTGGAGCAGCACTTGGCTGGAAGAAGGGGGAGGGTTTGGACAAAGTGGCTTTGTTTGGTGTAATCCTCCTGAGCTGCTTCCCGCTCCGTGGGGCTGAGGGGGTTTGGCACAGGATAAGCTGCACACACACACGCACACACGCGCGCGCGTGCATGCACGCAGGCTCCCTGCTCGCCGACCAGCTTGGGTGAACAGTGGCACATTCAGCCGGGGAGGAATTCGCCACGTGCCTCCCATGACTGCTCCAGGAGGCACCTCGGTGTGCCCTGGAGCTGGTTTCAGGCCACGCACTGTAGTGCAGCAGGGACTGGTGGGTCACATGTGCTGTCAGGAGCACGCAGGATGAAGCCTCCGGTCACCACAACCCCATCCTATAATCAGTGGGTGCCATCCTGACCATAGCGGGGTGGCTGCTGAGGCTCCCCAGCACTAAGGACTGGGAACCTTCCCTCCATTGCCAGCTCTGATGCATTCAGAAAGCGCACTGAGAACGTCTCTTTGGCAGAGAAATCCCCTGGTATAGGCCAGCCAAAGGGATTTCTCTGCCAAAGAGTTGTTTTTCCCCTCCTCTGAATGTCTTCTGGACATAATAGCTTAAGAAATAACAATGCTTTCTCAAATTTTGTTTCTTTTCTGAGACCGGACAAGCCAGGTCCTCGGAGGCTCATCTCACCTTGGCAAGAAGAAAATGTCCCACCACGACACGATACAATAACATCAGTGTGTCACAACTATTTTTCCTTGTCCAAAGAAGGGAAAACACCAAAACCACACTCTTGCAGTACTTTCTCTGGTGTGACTCTTGCCTGGAGTGATTTTTAGATATTTGGGAGCCTGGCTTTTCCCTTGAGAAATGGGTCCTCAGCCAAATGCAGGTGCTGCCCACCTATGCTGGGCTGTCCGTGCAGGAGTGCATAGCCTGAAGCTAACTGTCTCATTTCTTCTCCAACCATCAGGCCGCTTGGTCGATGCTCTCAAGAACTACGAGGTGATCTTCTACCTGGCGGGCTCAGAGGTGGTGCTCTCTGCCGTCTTCCTGGCCATGGCCACCTACTGTTGCCTGAACCGAGGGAAGAAGAAGGAGCCTCCCCCAGAGAAGAACCCCCCAGGTGGTGGGAGCGACACTGAGGAAGCAGAGTCTGACGTGCAGGAAGCCGAGGAGCACAGCAGCGACAACCACCAGCCAACCCACAACACCGACAATGCCATGGTGGCGGCCAGCGAGGAAGCCAACCACGTGGCAGAGGAGCAGAGCGGGGAGGGAGGCGGGTGTCCCGAGGGGGACGGGGAGGTCTTGGCACGAGATGGCTGCAACACTGACCAGACGGTGGAGAGGGACAGTTTTTAGCCAGGGCAGAGGAAGGGGGATGTATAGAACTGGCCATGTTTGCGTGCACCTCAGCGTGGGAGGGTAGGTGGGATAGGGGGGTGGAGAAAGGTGAGACGAAAGCAGATATAAGATGCAAGAGGGAGAGGTATAAGAATAGCTGCTCCTTATGTACATACGTCCACGTACCTACCCAGTGATACGTCTGCTTGCGTCCTGCAGCCATACTGGTACAACGCAGGCTCAGAGCAGCCCAAACACCAAAAAAGAAAAAAAAAAAAAAAAAAAAAAAAAAAAAGATCATCTTCTTTCCTCGCTTCCAAACCAGCCCTGGAAAAAGTCTTCTGAAGAGGCTGCCAAGGACTCTCCTTTTCCCTCTGCATTGTCACCGTACAGAACACAAACAATTAGAGACTCTTTGTAATCAGATCTGGTACGCTTTGGTCTGGTGTCAGTGTTTCCTCCTCCCCACTTCCCCGCTCCGGTTGGGATAGGGCCAGGCTAGCTGGCTGTAGGCTCGGGAGGTGGTGTAGTTCATAGCCGTCACCTGGGCCACCTCCAGCTGCAGCCAGCATGGAGGGGTAAGACGCTGCCTTACCTGCAGTAGCTCCCTGGGGTGCTCACCAAACCGGTGGGACACCAGCTCCAACCACCGGGAGGGTCTTTTGCGGGTGGCACACATAGTGCTGCTTTTCCCAGCAGGGAAGCGCTGGGTTAGAGGCTGCTGCTGAAGGGCCAGAAGAAGCCATCTAAGAAAGGCTAATGCCATTAGGTGAGCAGCCACGGGTGGGAGCCTCGCCGACAGGAATAGCTGGCTTTATCCGGGCTGAAGTGAGTCCTGTTGACGTGTGAAGGGAACAACTTGGCCCCTATGGGGGTGGGGGTTTCAGGGCAGGTAAATAACCGTGTCCCCAGCGATTATCCACTCAGCAGGACCGGCACCAGACGCCTGTGTGTTTTCCTTTTTAAATAGAGAAAACCCCCTTACGTAAAGGAATCAAAGGTGAGGCAGAAGGACAAGCCGCAGCCCCTGTGGGTGCCACTGACGAGGGTGTTGGAGCACGTGGTAAGGCAGGCATGACCCCCTCACCCCCGCGGCAGTGGTGGATTTCTAGATTCAGAGAGGACAACCTTCCCTGGCATGCTTAAACCACCCCTAAGCTGCTTTAGGACTGGATCTTTCCTAAACACCCCCGGCCAAAGCCCTTTCTTCCGGTTTCCTGAACTGCTTCACCTCAGGGGCCCTGGGAGAACCTGTGACTACAGCAAGGGATCAAAAACTAAGCAGAGGACTACAGAGGAGGCAGCTCATGGGACCACCAAAACGGGGGTTTCGGTCCAGACCAGACTGAGCACAAATTAAGGGGTAACGGGTGAAAGCCTGCAGGACCCATAAAGCCGTTTGGACCCAGAGAGGGAGTGGGGACACGGAGGAAAGGGTTTCATTCCAGGTGCTCCCAAGCAAAGAGCAGTAAATGATGAGCAAAATAAAGCTGGTGGAGAAAGACAGTTTAAGAAGAGACGTGAGAACTGGAAATTGGAGGGGAGAAGGTAAAGCCTGTCCCACCTTGGCTACCACCACCCTTATTAGCTCTGGTTGTGAGCCAGTCACAGCGGTGACTTTGGGCTTTATTCCTGTTCAAACCCACTTAGAAAGATCCCAAATCAGACTAAGCACCATGACAAACCCCAGACAGATGCAAAGCTCTGGGAGAACAAGCAGCAGCAGCTAGGGTGGTGGAGCCCCACAAGCATCCATTCACTACTACCCAAACTTGTTCTCCCCTTCCCGCAAGGAAAGCTCACTCTTTCTGCTCTGCTGGACCAAGTTGTCCTTGCAGCTCTTTCCCCAGCAGCCCCAAACCCCCTCTCCTGGGCTGAGTTTCCCTTATTCACCCAATACCCCCTCCGAGAAGCAGCCCACGACTCCCCAGAGATCCAAGGTCCACAGCATGAAAGCAACTGCCCTCATCAGTGCCAAGCAGGTCACGAGAACAAGGTCCCCTCTGTTTCCTTGTCACCAGTCATTTTCCACTAAGCCTCTCGCTCTTAAACCTTTTCACAAAAGCACAAAAAAAGGCCCTTGGGGCACCAGATCTCGCCCAAGATGATGCTGAGATACCCAGCCCTCTTCCTTCCCCTCCACCACTCAGGTTGCAAAAAAAGCGTTGGCCTTGTTGGCTTTCAGGTGGGCTCTGCTGAAGCCTTTTCTCCTGTTCCTCTTAACCGCTCCGTGTCTTGGCACAACGAAGAGCTCTGAAAGAGGATCAGGGACTTAGGCATCAGCTCAGGCTTGTGATGCAACAGCTGAGCTGTGTGGAGAAGCTGGCCCTGGAGGGGCACCCAAGGATGCCACCAGGTTGGACTGGTGGCTTTCCAAGGCTGCTGTTCCCCCTGGAAGCCAAGATGCTGGTACTACTGGGAGGACTGGCCCTGCTACAGCATTTGTAAGCCTCCTCCTCTGGAAACCTGCGCTGCAGTGACCACTGCCTCTTGGCGGAGAGAATATCCACCAGTGTGAGCAAGAAAATAACAGGCAGCACATGACACTCCTTCTTCCCATCATAATTTAAAATTAAAACCAAAGGAGGATGAGCAAAAAAAAAAAAAAAAAAAAGAAAGAAAGAATCACTGAAGAAAACCCATGAAGGACAGGAAATGAAATGTCATACTTTCCTTTATTAGAGACAACAGTCAGTACATCAGAGTCCGTTTAAATCTTCCAGAGCAGCTTGACCATGGATGGCTTTCTTCCAGGCACCCACAGAGATGACGGAGCTCAAAAAAAAAAAAAATCAAAGAGAAAAAACAAAACAAACATCTCGATCATAAATTAATGCCCTTAAATAACTTATTTCCTTACCACTAGAACGTAATGACAGAGAAGTCCAAACCCTTGCCTCTGGGAAGCACACCACGCCTGGCAGTTGTGCTGCGCGCTAAAAGAGAAAGTGCCATCTGCATTTGGGATCTGCCCACAAGGATGGAGGCAGAAGATAAAAGGAAGGTGGAAAGAAGCAGCCTCAAGTTTTCCTTTCCCCCCCGTTCCCTCATGCTGGGAAGCAGGACATGAGCTACTGCTTCTGGCTGGCCCAGGGGCAGCGCAAAACGGCTGTGCAGAGAGGAGAGCAGGGGGTGACACGCTAGTCACGCTTGGCACTAAAGATCTCAAAGCCTCTGCCTACAGGCCACGTCTTCCTCTCTCTGCAAGGTCTCCTGTCTCTCCTCTCTAGTTTAAGGACAGGATATCTCCTTTGAGGTTCTAAGGTGGCTCCTCCTGGTGCCTGCGCAAGGACAGAGTGCGCAGGACTGGCTGCACACCCTCTAGAAGCATGTTTGGTCACTGTCTGTCACAAGGTGCTGTGGGAGAGGAGAACGATGGAAAGGAAACGCGTGCAGCTTTGCTGTTATTCCCAGGAACCTATTCCCAGGAACCTATTCCCAAGAATCTGCCAGCCTCACAAGCACACTCACCCCAGCATCTCTGCTGAATTTGGGGGCTCCTTCCTAAGCCAGGTCTCCCCTTCCCAAGTCACGTCCCTCCTTCCCACAGGGAAGGGCAGAGCCACACCCTGCAGGATTCTAGCCCTGGGATGTGGCTATGGAGTGTGCAAGCAGGGCCAGCTGCGTAGGAGCTCAGGGACCATGAAAAGGACCCCAGCTCAGGGACCGGTAGCCAGGGGAAGAGACTTCCAAATCTTTGCAGCAGGGCTGCGGCAGCTCAGCATGGCAGGCAGCTACTTGCACCAGCCCCTGCTTTGAGAAGTCCCCCTGGCCCCTTGGATGGGGGGCGATGATCAGATCACATGCACCACCACCAGTTTGGGGCACCACCACGGACTTGCTCCCATTCCTTAAGAACAGTGGCACAGAGAGCTGGGAGCGCTGGCAGTGATCATCCTGCAAAAATCTGTCCTGCAGCCCATGGGGACAGGTGGAAAGGACAGAGGAAACTTAAAACAGGCCAGAGAATGGGAAGAGTGAAGACAGTGAGCAGTGGGGTGAAGAAAACAATGCTGGTGCTAACACTTTCCCATAGCACAAGGGGAGGACCAAAGGGAGCTGTTCTCACCGTTTGCAATCATCTCCAGATGTTTAACTGGCTTCCATGTGCCAGAGGGGAGTGGTGCATCCCACAGGCTCAGCAGTGTCCTGTCTGCACACAGCGTCACGTGGCAGTGCGGCGGGAGATTTTTCCTCCCCACACCTCAGTACCCGAGCTGGGCAGCAGAAGTCTCTGGAGGAGAAAGGAATATCCAGGCAAACAAGCAAGGGAAGGGAGAGGAAAGCAGAGGTTGGTCCCAATCCAACCAGCTACCCCCACCCAAAGCAGAGGAGGAATCCCAGGCTGGACATACACAGAAATCACAGAGGATGAATTGCCATGTGAAATACATGTTTTTATAACAGTCTGCAAAGTCCTTCCTCTGGCCAAGCTGGCACACTCAGGCATCATCAATGAGCTTTTCACCATTTGCCTCCTCCTTCCCGCTACCCTCTCTCTCACTTCCTCCTCCTTCTTCTTCTTCTTCTTCTTCCGCCCCGTCCGTGTACGTGTCCTTCTGCCCATAGTTGAGAGTCGTGCGGGCAAGGTCCACCTCAATGGGAAAGACATCTGCATCTCGGAGCACAGCATAGCAGTCGTCGTAGTACTTGGACATCGTGGAGACAAAGCGCTGGAGCTGGAACACGATGTCTTGCACTGTAGCGGAGACAAGTTGGGAACAAATCAGGCAAAAAAAAAAATCCTTTAAAAGCAGAGCATAAAGGCTGTGACCAAGCCTCCCTCACCAATATTAATTACAGTCTCCTATACATTAATCCCTTTTGGCCCCCGAGGGCGGATTTCTTGGGCACAGCCACAGAATGATTCTTCAGCAAAGACTCTGAAGAGCTGAGATGAAGGAGGAGCACAAAGGCCATAGCCGTGTCTGCCTGAGCCCTTCAGGTGCTGGACGCAGCAGTGGTACTCACCGTGTTTCTGGTCCAGGAGCTCTATTTTCTCTAACACGTCCTTCCTCATCTTGGCAAAGCGTGTGCGAGCCTCCTGCCGGCAACGTAGGATAAGGCGGTATTCATAGTTCCCGGTGCTGACCCGGTAGAGGGGTTCGCCCAGTGCCTGCCAAAAACACGGGGCCATTTTAGACTCCCACAACAGTGCGGACTCACAATGACCTTGGGTTACTGCAGCCCCCTCAAGCTCACTGGAACTGTGGTGAGAAAGCACTAAATGTTAGGAACGCTGAGCCACAGCAACAAACTGGCAGTCAACGGGGCCATTTTGAAGGCCAAATACATGCCAACTGTGGTAAAGAAAAGCAGCACTACGAAGCAAAGACAGAAGGACAGACACCCTTCAACCTAGCGTGAAGAAGGCTTCTTATCTGAACTATCCAGGCAGGCACTATGAACAAACAAGTCTAGGGTGTGAAGAATATATTAATTTATATCAATTGCACAAAAAATTCTGCCCTCCTCTGCAAGCTTTACCCTATAGTGATTGCCTGACACATTATACATCTACACAGGGAACCCTGTGATATCTACAACCATCCAGACCTAATGCTGGAAACCAGTAGGGATGGACCTATACATTGTCCCACAAAAGAGTTTTAAGAGAAAGGGGTTAGGTCTGTCAGCAAAACAGCATTCTCCTCTTGCACCTGTAAATGTAGCATATCTAAAAATCCCGTGTTACTAAGGCTTGGCAGACTGTATGTGCCAAAATCCAACTCTGTCGGACAAGACTGGGATACCTTCCTTAACATTTAGCAGGAAAGATATAATTCAATGCTGTGCTAGGAAAGTCTTATTCCTTCCAAAAATCCAAATCCCTGCTCTGAGATCAATACCTAGGATAAAACAAGACCTTACTTTTACGCAGGGAAACTGGGCACATAGGGAACACCTTCAGCTATCTTGAACAGCGCTGTTAAGCATTAGTCATAGAACTCTAAACCAGACAGCAAATTGTTACTGGAGAACATTGCAAGGTGGTTGGTTTTTTTAAGTCTTTTGATTTTAAATTACCTATTTTGGGGAAAAACGCTTCTGTTAAGAGAGATCCTTTAACCAATTTTCCTCAACTACAAATGCAGCTTTCACATGTGTTCTGCTGGAGAAGCTAAACCTCCATTTCTCAGAAACAAGTCCAGAATTACAGATAAGCTGTACACTACACACAAATGGCATCTGCGGAGATAACACCTTAATCCTCCTTACACAAGCTAATATGACTTAAACACTGAGACAGGCAACCACCGAGCAAACAAGCCGCAGGGGAGATGTCTGGTCCCTCTACTGTTCCACAGCACCAGCGATTCATGACAGTTATTGGCCGTGTTTCCTAAGTAGCATTTAATGATCTCCAATTTCTAATATATTAAGGACAAATGTGTGTAGTTTGTAGGATGTATTCACTAGTTTGGATGCAGACAGGCACAGGAGCAGTTTTGCAATTAGAAGGCAGTGTGTGCAGGTCAGCTGCAGAAGCAGAGCATGCAATTGTCATTGCCACAGGGCTGGTACTCACAATGCAGCTGTACTCTTCATCATCCATCTCTTTGACTTTCAGGCAGTAAGACTTCGTAGGATTATGAAAAGAAAAAAGGCAAAAAGCAGAAGAATAAGAAAATATTACTAATTAGAAGCAATTTCATTATCGCTCATAGCCATAGGGTTGTACCATTTCAAGCCTTCCATGGATGCTGCAGCTAGGGACACTGGGGAGAGCACAGTGGGATCAGAGTATACTAAACATCCCAGGTGGAAAGAAAATCTATTTAGAGAAAGATGGGAAGAGAAAACGGTGGGGGAGAGACAAGGCACTTAATATTTATATTACAGGAGCAAACACTTTAGATAAATATAATCTAAGAGAAAAAACCTGCATTCATCTACTGTTTGGGAAAACACAGCACCAGAAACGTATGAAAAGGGACTAATTAAAGAGGGGGAAAAACAAGATAAATTGTGGGAAGGACTGACGTGGGAAGAGATGCTGCCATATTCGCTTGCTTCAGGGCTGCAGCTCCAAATACTTTTCTAAACTGGTAAGAGGAAATAGATTCCTACAGTTACAGAACAGATGCACTTGACAGCCCTACCCCGGTTTTTAGGGTGTAGAAAACAAGGGGTGAGTGGAATGGAGAAGGGGGGAAAAAGCAGCATAGTCTAAATGAAAACAAACATGATTTGACAGTGATTTAATATGGCTAAAGAAAGACTATCCAAAACTACCTGAAAACTAAGGACTCTGAGGCTGGTGAGCTATTTAGGGAAGTTCAAGAGCCTAAGTTGCATAGGAACTCTTTACAAATAAATAAAGAAATTAATTTGGTCATGTAGAAGATAAGTCATCTCGGTTCTGGGAGATCTCTCTTACCAGTGAGAACTACTGGGTCAAAAGCAGCTGTCTGAATCTGAGTAATCTGGCAATAGACAAAGAATTGGAAAAAATAATGCATTCTTGAATGGATTGTGGAAGGATGGACATGTGACAGTAGAGGCTGTACGTGACCCTCAGAATATGATTCTCGGAAACTTAATTTCAACCAGCACTAAAAAAACAAACAAACAAAAAAAGCAGCTCACCAAATATTCAAACTTGACATCCAGATATTTTTTGATAGTCAGCCTTGTGTCAGGAATGGCTTTATTCAGATACGTATTCAAGTCAGTAAGCATCTGCAAGGGAAACATCCTGTTGCTGAATGTAAGACCAAAAAGCATGACTACAATTCACCAAGTGCAACCTTCTAACCAGCACAGGTCATGAGACTGCCTTGAGTTAAGTCTTTTCAACTAGAGTGTATCTGAAAGAATTTAATTAATCTTGAGTCAGAATTGCCACAGAGCGAGCATCCAATACTGTCCCTGGCAAGTGGTTCCAGCATTAGAAACGGATGCCTCACTTCTAGTCTGAATTTGTGCTCTTTCAAAGAATCTTGTTTCCTTCTCAGCTAGTCCTGGAAACTGCTCTCCCTGATTCAGAGGCCCACTATCCAACATTGTCAATCCAACATCGCATATAAAGTGGTGCCCAAATCAACATTTAATACTCTCTCTGCTAAACTACATGGACAGATTCCCTGGAGACTCTCGCTCAAATATAATGATTGAATCCTTAAAGTGTTCCTGGACTGCTTACCTAAACTCTTTTAAATTTAGTGATATCTTTTGAGTACTAATATCAGGGAAAAGGCTCTAGGGACTACACTGATCAAACTACCTCATCATCCCCAAAGGATGGTCTCCAGACCCCTTATTCCTACGGTTAAATTCTTTACCGGCTTAATTGTTTTCAGAAGGTGAATCCCAAACTTCTCAATGTTGCGATGGGCATCAGCAAATTTCACAAAGGCTTCACTGGCAGCTGGCTGAGGCTCCCGTACACCAATGACAGAGAAAACATCTCCAAATGCTGGATGAAGGTAATAAATACAAACAGATGAAAGAAAAGGTTGACCCTACAGAAGAATCTTGCCTCCAATATTACAACTCCTTCCCATAACCTTGCAATTAGCTGGGGAATGATGCCACATATTCCCTCAATGGCAGAAGTTGGCAGGGAGACATTTCTTCAATGTCTCATGTGGAAGACAAGGCCCGTGTTAGCACCATGACCGCTAATGGCAGGAGAGCAGCCCATCCCAACTTATTTCTGGAACACTTAGTTTCCTTTGAGAGAGGGAATCGCGCACCTAAGTACTGACTAAAACTCCTGTAACTGGAGGTCAAAGATTTCTGCTCCCTTCACCCAAGGTTCTTTACCTCTGTGCGTCTGGGATAGCTCAAAGAAAGCCCTGAGAAGACTCTTGGTGTGCTCTGTCAAGCCTGTGGTGGAAGACAGAAGAAACTTTTAAGTCATCTCACCAAAACATAATGGAAGCATCCTTCTCTCCCATCTGATGTTTGGTGGAAGACGGTTTACCTTTGTATAACTCTGCAGTCCTCTCCAGCTCCTCTAATCTCTTCACTAGTCCATCTAAATGGAGAAAAAATAGAATCAGAGTACAGAACTACAACAGTCAAATTCAGGATATAGTTAAAACTTTATCAACTGGAAGAGCACCAGTTTCATTTATTTGGTTCAAATTTCTCTCACCTCTAAAGGCTGTCCACTGGTCCAACATCAGAAGTTTTTAAAATAACTGCCAACTAGTTTTACAGTGTGGTGCCATCACCTCTCAGCATTCACTGAGTCTCCACTTTAAATTAAATTGACCTTAGCTAATATTTAATGGCCCCAATAACAGGAAATATCACTCAGGAAGGGCAGACGCAATCACAACAGTGAGGTATAGCATTAGGAAAGAATTATGAACAAATAATGTGGAACATGCAGGTGACTATAAAACGTTGGTAAAAATAAGAGGGTAAGAGTTTCCTTAAGAAAATGTCCTCCTGGACAACACTTACCATTGCAAAGTATGGCTCGGCTTAATCCCAGGGCATCCGCTGTTCCTGAGCTCATGTTCTCTACCAGTCGATGCTTTACCTTCTTCAATACTAAAGGCCAAAAGAGAGTTGCAAACCAGGATCAGAGTCATTTCTGTGGGCATGAAAAGCACACCAGCACACTTCACCACTTTCTCAGGCATTAAATAAACTGGCCAATCTGAACTTAACTCACTACTGAGGTATTGAGCAGAAAAATACCATATAATCTAGATGTTCCACCCAGATGTGCATAGCACATCTTTTATCATCTGCCTGTTCTGCTTTCACATGCTATATACTTGAATCAACAAAGCTCCAGCACTTCTTTTGGAAGACTATTCCAATAAAACACTTTGCTATAAGCTACCTATCATGATATTTGGAACTAAACTTTGCTTACGCTACTTGCTATATTACTTCAACTGAAGTCAGGAGACGAAGCTAAAAGCAAGATTAATAGGATTTAATGCTCAAAGTTATCCCTCCTCTTACTTTTTTCTTTTGGATCACAGTTAAATCCTTTTGTCACTCCTTGATGGAATTAATTTCTGTCTTTGGTGGTCATACCCTGCAAATTACTAGAGACAATTATGCCCTCTTTGGAATCAGATGAATCAGCTACACTTCTTCAGAGGCAAACTTGCAGGGGTTCCAAGTGCCTGCAGCTCCCAAGAACTCAGCTGGAGCCACAGTGTTTAGCATTTCTGGAAAACATCATATTCTCACCACACTTCTATTTCCCCAGAAATCCACCTCAGTCCTCACCGTTTTCCTGAACCCCTGTCAACTCATTAGCACCTTACTGACTATGAAAAGCAATGAAAGCAAAAAGAATAGATAGATTTTTTTTAGGAAAGTGAGATAGTTAGACCATATAATGGAGACAGCTGCATAGGCTTAATTCAAAACACACATTTTGTTTTAGAAATAAAGCCTCCCCTCTCTCCTATAAAATTTATGGTTGTACAAAACTGAGCATAGATAGGATTTCATCACTGTTCTACAAGCTGAGAAACTGCAACCAATGTTTTACAATAGATACATTTCTGTGTATAGCTGAAACTCTCAACAAGTCAGCACAATTTACATGTATTCAAAATAAATACATTAAATTATTATCTAGTTGAGTTTCATCATCCATGCTAAACACAGCATAGAAAAACAAGCCTCCCACAATAGCAGTCAAGCCTCAATTTAACTTTCAAGACTATTTCAAGAAGTCAGGGAAGGGTTTTTTTTAAACCTGGAATTCTCTTTGACAGTATCCATCTGAAAATGACTGAGTTAAGATGAAGAACCGTATCAGAATTTTATTTCGGTTTTAGCTGGGACCAATCTTTCACCTCTCTGTGTCACTTTAACATTCTAGGGAGAACGAAACCAGTCTTACCAATATCCAAAGACTTGCCCTGCTTTGGGTCGGCCTGAAGCTTGTTGTAGTGAATTGTTACTTCTCCCTGTAGAAAGAGCAAATCCAAAACTGCTGTGCTGGAAGCAAGTAGCAGTGGCTCCCTTTACCCATGGACAATAAAACTGTGCACTATGACCCAGAAGCTCCAGTGGCCCCCTCCTACCTCTCACCTTTACCATCTGTATCATCTTGGCCACCTCCACCTTCGTCTTCCCTTTGACGGACTTCCCATTCACGCCTGTGATTTCATCACCAGCCGCTACGGTGCCATCTAGGGCTGCTGGAGTGTTATCAAATACCTAGTGGAGAGGAGAAAGAGCACAGGTATTCTGGAATCAAGAGGAAGAGGAAGGTGAATGCAAGGCTGAAGAACAAAAAAGGGACAATTACATTCCTCCCGTTTAACTCAGCTGTATTTTGTGCATGGTTTTTCTCCTTTCCTAACTAAGAAGTAGGCTGATCATCTCGTTCTCTCAGGAAGTTCTTGCCTCCAGGACGTACCTCCTCAAGCTTAGGATTTCTTGATGTTGAGAATGTCACACTGCTCCCCTGTGAATTCTAACATGCTCTCCAAGGAGTAGGATAATTTCAGAAGTCTTAATTTAATTCTTCCACACCTATTAGGTACTAGGGTAAGGAAATCTTATTCACTGGAAAGTGAGACAGTATCTCCCACTTTGAGAAAAACAAATAGCATAGGACTCTCCATGCTTTCCATCTCTCAGGCCAACACTGTTTTACAAAGGTGGTCGATTCTTCCTCCCCCCGAGTGCCCACCTGGACAATGTAGAGACAGGGGCAATACTGTGCTCCTCCCCCAATGCTGATCCCAATCAGGTTCTGAGAGTCCTTCTTCAGGGTCACTGTCCCAGGTACAGTGGGGATCCCCCTAAATGAGAAAGGGTGGATGAATAACTGAACACTGTAGGCAAAGCTGCGTGTATGAAACAGCTCTGGTACCTGAGTCGATGCAAACTGGAAACATAATGGGCACTGCACATTTGAATTACAGAATCACAGAACGGCAGGGGTTGGAAGGGACCTTTGGAGATCATCTATTCCAAACCCTCTGCCAAAGCAAGGTCACCCAGAGCAGGTTTGACAGGAACACATCCAGGTGGGTTTTGAATGTCTCCAGAGGAGGAGACTCCACAGGCTCTCTGGGCAGCCTGTTCCAGTGCTCGTCACTCTCAAAGTAAGTTTTTCCTAATCTTCAGACAAAATTTCATGTGTTCCTGTTTGTGCCATTGGCCCTTATCCTGCTGCTGGGCTCCACTGAAAAGACTCTGTCATCCTCTTGACACCCACCCTTTAGATATTTATAAGCACTGATAAGATCTCCTCTCAGTCTTCTCCGGGATAAACAGACACAAGTCTCTTAGCCTTTCCTCAAAAGAGAGATGCTGCAGTCCCTTGAATTCATCACATTATCTCTGCCATAGAGTCTACCAGCATGGGCCAGCAGAAAGACCTTCTGGCCTATTTTTTTGGGACTGCATGTAAGGATTAGAGGTGAGAGAGACAACCACATCCATCACTAGGCACTGAGGAAACACTAACATGCTTTAGAGAGTGTTTCATCTGCTCTTAGTGCTGGAGCAAGAGGGAAACTTGCACAGCGTAAATTAAATGCAAGACAAGTGCTCCATGTCAAATTCATTGCTAATCTCATCTAACCTTTTACTTGTTCAGGAAATGCAAGTGTTCTCCTCCTTTCAGACCTAAGGAGTCCAGAATTTGTCTCCACTTCTTCCTGCCTCTTATTATCTTTCCTCCCTTGTAAATATTTTTTTTCTCTAGCTAAGGCCACTAATTTACAAAAGATTTGTCAGCGCTGCTTTGTACTCAGAAACGCAGGGTAGTCATTGCAGAGTAAACAGAAAGCGTTCTCCTTTGCTCACCAGCACAGCAATGCCTCATTCCCAGTCCCCAGAGGGAGCAAGAAATCAGGACTGAACAGCAAGTCTGACTCTTCAGCACCCAGCGTCAGGAGGAGGCAAATTTATCCACTCCCATTAGGTCTTGGCTGCAAAGACTATTTCTATTGTTGGCGAAAAACCAGAAAAGACAAGCAAAATACTCACAGCTTATCTTCCTCAATATCATAGTCCAAATCTGCAAACATTGTTTTAGTTAAGCGGAGCCTGTTCACCAGAAACGGCTTATTCCTAACTCCCTAGGAAGAAAGAATAAAACCCAATCAACCAGTGACCTCGACAGACAACTGCATAGAATCAACCCATCACCCTTGTCAATCCCCCCTCTCCTCCTTGTTTTTCTGAAAGTCACATTGTAGTCTCTGTTCCTATATCAAAGATGAAAAAGATGTCAAGTGTTTCCGATTCTCTGTTCTGGAGACAGGAGAAAGTTGTCGAGTTTGAATGCTGCATGTTTTAAAAACCACAGCATTTTCCAAGCACAGAACAAAACATGTTGGAAGCTGGAAGCTGCTTCTTCACACGCTCCCCCTGCCCAGCACCACAGCTGCTACAGATATTTACTTTTAACCCCTATGTCTGTTAAACATCATTTTGTTCTTGACTTCAGAGCAATTTATGCCACTTTTTGACGTTTATCTCTCATCTAAAGGCTACACAAAGCTTTTTGCAACCAATTTTCACCAAAAAAGCCTCATTATTTCCCCACGCGCAAACCCTCCTGTTTAATTTTCCGATTCATTTGGGACAGCAATTAGCAGGCTCGGGTTGGTTTCCCTCCTGCTTGGGCAGCACCAAAGGCCTAGTGACGCTGCCCCGAGGCGGTCACCGCCACATCCAACCCCACCGGCCGCCCAGGGGCCAGGGCTTCGCCAGCAGCTGGCCACGCCGCCTCCCCTCCTGGCAGCGGCCTCGCAAGTCGGGGCCGGCCCTTTGCCGCTGTGCGCTGCCGGCGGGCCCGCCATCCCCCCGCCCTCTCACCGGGGCTAGGCCGCGGGGCGAGGGCCCGGCATAGGGGGCTCGGCGCTGGGCCCTGAGGGAGGGGTCTCCCGGTGGCCCGAGGCCCGCGGCCCCGGGGGACGGGGTCACCGGGCACCGGCCCGGCCGTTTGGGGGGGCGGGTCGCCATG
>JAHREE010000118.1:26402937-26447532 GCA_033628505.1 Tringa tobata | reverse complement strand
CACAGTACAATGGGTATGGGGAAGCCATTGTGGGACAGTTAAGTATATCAGATAACTTTGCTTAACGTTAAGTATGTCTGAGCTAACTACCTGTATTCAGTATGTTCTGATAAAATGGTGATTGCATCCTTCTTAGAAGACTATGTGAACCCCAAGCTGTTTAAAAAGTCATAACTGAATTTCTGCAAGGGGCAGCACTTCACAAACGGAAGAATGGATGTGTGGTAACGTGCTTTCCATTGTATGTGAGTTCTGTCTTTAATTACACTTACGTGTATACTTTTCTGATTCAAATGTACTTTGCAGTTACTACGGGAGCAGCGTACAGAATGGATAAGTAGCTTTTCCATTACCAGCATTGCAGTTGATAGGCTTAGTAAACCAGCTGGAGTAGGAGCTACACATTTTGTACGTGAGCATCTTTTCTTGCATTCTTCATGCCTTCTAAGAACATTAAGCCTCTCAAAGATAGAACAGGTCCAGGAACAAAGCTTTACCTAAATGATACATCTCCTTTTTTCTTAACTGTGATTTAGACTTTCAGTGAGTCCATTACTACCACTAGTGAGAAATTTGGTTCCACTAAAGTGGTTTAGATACTAATTAAAATGCAGTTAAAACTTTGGGTTTTTTAATGTTAAAAACGCATGGTATTGTCTTGCAATTTTGTTTATTTTATCAATACAATATTTGACTGTGTAAATCCTTGAATTGCATTTTTCTTTTGTAGTTTACACAATGAATGACAGGCTTTTGAACAACTTAGACAAACTTCTGCTCGAGTTTGGTAGGTCATTATCTTGTATTTTTTAATTCATAATTACTAATGCGGGACATGTAGTTATGTTTTCTGCTTTAAACAGTTATTTTAACTTCAAATAAGTTTATAATATTAAGGCTTTTTTTTGTTTGCCTGCATAATGTTTTGTTAGCTCTGAGGTTATGGGGAGGGGTACTAGCAGCTATTTAATACTAAAATTGGTATTTAGGTATTTTGTTAAAATCTTTGTTAATCAGTGTTTGTGCAATTAATGCTGCACAACGTACATTTGTTTCACAGCTCAGCTCATACATATATTTGTGTATATATGAAAGTGTTTGTTTTCCTCTTAGTTTTCCAGCTAGAACAAACTTCTTATGCTAAAGAACAGGTGAAGCAACAGATAAATTGTAAGTAGTGATAAATGATCATTTTATTAGACATTGCACGCACACTGCTTTTGTTTCATTAGCCCTGGTACATGTCTGTTTCAGGGGCGGAAGCAGACCTAATAATGAAAGCTGTCCCGTGTCCTGCTCTCACCCTACCTCATCTTTTGCCATCAATACTTGCTCATTCTCCCTAGCAGACTTTGCTTTTGCTTGTGACTTCCAGCTAATGCTGTTCAGCTGGCTCATGGACAGCCAGTTTCATGCTGCGCCATTTCCTGCTCTTACTCTGCAGCTCCTCACAGTCACTGGCAGTCCTTTGATTCAGCTGTGCTTGCTCGATACATCTGCCACTTGCCTCCCTTTCTTTCTTAATGTTTTTTGTTCTTTCCAGATTTGGACCTCTGCCTCACTGCTTCTTCTCTCTCTGTTTTCTTACAATAATGAAGGTTCTCTCAGTGGCTACTACCTACTCAAGCCTGGTACTTCTTTTCTACAGTCAAGCAGCTGATAATGGTATTTGAAATTCAAAACAGTAACTCAATGAGAAACTCTTTCTCCACATCAAATTCTAACTAACAAACAGCATAATATTACGGATTTAGGTCTGGACTGATTTTGTTTTTGCCATGCTACTATATGATATCACTCATAAGAATGGTTGTGGTAAGGAAACTGTTCTTTAGACAATTCGAGGATATCTCTGCTCATTGCTGGCACCTCACAGGTAGATACTGAAGTTCATAACCTTCAGGAAAAACACCAAGAGAGAGTTCTAGTCTTAATTGGTTTTTCTTTTGATGGCAACATCTCTACTAATCTTGACTGATATGTCCAAGCCAGTACTTCTTCATTAAGAAGATTATCAATATTAGACTGAAGCATCTTAAACATTAAAACATCTGTAACACTAAACCTGGTGCATCTAGAATTCTGTTTTAACGCTTCAGTCACATAACTGAAGCTTAGAGTTGAGGTTTTTCTTAACGATTGTGCAGCCTTTTATGGTAATGAACATGGTTTTAGGGAAAATCCAAAATCTGTGTAGTAACATGGCACAGCTATTTGCGTGCTTAATTCAGAGATATCTAGGTAAGTGTGAACTCAACACTCATACTTTTAAAAGTTTGGGTTAAATCCTTCGAGAACTTACCCAGAAACAGTTCCACTGATTTAATTTTGTCTCTGTGTATTACTTGGCAAAGGAACAGTTGTAGCATTCAGCCTCAGACTTTTAGTGGAAGATTCATCAGGCTTTTTGGCTAGAGTCCCTTTCTAACCCATGGAGGGGAAATGCACACTTTTAGGGTGTGACTTGTCTTATCCTGAGGAAAGAGGTTAAAGTGCTTGTCTCCACTGAGTGTGGCTGGAGCCGTGGGTGTCTAGTTCTGAAGTAGGTGCCTGCATTGTAAAGTTGGTTGAGATGGATCCATCCATCCACAAGGTCCTTGCAAAAGCAAAGGGTGGGTAGAACAACTTGGAAGTCTCAGAAGTGCTCATCTATAGAAAATATCAAATGAAACGTTATGTGTATAGCTGTGCTTATGTGATAGATGTTTTGTTAATACAGTTATATCTTGGTAAATTTCAAAATGTCATCTGCAGGATACTTCCAAATACACCTGTTTTTTTTACAGACATGAAGCATGTATCAGTTGTCCAATAGTTATGCTTCATGCTAGGTAAAGGCAAGTTACTGACTTAAGATCCTGAAAACATTAAGATACTGAAGATATTCAGGATAACTCAAAATACTAAAATATATTGAGAATCTTTTGCTTTTCACTGGCTGATGTTTCTTTCTGAGAAGTATTCTTTTCTGGTATAAATACAGGTGGTGTTGAAAGTGAATATATAGCAAGTACTGCAAAACCAAAGCCAGACTTCAGTCTGACCTGAAGTTCTAGAGCAGTAATTCAAACGATTCAGGACAGATCTTGCATAACTAAGATCCCTTCTTGGTTAAGTAGATGAGAAGGGCAGGATGTCTGTGACTAGCTTCTGCTTGGGGCCACCAGCTTTGGCATACAGCGCGTAAGGGCAGCCGTGATGGCGGGAGATGATTTGGCTCTGAGAAATCTGAGACGTTTTATGAAAAAATAAGAAATAAATGGCACAGAGGAGAAAATGCTCACCCGGTCGTGCTCATTGTATTGCAACGTGAGCATGCGTGTTAGCGCTCACAGCTTTTACTTGTGAAAGAGAACACAGATCGTGGTCAACAATATGGGTTCTCTACCAACCTGTCTGCTGTTAGAAATGGCAGAATTAAGAATCTGCATTAAGAGTCTCTGCAAGTATCATAGTGCTTGAGGATTTGACATTATAATGCATGTTTTTCATTAATTAACCTCTGTCTCCTGTATTAATTTATCATACATTACACATTCCCACCTTGAGTAAATTCCCTTTTCATTTTAATTTCTCTGTTTCTGTTTCTAGTAATAATTTGCTTCTAAGCCTTTAGTGGTGTTTTTATTTTTCCCTTCTTGCAGTCAGCTTTCCCATTCAAAATATTTGTGTTTCTGTACTTCTGTAAAAGAAAACAAATATTTGAAAAGCACCTTTATCTCAAGCAACTTTTGTACTCCAATCAGTCTCCCCATTTGCAAGCATTACTGCGGGCAAAGTGGTTTACACTCTTGTTTTCCCTGTTTGCTACTTCTGGTATCTGCCGACACTGTGGAATACAAAAAAAAGAAGGGTCAGCTTTAACTGTTAAGAGTGCTTACTCTTAACTACTCTTAACTACCACTACTAGTTGCTTCAGCTTATGGGGTGCAGAAGCAGCACAAATGATTCTTCTTCCAAAGTCAATCTCACAATATATGAAGATAATTTAGGTACTCACCACGCAGCTGAAACTCCCTAGATTTTTGACTCATTTGTTGTTGCTTTGCTTAATTGCAGGCTGTCCACTCATCTGGCACTATTGAGATTAAGTGTTTTGAAGAAATTTTGAATCATTCTGAATGTAGACTTTTTATTTCATGGCTATGTTGACAATACATATGCTTACTTTTTATTTTTAATTTCAGTGTATACTGTAAAAATCACAGAAAAAAAGAATGAAATTGCTAGGTTGCAAGAAAATATAAAGAACTGCAGTGATACAATTGCCGATTTGCACAAGCAAAACAAGAGTAGTAAGGAGAGCTGTAATGTGTAAGTATAATGTAGCCCGAACTTCTGAGTTACAGATGGCATTAAGAAAGTCAGTGAGGAAGTAGTGTAAAAATATGTATGTGTGTGTTCAGACAGGAGTGTTGTTAAAGAAAACTTTAGTATTCTTTTTTTTGTTTGTTTTTTGAGCTGCAAATCATCAGGTACAAAAATTGCAGTATTATCCACCCCCTGAAAAAGCAAATTACGGAAAAAAAGACCACATTTAAGTTTGGTTTAGTTTTTCATTAGAATCAATAGTTTTCAGACATTGTGGGTACTGTCTGCAGCATACTAAAATGTTCAAGTAGTAAGGTAATAGAAACATAATTTTTCTGTATTTGGATGGATGTGAGTTCTGTCAAATTTGAACAGTATTAAAAATCATGTTCAAAAAAATTTAACTTTTTTAAACTAAAAAAAGTTAATAACTATAAGTGATAATAAGGCTCCATTATTTTCTTCTTTGTTTAACTCTGAATTTGGCTTCCTGAAATTGAAGCATATTTATACTCTTTGCTCACATGTTTTGCATTACTTTTTATTTTGTACATATTCTCTCCTAAGATGTGTCATAACTGCTTCTGCATACAGATATGTATGTACTTCTACTGTCAGATTTTGGTATAATTTTTACTACAGAATTGCTTTTCTGGGTGCACTGTTTTGATGAAGGCAATAGGTTGCAGTTCACAGTTTTCTTCACAGAAATTTTTCTATCAGACTACTAGTGGAAGTTTTAAATGCAGGTCACTTTTGAGTCTTAGTAATTGGAAGTTTCTCAAGCAAGAATTTGGCAACGAGGAGTTTTGTCTTACTGACATGGAATGTCTAATTTTTAAAAATTAAAATCTCAGGTGTTTGCAAGGGTAGCTAGAAAGGCAGATCTGTATTTGACGATACAGAGATTTTGGCCTGGATATAATCCTGTCTTTCCATCACAGCGTTCATCTCTCCACAGTCTATCCAGTTTCTTGGCAGCTGAAGTGATGATTTGTTAGCAAATTCTGTTCTGTTTTCTTGCAGTTCCATACTTAAAAAATAGTACTTGAATAAAAATGTCTAACATATATTTGAAATTTTATTTTAGGATGTAAATGGAGAATGTGGGTGTTTCTAAGAATAAAAAGAGAAGTAAAGATAGCGTCAGGCTATTTTGAACTGTCTGAAAACAGAAGAAAGAATGCAATCATTAGTGAATGAAGTGGGTATAGTGACGAGCTGTTTGAATCAATTGCCATGCCATACTGATCTGTAGCTTTATCGTAACAAGAGTTAGGAAAGGATTTGACCTTGACAAGAAAATTCCAATTTTCCTTTACATTAAATTCTTGCCTCCAATGAAGTATAAAATGAGCACTTTTGTAAGTTTCTGAAACGACGGTGCTACTTTCCTTAGATATCTTTTGAAGTTGCAAATCTGTTTGCAAATCACAAACTGTTAGGTGATGCAAATAAAGAAATAAAAAATTAAGAGTCGAAATAAGGATCTGATCTAAATTTTAATCATTGAATTCAATGGGATTTGGCTCAGGTCCTACAAAGAATAATTAATGGCATTAGTGTAGAGGGGCTGAAAATGAGAAGTGACTCATGAATGAATACATGTATTCATAGGAGGACAATACTTGCAGAAAAGTAGAGACTTTGTGTCTTAAATTATTGAAAATGTCATTTAACGACATACTGAAAACTGCAATAAACAAGCCCTAGCTATAAGATGAGACAATTAGAGTACTTATGTAGTAGAATCATCTTAAACTTCTAAAATTTGTTCTATTTGATACTCCGTATTTACTGGCCGTGATTGTAATGTTGGGTTTGTAAATTCAAATGCGGTTTTGGAGTCATGATCACCCTCATAGTTGACTAATTGCCATTAATGCTCAATAGACCTCTCAAAGAAACATTTCTCAAAGAGACCTTTCTCAAAGAAAATGTATCTGGATTACCAGACGTCGTAAGTATATTGAAGCATGTTTGAAGACTTTGAACAAAATATGGGATTCTTATATTCAACAAGTCTACAGAAAATATGATATGTGAGACAGATCTATTGGTATACTATTGTGTTTTCTAGAGAAATCCGTATTGGTCTATGTAACAAAGAACTGAAAGCACAAAATGACCAAACACAAATGTATATTTTTAGGCAAGTGATTACGTTTTCCTATTATTTAATTTCTTGAATGATTCAAGCTAGAAATGTTGATCCCAGAGCAATAAGCATTGGTGAAATACTTCTGATGGAACCTATTCCAATTGATTCTCTTCTATTTTATAAATTAATGTTCAGGGATGGTGAGATTTCATGGAAATAAAATAAAAAAGCCAGATGAACTCAGAATGTTGCTAATTTGGAAAATAAATTGTTGTCCCACCAGCTAAACTGCAGGATATTTTTATTGCTTTCAGATTAGTGTGGATAAAGATTTTTTTTATACCCTAGCTGATGAAAAGAAGGACAAATAAATGTGATGGCTGCCAAGAGCCTCTCAGAAACAGTGATGCATTTAGCAAACTAATAGCTGAGCTGCTTGAATCCTGTTTACCTTGTTGTGTTTACTTGTTGTACTGTGTGTTTTTTGCATGTCTGCAGAATAGATGTGAACACAAAATGTAACACACAACATGGTTTGTACTTTGATAAGTAAAAGCTCTATCATTTTTTTCATGACTTCCCCCCCCCCCCGCCCCCAAAGAAAGACATGGANCATGGAGTTTTCTGAGTAGATCACAGTGTTTGGGTGGCACTACATTTTTATATAAGTATGTTGGTTTCTATGTTTTTAAAAATCTGACCCTTTAAAAATCCATCTTTCTGTTGAATATGCAGTAGATATGGTGAAACAGCATTTTGTAATTGCATTTTTAATCATGAGTGGTGTCAAACAGTTTGTGCCAATAGTGCTAAATTTCCTGAATGGATGCTGCAATTTCTCATTCAGCCTTTTTGTTGACAAACTTTGCTGCTGTTATAAATGTCGATTATATGTTGTGTTGTCTCACCACCTGGAGTACGTTATTTTTTGTTCGAGGTTATTGGACTTCAGCAAATTAATTGTAAGGTCTTTGTTCTTTATTCATTTCTTCGATGGAACTTCCATTAAGTTAGTTGTTACTGGAGCCTCTGTTTTATCCTGCCTTTGGAGTGATGCATACTCGCATCCAAAAATGCCTTTTACTTACCCTACCCATGAATACACAGTGCAAAGTGAACCGCAGAGCCTCAGTTGCTCTCACCTGTCCAGTAATGAATTATTTGTTCAGTTGCAATCTTGTTCTCTATTGCCATTTCTTCACTCCTCCTTGTTGATGTAACTCTTCAAGGGTAGCTGTATCTCTGCTGTTCCAGATTCAATTAGTCTCATCAGTCCTTGTGGGTTTTTCTTTCTTCTGTTTCTTCAGTGTTTAGTTTTCTAGCATCTATGTATGTGTTCCTAAAATGGGGAGTGTGTGTTTATCTCCTAGGACAGGTAGTGCCACTCAGACAAACTTCACTGTAGGTGCTTGTGTTGCCTCAGGGGAGATTGTATTCTGGGCAGAAGCTGAATTTATAGATTACTAAGCCCTGACTTGAGAGAGGGTGTGCTTATTATTTCTATAGAAGGTTCTCTTCTGGGGAGCACGTGATTTTTATTTTTTTTTTTTTTCATCAGAAATAGGATCTCTGCCCTGCTCTAGCCTAGGCTGTTCAGATGATTCAGCCATCATCTGAACCTCAGCTCCCAGCATCTCAGAAGTTGCCTGCTGACAAGCTGTCATTACAGAGGTCATTCCATCTGAATGAGCAGCCTTTGTAGGTAGCACGTGTGCCTGTTTAGCTCAGTAGACAAGATATTTTTCTGCTTTTTCCCTTACCTCACGATACTTTGATGTCTGTTAAGTCTTACTGAGGTATCATTTCCTGTTTGGAGGCTCCATGAATTTGTTTCTCACCATCTTTAACTGAGTAATGTCCTGTTCAGTTAGAACTTTCTGTGAAAATGTCTTTTCTGATAGCTGTTGCCTCAGCTGGGAGGGTAGGAGACATCTAGGCCTGGACGTTCATGCTCCTTACACCATCTTTTTTTCAGGCAGAATACTTTCTATTTAAAGACCCATTATATGCCTCTCCCGAAAACCACATCTGAATTTCACTTGAATCAGAATTTATCTGCCTGTTTTTCTAGAGTTCCCGCATACGAGGAAGAGGCATCTCTAATACCTGGATGTTGAGAAAGTGGTATTAGCTTGCTAGTCCTAAGTCCTTCGTGCATTCCCTGACGTTGCTGTGCTTTCAGTACAATCTACAGCATCCTGCTGCAAGAAAATCATTTTGGTGGGCTGCGTCATAGCTCTTACCTGATAGGAGGCTCCTGAAATGAAGAACAAAAAATGGATTAGATGTGGTGTTGGGGGATATGGTGTAGGGGAGAACTTTGTAGAGTAGGGTAGATGGTTGGACTCGATGATCCCAAGGGTCTCTTCCACCCTAGACGATTCTATGATTCTATGATTAATTGTGTTTCAGGGCTGTAGGGGAGCCACGTGAGAGGAGATCCAGGCTAAGCGTTACAGAATGTGGATCCATCAGTTTACTCTAGAGGAATCTAGTTATGAGCTGAGTATGAGCCACTCAGCACCTCTTGTTTGGAGAAGGTTTCTGGAATGGGTGCATTTAACAATGTAGAAATACTATATAGCCAGATATCAACTCTGTGAAATACGAAAATACAGTGGATGATGATTTAGAGGTGGAAAACAATGTTACTTGACAGCAACTGAAGTTCAGTTCTTGTCTGCCGTTAATTTATTATTTAAGAGGTGGTATGTGGACCTGTGACTCCAAACAACCAGGTCAGTGCTCCCAGCATCTGGGCTATTGTACTGAAAGACAGCATCTCTTTCTGGCTGTTTTCTGAGCAGAACTTGCTTAGCACATGGAGAAAATTCTGAGTTTGTGACTGCTATACACATTTAGATATGAGGTGGTGGTGAGGATGAACTGTGTGCATCTCCAACGAGAAGATCTTACATGTCTGAAGGGTTTACTGATGGTGTTGTAAATGTACCTAAAATGTACCTAGCTGCTTAGTATTAAGCTTCAAAAATTTGTGAAGCTCACGTCATTTATTCCTTAAAAAGTGCTTTATAATGTTTTCTAATCCTATATATTTATATTCTTGGATTTTCAGCTTTAAAATTTTAAGAAAATAGAAGTATGCATGTGAGAGTTTTCTGTACTAAACCCATTTATGTTTCACTTTCATAACATCAAGTAAATTATTTGTTCTTGTAAGCTAAAGTAACCTGATGTTTTCGTTTCTGAATGGTTTTTTATTAGGAAAGACTGCTTATATGCTTTCTTTTTTTTTGGCTTTCTCTGTAGCTGGAAGCCCACTTATGCAATTCTTAGCAAGCATGAAGAATATTTGAAAAATGAACTTGAAGCTTTACAAGAATCTACAGAAAATGAGAGGTATCTATGAACATTTGAGATGAGGTTTCTAGCAGTAGTACTTATTAACCTGTCTGAACTGATCAGCAAAGATAGTGCAGTCTGCATCGAAGAGTTGTTATAAACTGTTCAGGATAATATAAGTGACTGAGTAATTAAAAGAATTTTCAGTTTAAATTATTATGAGGTCATACATTGTTTTGTAGTTACCAATGAAATAGGATAAAATATGGCTTCTTCAAATTTAATTGCTTCCCAAATACCTATTGTACTTTTTCAGAACATTGTTTAGTTGCCTACATTTCAAGAAAACACAAGAAATAAAGGAAATTAATGTTTCAGCTTCAGCAGAAATATGATAGCATATTTACAAGAGGATACATAATGTTTATTAATGAATGATTTTTTTGCCATTATTATGACGTCTTCATGTATACTGTGTTTTCAGTAGATTCAGATATTCATGTTTGGGAAGACTTTTTCTGAAAATACACAGGTCTTATGTTTTTCTTCAGAAGCTGAACCTAAGCCCTTAAATTAATATATGGACTAAGTAAGATAAGAATTAGAAGCATTCAGATAATTTTACGCATGCTTTACAAAGCATGTAAATTTGAAAAATAGGGTGAGTGGCTTAGGAAATCCTGGTCTAAAACTGTTTTAAGACCAGTTGTGGCTAAGATTCTATTAATTGCAAGCTCAGTTTTGTTCAGTAAGTGGCATTTCAGTTGATTCATCTTCATTAATTAGATTCTGTGTTTTAAAGAAATTATTAGTTACACAATGTAGCTGCCTATATTCAATGGAAATAAGAACAGTCCCTGAAGATTTTCAGTGAAATGTTAAAAATTCGGTGTTCCAAGTTAACCTTCTGAAGTTCTGTTTTGCATTCAGGTAAAATTGATCTTCATTTTAGAGGGGTTGCTTACCTTTTCACCTTTACTGATCTTCTTGTGAAGGGGAAGAGGTTTAAAAATCACGGCAGACCCACATAGATATCTAAATACCAATTTAGAGGTGTAACTTCAGGTAATTTAAAATGTCGGCTTTGATTCTTTTCTAAGTGTTCTTTTTGCCAGTTGTCCAAGACAGCAAAAATAGCATGCCTGATAGCCTTTAATTAACTCAGTAGCTTATCTGTCTTCCTGTTCAGAGCTCTATATTTGGTGAAAAACAAGGCTAAATTTGCTTTCTATGAGTCTATGATTAAGCCATTTTGGCTTTCACTAATTTGAGCTGACAAGCCAAAGGAGCATTACTTTTAAATTGCTTCTTTAGATAACTAGTTTCAATTCCAACATGAAAGTGTTTGATCTGTTTTCCTGAACTTAATTATAAGACATCATGACTATAAATCATAAAATAAATTTAATTAACATATTTTACAAAAGCGGTCCTTCAAATGTAGTCCTTTTGTACCAAAGCATTTGATGAGATACTCAAATCTGCAACATAAGCATTCACCAATTTCTAAATATTTAAATTGGGAAGAAAAATTCGAACATTTATAACTTATGTGCTGAATGTCCTTTTTAGCCTGGCATTTGGGGGCACTGAGGACATACTGCTTTAGATGGGAAGATGTTTTAAAAAGATGGGCAGATCAGTTTCCATTTAATTAGGCACTTTTTATGGAGGTTTTAAAAACATTCCACATTTTTTCATTGTTACTGCTTTCAAGAACATACAAGAACGCTTATATGAACTGGAAGCTCATCCTGAAAATAAGTGATATGAAGAAGGAAAGAGGAACAAATAGCTATCCAGATAATGTGCTGTCCTTTTCCCGTTGTCATCAGATTAAAACTTTTTCTTGTTACTTTACTGTGAACAGTGCTGAATTCTAAATAGCCTGTTTAACTGCATGAACTGGAGGATGTGCATTACTTAGGAAAAATATCAAAAATAGTGACAGTTCCTCAAGACTACTATACTGTACTACACTATACATAGCCACAAATATTAACTTGTGGAAAATATGTTTTGGGAAAAGAATATTATTTTACGTATTTCTATTTTTATATTTTTACTTATATTTTATTAGTAGTTCATTCTTATTTGTATAGCAGCAAATTTCTTTGTTGCTAAGTTATTGTTTGTAGCATCTATGAAATTAAATTGAACTGAATATTTTCTGTCTTTCACACCTGGGAAATTTTGTACAGTATACGCAAATATTCCGTTAATCAAGAAAATTAGGTTTCCGAGACCACCCATGTAGAAAAGCAAATAGATTGATGTAATTTTCTACATGAAATTTGGGAAATGTCAATTCCTTGGTTTGACAGTGTTGATCTACGACTTCTTTTCCCTGAACAGGTGTAGTGAACTTCAGTCAATTTATTAGGAACTAATGCCTGGAGTGTAGCTTTATTGGAAAATTAAGATCTTGCTTTTTTTTTGCCCTGTGACTTTTGTTTTCCTTCTGTAAGAGCAGAAGCTTCTTCCACTGAATTTGGACACAAATTTTTCTCTGTTCCATTGCCTGGACTAGCCAGTGGGCAGCCAGGAGTGTCTGCCTTTCAGTCATGCTGCATGTAAATGATTAATAGCAGTTTGAGATAAAACATGTTCTTTGAAGAGGAATACTGTATGCTTTGCAGTCAGTGAGAGCTGTTCCTTAGCGTAGGAACGCATTCACGGTGCAGGTAAACAGGTGGGCTTTAGTTGCTGTTATGCACCATAACTTGTTTCATAAAGGAATTTCTGGCTAATCTACAGGTGTACTAATAACTTAATAATTTTAAATTTGCCTTTCTCTGTTGTTCACATCACTTTTTCTTAGAGGATGACAATTCCTTCACCTTCTGTGATTTTATATGGGCATATTCTGACATCAAGCAGCTTTGTGTAATATTTCTTTCTCAGTTAAATGACTAGTCTGCGTTAACGATATAGGCTGGATGTCTGTAGCTGTGACATCTCTTTATAAACATGTGCCATCTGTGTAAATGCTCACGAATAAACTTATGTATTTTGCATATACCTAAATTTATCTTTTTTCAGGAATAAGGGGCATAGAATATCAGCATTTGAAAAAAAAAAAAACCGACATCAATGAGATAGATTGCAAATATTCAACTATCCTGTAAATTCCTTGCCTGAGTGAGAAAACATTACATTGGTCAATTTTCAGCTTTATGTGATGAGTTACTCCTATTACTTGTTATGGTATTTGTTTGTTTTTATAGTGTGTTTTTTTTCAAAAACTGATGTAAAGTTTTAAAAATGCTATGAACGTTAATTGACGCTGCCTACTTTAATAATTTGTAGCTATGGATTCACATGACATCAGTGAAATTATATTAGCCTAACATTAATTTAGATAGCAGTACTACAAGAAGCGGAGCAGTCTGGCTCCTTGCCAGTTAAATGTTGAAGTGTTTGCTTAACCTTAAGCATGAATAGTCCTGTTGTTTTAGTGTGACTAATGGGTGTGTTTAAGGCTTTCTGGAGTCAGACACAGATTACTCAGCATCTCCTTGGAGGCGGCTCTTAGTCCAGTGCTGCATCAGGCTGCTCTAAATATGGAATGCTAGGCCAGATTCTCTTTTACTGTAAGTTTGATACAGCTCCGTGGAAACCGAACAGAGAATTTGGCTTGCACCAAGCCAAATCAGCTTAGTTTAATGATAATCACACAGGGCCAAAAAATTTGTCATCTGCCAGGCTGCTTTTCAGTATGGTGTGATCTATGTTCCTTTCAGAACAATGAGCTTTGGCTGTTTTTTACATCATGAGTGTATTCGTTGTTACATACAGCATGGTCTTTCTCAAAAACAGCTGGAAGATTAAAAATAGAGCCAAATAGTGGTATATTAAATATAATTTGACTTTTTTCCAGGATATTAGCACGTCTAATTGAGCTGATGCCATAAATTAATATTTTTTTCCCTTATAAACAATGGCTTCATGTAAAAAAAACGTTAAATTACATGTATTTTTTTTTAGGAAAATGTATCAGGATTACATAACCCAGTATAAAGAGATTCTGAAGCAACACCGTGAAAAATATGCAGAAACTGCTCTTGCACAGGAGTATTACAAAAAAAAGAAAGAATTTGAAGAAATCAAAACTAGAGTTTTGAAACGGTGTGAAAAATACAAATTGAAAGAAGATGCTTGCTTGGATATTCTGGGTACTACTATTATCAATGCTTACACAGTAGAGCCTATAGGTAGTGTACTGCACATTCAAAGCGATGTACAGAAGGCCTCTAATTTTCTACAATTTCTCTTAAGCTAATAAAAATATCTTCTTTCTGTTACACCATTTTTATGAAAAAAATCTGTAGCAAACTGAGATTTTGAAGAAGAATTTAGACTATATGTACTAATATTCCCTTCTGCAAGCCATGAATGTAACAGGGAGAGGTTTGCCATTGGGATTCTTGGGGTAAAGAAGTCTTAAAATGACTTTAGAACTACGCTTTCAAAATTTAAAATTTATTTTTCATATATTTTTAAATGCTGTTTTGAGTGACATTGCACTCTGTTATACTATTTCTGTTATGTGTACTAAGTAAAGATAAGTGCTGCTGATCTATTAATTTATCTTGTAAGGAAAATCAGATTTGTGGATTAATGATCTGAAATTAAATTTTATTTCTGCAGAGCCTGTTCCTTTTAAATCCCTAAATGATTGGGCTTTACAGATGTATCCTTGATTTGTAGTGTTTATGCAGTTGACAGGGAAGAAAGTTTATATTTACCTGTCATAACTTTCTATTAGAAAGTATAGTAATTATTTATATATTTCATAGAATGGTTTGGGTTGGAAGGGACCTTTAAGATCATCTAGTTCCAACCCCCCTGCCACGGGGCAACCACACCTTCCACTAGAGCAGGTATTTAGAGTGGCAGCATTAGGATTCCTTTGTGGGAAAATGGAAGGTCAAATAATATTCTTCAGTTTAAATTTATGGGAACATTTTGAGGAAAGAAAAAAAAATCACTTAATGACATACCCTTCAAAATGCTTAGTTAAGGGGGGAAAGCCGATTTGAAGATTTGTCAAGGAAATGCAGATTTGACAGAGCTTTCTGCACATCTAGCATTTGTGCTTGTGGCATAGAGGGGTCAGGGATCTGATGGTATCCCTTGGTTAAAAAATGTAATGCTGTAATCTATATTCCATAACATGAAAGTGCTACTTCGAGGCAAAAAACACAGGAAATGTTAAAGCTTGCTGCAGTTGCTATGCAAGAATCCATTGAACTAGAAAAAGAAGCAGAGGAATTAGAAATGAAAATAATTTATTTTAAAAAGGTAACTGTATTTTAATTTTATTTTATATATGTATTTATATATACCACCATGATATTTTCTGAAACCTAGAAAAAGTAGTCTGGTTTTAGACACATGGGCCAACAGGATGATTGCAGTATTAGCAATTATGTTTCTGTAGCATCAGGTATGTTTCCTTAAAGAGGAGGGATCCATTAATGTAAAGGCTCTTAAAGCTTGCTTTCTGTTGACCTCAATTTACACCATAATTTCTGTCAAGACAGTGTGTCATGTGCTAGCTCAAGAGGGCCAGAGAATACACTTCAAAATATAGTAGGGCCATTCCTTAGTGAGCCCTAGGGCTTGAGTGTACAGATTTCACAGGTCCTACTGGTTTTTAAGGCTTTGTTAATATGAATGTGTTTAACTAAATATGTTTTACAATACAAACAATGTAAATTCCTCCCCCCCCAATATAAAATGTGTGGGTAAATAATACTCAGGGGTAAACCTGGCAGATTTTAGACAGGAGATCAGTACAGTTCCACAGACTAGAAAAAGCACTGATTCCAAAGGGATGGTCTTCCAAAAAAATTACTTAGTCAGGTCAACATTTTGACCCAGTCCTCTGTTAGGTGGTAAAAGGTCTCTCCTAAGCCTCAGTAGCCCCATAGGTCAATCTTGTAATAGTTTAAGTTTTTAGAGTATTGCATCTGGACACTTTTAACCTCTCTGGACCAGATGATCAGGGACTCCATTTACCACTGTGTCAGCTGTGCCTGCTTCAGCCAGCCTTGTGCTGATAGAAGCATATTGTGCACAGGTGGTGTGGTCTGTTCATACTTTGTGATACTGTTTGACACTCGTAGCTGCATACTAAAGTTCCTAATGTGGTATGTGCTGTATAAACATGCAGTACAAAGGGATGTGGTGAATTTATTTTTAGGTATGAAGGAGACCATGTAAGGAGCTCCTTGTTCTGAATAGATGTGTAGAGTCTGTGCTCAAAAACTTCTGTGTTTATTCCAGTTGTTACAGTTGGTCCAACAGAAAATATGGACTCTCTTTAACATTGTTCTGCTTATTTCTGCAGACCCTCTTGGCTACAAGAACTCTACTACTGTGCACTGATTCATCAGATTTAGAAAGCATTTGCAGCACGTAGCTATAACTTTTCAAGCTTTTTTGATTTGTATTTGTTCTTTATCTTTTAAGACATTTGAAAAGACTACAGAAGAGCAAAAGAATTCCAAAATGATTGAAGGGAAAAATCAGAAAAGTCTAGAGAAGCCAAAGGAGTTTAAAGAAAGGTACACTTAAAAATGCTTTCTTTCCCTTGCTTTCATCCAGAGTGCTATCTTACCATTTATGCAAAGACTGACACAAAACACAAATTGTTGCTGAATAATGACTGGCAAGCTTCTCTAACTCTGGTCGTGTGATTTAATTATGTCATTTTAAAAGTTTTATATTTCTTGGGGTTAAGATGCTGGCAAATTTTGATTCTTGAAAGCTAAATGTATCTGGAAACATACTATTCAAAAGTATTTTGTAGAAACCTTTGCTCCTCACAGCTACTGTTGATAGATGTACATGAATAGTTTTCTGAGTTTTGAATACAACTACAGGGACTGTGCAGTCAGATAAAATACATTAACTCTACTAAATGCATATCTGGGGAAAAAGAGTCAGGGTTTCACATGTCATTTGCCTTCAGCTCTGAACTAGTTAAGAAATTTAACTCAGTTCTTAAAAACAAACATGAGTGAAAGTTTCGTAGACAGGATTAATGGCTTAGTAAATTAGTCAGTTGTCATTTACAGCTGGGACTCACTTTAATATAAGATCAATAGCAATCACCATCAGGACTAGCTTACACTTATCTGGAGTCTTTGTGAATGTGGAAACATCACCCTTAGAGCTGATGCTTTTAAACCAAAATCCATTTTAAAATGGTCCAAAAGACTTTGTCCAAGTGATTTTACAATAGGGTGTTCTTGAAAAAGAAGCTTTTTAGGGCTTTTAATAGGGATTTAGTGGACTATATCTATAGAAATGTGTCATTTTAATCATCCCTAGGAGCCTTTCCACAGGGGCATTTTAAGTCTTTAATATCTTCTTACAGAACTATGAATTATACAGATGAATAATTTTTTGTGGTTTAAGCCTTTACATGCATTCTGCCTTCTTATATTAGCTTTTTGTAATTGGCAAGACCTCAGAAATATAGGGAAGCAAGAAATCCACCTTAGTTTTAAGGCTAGGTAAAAAAAAGATGGGAATCACTCCCTTTGACTTCTCAAAGAAACCCATGTATGTTCAGTCTGCAGAAAGCAAAATGCTGATTAAATACCTGTTATAAAAGGCAGAGATCTGTGCTCTGCACGTGGAAGTGTAAGAAGCACTCAGTCAGGCTCCTCATGGAAACGAATTCATAGGGTGCATTGCTAGACCTGCCATGACTCCGTGTCATGGAGTCTTAAGGTGTTTGTACTTTCACCTGAAGTTGTGCCTTGATTGCATATAAATACATCTTTTTGGTGCTCTTTACTGAAGCAATAATTCCATGGCTTGCATCGTGGTTATAAAATGTTGTAAACACTTTACACAATCCTAACTTGCATTGCCATTTAACCTCCACATATACATTTACATGATACAGCATATGGTATCAGACCATGACCTGGTTATTAATTAATGTGTTTTTCCTAGAGTAAATTTTAAAGCTTAATTATGTCAAAGATAACCATAAGATGAAGGCTTGTAGAAAATGGTATAAATTTTTTTTTCCAAAATCCCCATTTGGCATTGGTGTATTAAAAAAAAATTCTTCACTAGAAAGCATGGAAGTGTCTGATTAAGTAACTACTGATGTTAAAAATGGTCATATTATGAATCTGTGATTATAAACACTATGAAAAAACAAACAGAAAAGGTGCTAACATAATGACTCATATGAATTAAAACCTTGGCAGACTCAAGGCAAGGTACAAAAATACAACAGTAGAATATGGGTACCAAAGGCAGTAGTCTTCTGGATTGTTCTGCGGTTGCTATGAGGTTGCTACCAAGCAAAGAGAACTTTGTGAAGAAAAGGAGATATCTTAATCTTCTGCCACAAAAGAAGAGGAAGAATAATAAAAAATAACAGTTGTACTGATGAACTGATGCAGTCCAGCATGAAACCAGCAGCATCAAGGGAAGGAACTAAACCGAGCCATGAAAGCACTGAGCAGAGCAATGTACAAATTAATACCCTTTAAATGCTTTAGAGGGCTAGAAGACAAGAAGCCAACTTGAAAGTTAATAAATAGGTGCTGATATATATGTCCTCCTTTGGGCAGGAGGGTGTCAGTGTAACTGCTCTTTTAAAAGGCTTTGAACATTTTAGTTTGAATCACTTACTACTGGCCAGCTAGTCATTGATGAGGCTGACAGCAAAACACAGATTCCTCTTCTCATACCAGCTGTTTTCTCTGATTAGTGGGCTTTCATAGTCTAACAGACAAGTATTGTAGTTAAAATTTCCAGATCAAGAGTTCTAATTAATCACCAAATAGGACTTGACTATTTTGAAGCTCTGGTCTTGATTTTTCCATTAGAGATTATATTTATTACATAAGAAGGCTGACATCCTGAACTGTGCTTTGGCATATATCATGTTCATTCTCTCTGCTTTTGTAAAATGCTTGCGAGAGCAAACAGAATTTGGGTAATTTATTTTTTTTAAATTTTTTTTTAAATTTGGTTATCTATTAATTCCATCTCTAAATAGCTAAAATATCTTATGTTCCAAGTGAGAGATTTTTGCTAAAACTTCTTGTAAAGGATATTCCATGGAGGATTATTGCAGAGCTTTCGGTATCTTTGCATTACAAGTGATTAGCTTTTACTGATCAAAGAGACAAACTTTGTAATATAATTCTTGGAAAAATACTTATAAAGCTGTTTCTGGACTTCTAACTGTAAATCTATATGAAGAGTCAGCTGTGTGCTGACCACAGCCTCATAGGCAGTTATTAGTTACTAGTCATTATTGCAGTTAGTTATTAAATAAGTCCTGCTTCCAAAAGGACTTAGTGGCATGTGCCTGATGAGAGTACTGAACGTGGCTTCAGTAGAGATCCCTGGTGAATACCACAGTAGCAAGTGTGATTCTTCATATGTAATTAAATACGCTTGATTCCCATAGTGTACATAAAATCATATTAATCTTTGGGCTTCAGTATGCTGCTACAGAGAAGAAACTACAGCTAAGGAAATGGGATTTTATTTTGCCTTAAGAATATCTATTTTTTTCTTTGCACTTTAGTAAAAAAAATTGTTATCTCTTTTGCAGTATGGATCAAGATAAAGATTTTTTTATCTACTCAGATGTCTACTAACAATGAAGTAGAGAAAAGAAGAGAAATGATCTTTCTTGTTACAGCAATTTGGAGTATTTTCAGCTTCAATATGCAGTTTGATTTTATGTCAGAGAAGTTGCGCGTGTTGGTTTTTTTTTTCAATAGTGTTTGTGGGGAGGGAGGGGAGCAGGTATATTGCATATGCATAAAGTTTAATTGCAGGTTCTTTTGGGAGGTTTTGTTACTTAATAAATAAGAGCTTTTGAGTCCTGTTTGTAACTCGGCCATTGATACATTCTTCTGAATAGATATGCACAGTAAAAGAATGCTTCTGTTCACGGAGAGTGAAATTTTAGAAATACAGAGTTGTCTGGTAGGCTTTACAGAAGCACATGGAAACTGACTCCAGAAACTTTTATAAACACAACTTGGCACTCCAAGTTCTGTAAAACCAAAACTTAACCGAGGTGTGTTCATGGTTTTATGTGATCACAGTTGTGCATGTTGTTAGTTTAATGTGTTGTTAGGTCCATATATCTTAACCAGTGCTTCTAGTTTGGTATTTTTTTAGTACTGTTGCTAATTTTACTCCACACTACCTTATAAAGTGCATCCTACGTTTTATCTTATTTATGGAAAAATTACAGGAAGAACAAAAATACTGCCTTAATTATTCATTTGTCCTGAATAGCATTGTTTAGTCAGCTATTATCCAGATATTGCAGCTAGCAGCATAGAGGTGCTACACAGGAATGTAAGAGAGAAAACAAAATATGACTCATTATTTTAAAAAATGGTAAATGTTCCTTTGTCAAATAGTGACTTTACCCTGCGTTGCTCTGCTAACACTTTTCTTTCTACACTGTAAAAGGCTACTTACCCTACCAGATAATTACTCCACAAGTGAAAACATTTGCTGCAGTTTTCTCTTTTGTGTTTGTATGGTGTGAGTATTCCAGACAATCTCAGAGGGAGAAAAAGTGTTTTTAAATGTGAAAATGTGATTTCAGAACTGCAATAATGAAGTACTTTGATTAGAGTGTCAAACCCCAAACTAATAGTACTTTTCTTTGAAACTGACAAAATTTAAGTCAGCAGTGTTCTTACGATTGGCTTATTACTACTTTATGTCGTCGTCTTTCAGTGATGTTCTCTGTCTGATATTATTTAAAGAAAACTTCAATTTTTATCAGCTGCTGGAGCTGAAAGGGGTAGAACCTCCCTGGCAGCATGCATCTCCCTTGAAAACTATTTGTTTGAAACAGTTATGTTTTCTGATTTCCTTTGTTTTGCAATTGTTAATTTTTTTTTAAAATTTATTTTGTTTTTAGGATATTTGAAGAGTGTGAGCATCCATCTTTCCTAAATGAGAAACAACAACTGTATAAACCATTACATGTCCCATGCATTCCTCGGAAATTAGTCCAGTCTGTACAGAGTATTAGATTCTCAGTGCAACGGACAGAAACAGGTGCAGTGTGTTTAATGATCTTTCTCTGAGAATTTTGATTTATTTTTGTGTAAATGAAGCCATGATAACAAATGTAGCATACTGCTCTTACTGTGATAGTTGAAGCGAGGCTTCCGATGGAAGTTGGATACTTACCTGTCTTTATGTTCTGAAAATCTTCTATATCTGATTTCTCTCCTACCCGTGCAGTGAGTGAATAACATGACAGGTGTACCTGAAACATAACTCTAGCACTCTTTGCATAAATACAGTAAATACTGAGTATTGTTTGCAGTATATCGATTGATACTTCCATATTTTGTGATAATTTTCTTTTAGTTCTCTATGAACAGGAAAATTTGTAAGCTTTGTTCCCAAGTTCAGTTTAACGATGCCATGCTTTGGATACCTAATCCTATTGACAGTATTAAGGAACATTTGTTAATTTAGGGAGAGAAGACAAAGCAAAACCTATGGAAGTTGCAGTGGCCACTAGCGGTTCCTCCAGCCTTGCAGAAAATTTGTCACAGGTATGCAGCTTTCCCACTAGTAAAAAGATGAGATTATATAATCTGTTTTATGTGGTTGTTTAAATTTAAAATGCTTCAAGTATACCTAGTGCTATTATAGCTTACATAAAACTCGTTAACACTGTAACCAGGATGCTAATCTTGGTAATCTGTTATTACTTGGTAATAGTAATAAAAGTCTTTCTTTAGTGCTATTTCTAATTCAACTGAAAATATGTATGTTCTTACAAAGTGCAACTGGTAGTCATAGTAAGCATTCTAATCCAAATTTGAGGTCGACCTTCTATTCAAATAATTTTGCATAATAGTTTTTAAAATTTAGAATAACCTTTGTAGATTCGCTTGTTTTTATGTAGCAAATTTTTGGAATTCTAAAGGAGGAACACAATCTTCTGTTACTGATTAATTGTCAGCCATCTATTCCATAATGAAGGATTTCGTAAAGGACTAAACGTGCAGGATGCTATACAGGACCACCTACAGTTAGCAGGTCAATTCTGAGGTTCAACCAGAAACAAAAATATGGGCTAAGCAGAACAAAACCATGAGCAGCATTGCTTTGTACACTTGAGGAGTCCACAACTATGTTTTCCATCTCTCACCCATAAACAAATAGTTCCTATGGCACTTTTTGGAAAAGGTGAAGTGTATTGCTGCTTAATATCTTAAATATAGATACACCATGTATACATACACAATAAACCAATTCAGAAACAAGTTGGAGGAACAATTTGTGCAGTTATGAAAACCACTAATGAAGTCTCATTAAGTGCAAGAACATTCGTAGGACCAATAGATTGTAGAAGTATAAAGGTAGTACTCAGATAAGATAAGGCCGTAGAAGATCAAATGAATAGTTTGCAACTGTGCTTGCTGTGCAGAAGCTTGGGGAAGTTTTCTATCAAAACCTTTCTGTGTAAGAGACATCTCACTGGAACTGTTTAAAACCAAATTTTAATGAACAACAAAAATCAAGTAAAAAATTAACAGAACCAATTGTGATTTTCGTAAGAATTTCAAAGAAACTCAAGGATAAAGTGAGTGAATTACAAAATGTTTTAGAGTGGAGCCTGTGGTAGAAGAAGAAGCCTTCGTAAGACAGCGTGGAACAAGACCAGAAGAAATTTCAAGCAATTCTGATTTGTGGCTGGCTGAGGGAGTTGGACATGATGAGGATGATGGAAGGGCTGTTGCCAGGGTAATCCAGAGATGAAGAGGGGAATCTCTGACCTAGAATTGCACTTAGAGAATTATGGGAAGCAGTAAGTCAAGGTTAAGGGAACTTTAAGAAAGGGTGATGGCAACAAGGAAAAGAAGATGGAGTCCGAGGAAAAATAAAAAGATTGGAAGAAAGGGGGTTGCTATGCTTCAGAAAAGGAGTGCTGTAAACTACAGGAGTTGAGCGGCAGACAGATTCTGCAAAGCCAGCCCTTTTGTCCCCCACTCTGAATTGATTTCAAGTTGATACATTTTGCAAATTAAAGCCAAAACTAGCAGCTCCCTGGGAGATAGTATGTTATCTGATGCTGAGGCATAGATTCCTGGTGCCACTCTGCTTTTCAGGCACAAGGACACGCTACATATAAGAGTTAGTGGTTCTGATCTCATGAAAATCTGTGAGGTGGGAGTATTTCCATGTTTTCTGCAGTTTTTCAATCCAAACAGGAGACATACTCACTGGTGTGCATACTCACCTTGGCCTTTGGGAGGTGGAGACAGGCCTGGCTCCAGCACTTTCTGTCTTGTCAAGCAGGACCAACCTGGCCGCAGTAGTAGAAAACCTGGATGAAGTTTGTAAATTATGTAATGTCATTTGTACGAAAGAAAAGTTAATTATTCACCTCTAGTAATTGATGCTGCGAATGAATTTTTATAAAAAAATTATGGAAGTGGTTTTGGGCATCATGCTGTTAAAATGTAGGTAAAGCAAAGATAAGCAAAAAAGTTTTATTTTGCCTGAACCCTAAAGAGGGGTTAAAAGAAGGGATTTCCACAGTCTAAGGAGAAACCAGAGTGATACTGTTGCAGTGACAATTTCATATGCTGCCTCATTTGAATTTTTTGCTATGTTTTAGATGATTATTGACACTGCAGGGACTAATAACCCACAAAATACCCAAGTTCCATCAATAGCAAGCTTACAAAACCAAATGCAATTCAGGTAACATTTCTGTAACAAAGTTGTTTTCATTCTTGAGATTAAGGTTTATGGAAATAATCCATATTCAGACAAACAATAATTTTTCTCTTTTAGACTGGCAGTTCCTCCAAAGCAGACAAGTTCTAATCAACAGTTTGAGAATGAAAATGCAGTCATAGGTAAAGTACCAGTGTCATTTTTTTAATAGGATGTGCAGTTACTGTATGCTGGATCACGTAACTATAAACCACAAAATTATAGGGGACAAATTTTCATTGTGGTATTAAGTGGACTACCACTTAATACTTCTTTAAGTATTTAGTATTCCTTTTTGCTTTTGATTACTTAGCTCAAACTTTGAGTATAGCAGACAGGCAATATCCCAATTTAAATAGAGACTGAACTGCTCAGTAATACGGGTTTCGTTCTGCATTGACCATTGCTAATGAAAGGAACCTTCCAGTATGTCTTGTAAATCCATGCTCTAGTCTCAAATTACTCGTGTAAGATGAAATCTGGTCCTAAAATCTGCCCAGAAGGCATGAGAAAATGCAAAGAAAAATAAACTCAGTAATTTAGGAATCTTGAAGCATCAGATTAAGATTATTAAAGATGAAAATTAATTTGAGAAATACAGAATACGTACAGAAACAAAACAAAGTTGTTACAGATACACCTATAGTTTTTGAAATCACAAGGCACTTAGCTTCAGTTTAAATGTATTTTTTTTCTAATTATACTGCCAATCTAGATGCATGTCAGAAATTATAGTCTATTTTCTTATAAACAGGTTCCTAGTTATGTGTCCTGAAACGTAGGATCTTAACCCACAGTGCCTGAAATGTCACATGGTCTGAAGCTTAGAGCAGGAAGCCTGAAAACATTCTTCTCATTTCTCATCCTGGCTTTTGTCCAGTTCTTTAAGATACACTTCATTAGTGTCATATAGATGTGCTTTTTATATTGTTTCCACCTGGTTTCTATTGACTGGCACTCTCAGAGGGCAATAGCTGGATAGCACTCTCAGGGAAAAATAGTTGGGTTTGAAGAACACACTAAAGCATGTGAAGCAGCCTAAACATTGCTTTAACAGTAGCGAGTAAGCGACAGAACGAGATGTAACTGTTGTGGATATAGCCACAAAGTGGGTTATTATGAAAACTACAGTCAGGACTCTTCCTTACCAGTGGCAATGTCATGTTAGTAAACCTTTTGCAAGAATTCTTTCCCACAACATAATTTTTATTTATCTGTTTTAAATGCTGTTATAATACAAGCAGTGCTGTCTTTTTTGTATAGCAAACCAAGAGGCCGAATGTGGTGATAAAGATGCAGAAGATGAGCCAAAAGATTCCTCATATGTACCTCAAGTAAGAAAAGCATTTCTTATGTCAAAAGTAGCTATTTTATTTAGAATAGTCAAACTATCTTGACGTATTTGAATCTAGTGGCAAGAGAAAAGTCTCAGAAATTGACGAAGCAACTCATTATAAGGCACCCAACAGGTGTGAAGACAGTCAGTGCCTTTTGATTAATACTTCTGATCGTTGCTCTTGATCATGTCATAGGCTATTCAGGATTACTGTCCTAATCCTATGTACGTCAGAGTTTTTGTATAAATTGGTGCATATCATTTTCATCAGTGTGAGCTGATGAAACATTTTTACAAAATGTTTGCATTTGAAACTCGTTTCTCCCAAAAACCCGTAGTGAATAGGCTGTGTGCTGGCTGCAGAGTCTGTATGGCTCCATTGGCACTGCTTTTACTAGCTGTGCCTGAAGGCGAGATCAAGCTCCCCAGGCCATAATAATCAAGCCAGTTGTGTAAACGGCTTGCATACAGAGGTGATATCAAGATGTGGTTTAACGCTGGCCAGCAGCTAAGCACCACACAGCCTCTTGCTCACTCTCCCCCACAGCGGGATGGGGAAGAGAAGCAGAAGGGTAAAAGTGCAAAAATCTGGGGGCTGAGGTAAAGACAGTTTAATAGGTATAGCAAAAGCTGTCCATCCTAGCAAAACAAAGTAAGGAATACATTCACTACATACTGTCTGCAGGCAGTTGTTTAGCCATTTCCAGGAATGTAGGACGTCATCACACATAATGATTACCTGGGAAGACAGGTGCCATAATTCCAAACATCCCCCCCTTCCTCCTTCCCTGCAGATTTTATTGCTGAGCATCATGAGGTATGGAATACCCCTTTGGTCAGTTGGGCTCAGCTGTCCCACCTGTGTTCCCCCCCAACTTCTTGTGCTCTCCCAGCCTACTCACTGGCAGGGCAGCATGAGAAACAGAAAAGGCCTTGACATTATGTGATCACTGTTCAGCAATAACTAAAACATCCCTGTGCTTTCAATGCTGTTTTCATCACAAATCCAAAATACAGCATCACGCAAGCTATGAACTCTCAGCCAAAACCAGTACACAAGATCAAGTTTGAGATATTCCTCATCTTCTGGTTGGCTCAGTACAGGCTGATGCCTGCAGGCAGCTGGTAGAGAAGAATGTTTTTAAAACAATATTGACTCCGGTAGAAATTGCTCCACACAATCTGAGTGTACGTTCTCATTTAACATTTTCTGAGGAAGACAAAATATCTCAGTAAACTGAAATATATCCTGATGGTGGTGTTCCTTTATTTCACTAGGGAGTATCAAGAGGATTCCAGTGTAACTTTAAGCATTATGCTAAGACATACTTTAGACTGAAATAGTTATTTTATTCAAAGTTGGTATTTTCAGCCAGTTCACAAGTTTCTTTGTTTTTTTGATGAAAGTTTTCATACATAGTTTCATTCACAAGAAGTCCATTCTCAGTTAGATAAACTAAGGTTACAGTTTTAAGTATGGGGATTATGTCACTGTGACCACGTTATTAAAATTCTTTTATTTTTCATGAGAATAAAAGTAACTAACTAACCCTAAAACATACAATGAATGTGTTTATAGGTAAATGGACTAATGATATTTGGGAAATTTTATGTCACAAACATTATTGTATATTTCTTTTTGAAAGGACATAGAAACATGTTTTAAGTCAAATGAAGATATTCCTGACGCAGCAGAAGGAAGTGCAGAACACTTTTTAAGAGCACCTGAAACACCTGAGTTTGTAGGAACTTCTGACTCAAAGGGGAAGAAACCACAGTCCACTAAAACACCTCCATTTGACTTGTATGATTTCAGCTTTTATTTAGATTTTGAGCAAAGTTGTATTGATCCATGTTGTATAAACATTTCCCATGTTTTTGAAAGATACTATAGGAAGGCTTCTCTAGAAAGCCTTTTGGAAAATATTCAGATTTTTTTCTGTGTCATGCTAGGTAATTTATTGTATTTTCTTCTTACAGTGTCATTTCCACTTGAAGCTGTTTTGAAAGAGGGTGTCTCTGCTTAGAAATATATGAGGTTCTTTGTAGCTCCTTTGCTAAAATTGTATTTTCCTGCAGCTGTATTTGTTACATCATTTGCTATCTTCAGACAGTTTTTTTGGTAAAAGGATAGGGAGTTGGTAAAAAAAAGAAACACCTCATGTTGCTTTAAAGATTTGTGTTGCCTGTTCTGTGTTGCAAGAAGCAATTATTGATGGAAGCTATGGGAATCTAAAAAAGTGACAAAACACAAAAAGAAAAAATAGGAGAAAAAAGCCGTCTACGCTACTTTTAAAAACTATTAAACTGTATTAACTATACTTCCTTTTTGTCTTTCCAGCATTCACAATTTAGGTGGTGAAGAAGGAACATCAAAATCTCCTGCTTTCTTTTCTCTCATGAACTTCTCCCAGAAGTCACCTGGCTTTAATTTATTTGATTCTTCTGTGTTTGGGACAGAAAACTCATCTGACGAGGTAAAAATGAGTATTTGAGAATATTAAATTTCCGCAAAGCAACATATGCTAAGAAAACAGCATTGACAGTGCATGAGGTTTTTCAGACTGGTTATCTTTGTAGCAAGTGATTTTCTTACTAGCTTGCTTAATTTTACATTTGATATCCTTTGAAAATGCCTGTCTCCTTTCCTGGCGTTCTCCCTATGACGACTCCTGATGAAGTATGAATCTTTCCCCTATAAGCAAGACTGGATCTCGTGCAAATATACAGGCGACTAGATGCACAAATAGTCTTCCAGTTCAGTGTTGCAATGCAAAACTTTAGGTACCCTAGCAGAATTCACAGCTCGCATGCCTATTCTGTGTGGTTTTGTCTTGCTGAATTGGGGAATCAGGTACTTAAAATTTTTCTTTTTCCCCTCCATTTTTCACACTGAGAAAAGGAAGAAAGGACTGTTGGGAATATTGAAGAGCAAATATGGATTAGCTACGCTTAAATGGAAGAGATAGGTAGGCAACTAATTGGAACAGGGAGTGGAATCCAGGTCTTCCTTTTCATTTGCAGGTTCCCTAACTACAGTGTTCTAGAGTCATTTTTACTCTCATGGGCTGATAGATGGAGAGATAATTGGGTATTCCAGATAGATGTGTGTCAGTGCATAGTGCAATGGTGCATATCGCTCCCCGGCCATGTAGATTCAAACCCCATTAGCAAATAAGGGATTTGAACCCAGGTATCTGCTACTTCAGTGGGTGTGCTCAGTCTTGAGGTCGCTAGATAAAAGCGGAAGGAGGGAAGAGGGAAAGTGCTGCTACGTTTTGTGTTTGGTGAGATGTGTGTTGTTGATAACTCCTAGCATCAGCTGTGTGTAGGAGAGAATACACTGGTGAGTAGTTTGTGAATTGTTTAGGAATGAGGTAGGTATTAAGGCACCTCGTGCTATTAGAACCCCTGTTATTTTGTGCCTGCTCAGTGGCAGAAACCAAGAATTTACTAGTCTGTAGCAGTCATATTAGAGGGGAGTGTTGAAGGACTTAAGTATCTGTTTTAAATCTACCTTAAGAACTCTTCCCAAGAATGATGAGTGGTTATTCTGCTACTTTTCCTGGCAATATTAGGTCCTACTCAGTAGACAATAATTATGTTGCTGCTTAGAGGTTTTTTAAAATGTCACAGAATTAAATAATTTTGAATCTTTTCAGTTTAAAAAAGAGCAGTAAACCAGATCAGATTTTGATTTGTTCTCCATCTGATGTTCTTCCCAGAAGAATGGAGGGAGTGTGTTTGCAGATGTACAGATTTTATGCTATTTGCTTACCATCAAAGCTTACCGTGCGACTCTAGGGATTGATATATACATTTGAATGCAGATTTTGGGAAGGCTGCTAACATTCACTGCGTGGTCTTTCTCACAAAAAGTGAATGAACTTATTACATATCAGCATTAGAGCTTATCTTTAGCCTTTCTCATTTGTTAAATAAAATGGCTGTTTACATTTCAGACAGAAGAAGGTTATTCTGTGGGATACTTGAACCCTCTGTCCCCACACAAAGATATTGGTAAGTCTGAAAATCACATGTACTTTTGTATACCAGCTGTCTTCTACTTGTGCTTGTGTGACTGACAAGCTTGTGATCCTGCTTAACAGGGTGTCTTTGGTTGTCTAAAAAGATGTTCAGTTGTAATATTGTAGTTCAGTGGTTTATTGTGCTCATTTGTGTTTTGACTATCATAAATCTTTCCCTGGCATGTTTGGCTTCAAATGTATGACATGTCATGAAAAAAGAGGTAGGAGAAAAAAAGAAGTAGGCGTAGTGTTAGGTGTGATTGAAGCAAACTGAGATGACCTGCAAAGGAGAAGAAAAATTTAACTGTCAAAGCTTTCATTGGTAAAAAGAAATGTTATTTTAATGTAAAAAACTACAGTACTTGGTAAATACTACCTTCAACTTAAGGCTACCAGCTTAGAGTTGGAAGAGTACATCTCTTTAGTTTTTTTCACCCTCAACTAAAATGAAAATAAAGTTTCCATTTGGTTAAAGAAATCTTGATAGTAAACTGACCTCCATCAGTTTAAACTATTGGAGGTCCACAATGTTAGAGAGGAGAATCAGACTTAAACAGTATCTTCCATGCATACTGAGTCACACACGTTTGCGCATTCTGTGTGAAATCCTGGCTTTACTGAAGTGAAAGGCCAATTTTTCATGATACCGATAGGATCGGAACTTACTCTTGATCGAATGCTTTTCCGAAGGGAACTGTAATCTACTTTTCTTTTGAGGTGCTGCAAGTGCAAAACCACTTTTTTGAAGTGTATGAATATAAGGTTGTATACATACGTAACTATCATAGAGAAAAGTGTACGGATTTTGTTACTAAATATAAAACGGGGGTGGTTTTCTGTCAGTATCTTTGTTTCTCCAGGTATTTCAGTGGTTGATTGCACTGTTCTCTAGAGAAGAAATAATCTGCAAAAATGTATTCGTTTACAAAGACCTCTGTTGCTTTGTATTCAAAGTATTTCACCCAGTATATCATGCAGAAGTGTTTTGTTCTAAGTCATTCAAGTATTTCGCACTTTGTTCTGTGTAGATTCTAATAATGCCCTCCTTGAAGTGCCATTTCTAGTGCAGGAATAAGCACACAATGGTGGGCTGATACGCAGCAGGTGCTGGGAGTACAATATTATTAAAGAAACATATTATGCTAAATGCAGTATTCTTTCAGCAAGATTTAATCTAATAATAAACCTAATCTGTATTCCGTATAGGAAGCTTGTTTGGGAAATCGGAAAGTGAGGATGCATTTGCCTTTCCCTTTCCCTCGGAATCGACTTCTCATGCATTTGGAGATGGAAAAGATGACTTCAGTTTTCCATTTGCATTTGGACAGGATCAGAGATCATCACAGTCTCCTTCTGTGAAAGGTTTTCATTCTTCCTTACAAAATACAAAGCCATTTACATTCTTTTGAATACCTTTGACTTCCTTTTAAATTCTTTTCCTACTTAGCCTTGACAAATGTTTTCAGTTTCTTAAGTTAAAGTACAAAGCATTTAATGTTCTCCTTTCATCTTGTGTAAGAATACATTATTGCATTTGCTGCAAGAGCATGTGTGTGTTCATCAGGCACACACGCTTTGAGATGCAACTTTTATTTTTTCTTATTTGCTTTCTAAATATGTTCTTTTCATAAAGTGTTTTGATATGCTCATGCTAAATTGGCACTTACAAGCAGCAGAAATATTTTATAGTGTGTTGAGTTAATTCAGTATCTATGTGAGAGCATCTAAACTTCTAGATGAGTACTTTCAGCCTCTGATATAAACTAAATAACTTACAGAAAGTGTTAGTGAGATTAACTGTTATTATAGCAGTAAAAGCTGAATTTGAGTTGAAGGCAATGTTCTTAAATTAGCTGTTACACACAGAATATTTATCAAATTTTTGAAATAAACATTTTTGTTAATTTTATGTAAAGTTTTGTAGCTATTTCTTAATATCGGAAGTTAAATAATGTTGCAATTGTAATACATAGCATTTCAACTTGTGTCTTTCTAACTTGAAACACCGAAAGCAAATTCTTTCCTCTCTATATAGAATCTTTCCAAAACAGACACAAAAGCAGACAGTTCCTGAAGTCTGACTGTCGTCAGTACACGTATATCCACCAGTCCTCCACAGATGTCTTTCCTAATGGAACGGCTGGCTGCGGAGCCATTATTTGGGGCAGTGTTTTAGGGTACGCTACTGGCAGATATTCTGACATCATTTAGGAAGCCAGAAAGTACAATTTTGTTTTCTCAGTTACTCCATAACTGAATCTTGCTTTTCCATGTCTCTGACATTGCAGTCCGGTAGTCAGGGCTGCTGGCTGAAGTGGGTGAAGTCATAGGTCTGGGTTCTGGATGTTTACTTTGCACAAATGTGATAGGCCAATTAATAACACAAAAGAGAAAGCTACTCCAGAAAAGGCAACCACTCAGTATTTGGGATACTTTTCTGAGATCTAAGGGCAGGAACTGCTTATAAACATGCACTGAAATTCTGTCTAAAAATGATCCCTTGTTATTATGCATATAACATCAATAGCAGCCATGCTGCCAGATTGCTGAGACTAGTGTGTTTGTCACTGACCCATGTAATTTTGTTTTATCCTATACATACCCACCTGACTGCATCCATCTCTGGTGTGAAAGTGTAGAGAGAGATCTTCTCTGTGTAGCGGGAGCAGTTTGAGAGCCAAGTGCTATTTGCTCATTACCATTTGTTTGCAGTTATTGCCCCTGTGGTGCAGATACAGTAAATGGACTGTGCGCTGGGGGCCTCATTCCGCAATGCAGAGTCAGTGAATTTCATTTGTGTTGCTGTTGGAAGTGTGGCAAGCTAACTTAGCTCACTCTGGACTCCAGTACACGAGGAACAGGTATTACACGTGTGACCACAACTTAACCAGGAACCAGTAACCTCCAGCAGTGGGACAGCAATGGCAGCTGGGAGCTGTAATCTCTTAAAAGCAGAGCAGCTGTCTGCCAAGTGGTGAGATGGTTCCACTGTGTACTTCTAATGTGAATCCTTGGAGGTGGGGGTTGCCTTTTTCTTCTGTCCTTACGTTGCACCTGGTAAAATAGAGTTCAGGTTCACAACTGAGCCCTAAGGTAATAACAATAAAAACCTCTCTTAAGTAAGCAAAGCCGGAATTTGACTTTGAATCTTATATGAGCATCTTAACCAGAAGGCAAATGTTTATTTAGGGCCCTGGTATCTTTACTGTTCCCTTTAAGTTTTTAATGGCCTTTTTGACAGAAAACTACTTAACTTGAAAATTCCTTGTAAAAGCTAGTGTACCACCCAGCATTAGGTCAGTGCTGCTTAAATACTTCATGTCACCGAAACGGTAGGAAAGATCATAATGTTTGAATAAATCAGTCTTTGATTTTTTTTGAAAAAAAAATTTTGAAGAGTGAAAAATGAAATTTGCTGTCTTACCTGCTACTGCCAGGAGGAAGACATTGATGTCTCAGTTTTCTTTCTCCCACAGAAAATACCTATATGGAGATGTGATTTTTCTGATCAGAAATAGCACAAAGAGCATTTCTCCACATTTGCCTTGTTGCACAAAGTGGTCTTCCAGTGAAAAAATTTCATTATAATTTGTAAGGTGATACAACACTTTGGAGCCCCATTTTACTGTTAATTTTACTGATGCATAAATGTAAAGCATGCTTATAAGCAGTCTAGGATGTTTGGCTAACAAATAAGCAACAGCTGGACAGGTTTAATGCTAAAAAATTAGTTTAGAAACTAGGAGTTAAAGACTAACGGAATGCCTTCCAGCAGTTGTGGCATACAGCATTTATTTTAATGTAATGCTGTTTTATGGCTTCACACACTGCCTTTGATAGAAAAATAGACATTCATCAAACTGTTCCCACTCAGAAATCAGAGCAAAAAATCAGATTTAGGAGCGATTTATTAATTTTTGGTAACTTCAGTCTGAGTCTATGGATATAAAGCATATATGCACAGCGTATCATTCTTTAGGACAAATTGCATTGTGCTGTGCGGTGTACTCTCCCTGTTTTGCTTCCCCCCACCCCTGCCCCAGCTCCTGCTCAGGCCTTGGCCACCATGACCATTACGACAGCAGTTGTGATAATTTGCACCCAGACTTTGGGGGATGGCTGGCAACATAGTCAAAATACTGTCTGGAATGGGGACCTAGATATTTTGTCCCCATGAGAATATGACTATAAGTCAATTATCTTACTCCATAAATAGTGGACAGCCCCAGAGCCCTTTGAGCTCTTCTGTATGGCAGTGGCTGCACACCAGGATCTCCCCTTTTGTGAGGACGCTCGCTTAAGGTTCTACTCCTCGAGGCTGAGAGATTCCTTGCCGCAACAGATTCTTGGTAAGTGACTAATAGCATGCTAAACTTTGAAATCTTAGCTAAGTAATGTAAAGGATTGATTGCACATGTATAATCCTTTAGATATAAACCGTTGACCAAGTCTGGGACTAGGATTGGATCCAGCCGCACCCAGACTCCTCTCTGAGAAGGAGTTTAGAAAGCAAGGGGGGCCTTTCTGAACCTCCTGACTCAACAGGAGGGTCTCCCTGACAGCTTGTGTGATCCTGTCCTCTCTGCAGTAAATAATAGAGTGTACCCTGACATCGAATCTGGTAAAACACTATCACATTTACTTACTACTGATTTTGTTAAATCACTGTTTCACCTTAATAAATATTTCACTACTTCACTCTAACTAGTGAAGCTGATGACTCTGTCCGCAGCATGCTGTGATACATAATGCTTAAGGTGATAAAACCACAAGACTTCCTTAATTTTATATCACAAAAACTGCTGAGTGTTCAAGTATGAATGCAGCATGTGGTATTGTTAAAATTAGTCTTTGCCATATTAAACTTTAAGTTATGACACTGTGTGAATACTTTGTGGGGGGGAAGTCTACACTGTGATGCTATATACATATTGATCTCATATAATTGGTCACTCGTATAGCAAGAGCAACCAGAAATCTGGGTTGGAAAAACTGCAGTGATACATGGGGCACAAAACCCACGGTGTTGATTAGAGAACATTAAACATAAGTAGTGGCTCTATTTTGAGCTGCCTGTTAAGATTAATAGTAGGGTGCAAAAATTATCACCTGGATATGTAAGCATCAAGCAGTTAATTAAAACCCTGGTTTCAGTTGGAACTGTTTTCATTCTGAGTTGCAGTTTTCCCACACAATTCAAGAAAATTACTGCACTGAACCACGCTGAAATTCTGTATGTGGTTGCCTGCCAACTTTGGGCCCTATACAAAGGAAAAAATTGTGTTTAATTTTTCATTTCAAGACTGTGAACATAATTAAAACTTAAAGTTGGAAGTAAAGGGGCATCACCACATATATGTGGGTAAATACAAACTTTGGGGGAAGGGGTAGAAGAATCATGGCTTCGTAAGAAAACAATCTTACACTATAGCAATAATACGCTTAAACATTTCAAGGAAATAAGCTTTAAGTGCTACTTATTGTAACAGATTGGAATGTGTAGACTTACAGTATTAGATGGTAGTAATCTCCCCAGTGCAAGGCTGATTGCATGGCTAGCAAGAGTTGGCTAATCCTTTTCAGCCAATGGCATAAAACAAGGATTAGTTTTTCATTTACTGCAACTGAGTGGGTCATTAGGATCCAAAGACACTAATGAGCCTGAACAGGCAATTGGATTCCGGTTTCAAAGTTCTGGGCTGGTTAAAAAGGAGATGATTCTGTCTTTTAATGATTTCAAACATGATGTTTCAGTGACCTCTTTCCTGAAAAAAAAAATGAATGAAGGATATGACTATGGAACACAAACCTGGGATGTTGACTTTTTCTCTTGGAACTTGAGTTTTTGCCAGATTTGTTGCCTTAGAGGCTGAATGGCTCATTTAGAAATACCTCTGTTGCCTTGCTTTTATGTTCTGCTCTTGATGTCTCCAGAGTTGACACAAGTCACATGCAATCAAGTCTATATTCCTGGTGGACAGGCACTGTCCTAATATTCTCTGACTCACACCCAGGTTGTTTGCAGCTCAGCAGTTCTGCTTCCAGACACATCACTTCGTGTTCTGATGCTAACATCTTGCTGAGAAATTGCCTCTTGGCATGTTGTTGCTTGAGTCCTGTACCTTGCTTGATTTGATGTGAAGATGATGCTCTTTTTAGCACTTGCTACACATTACCTTTGGAAAGGTAAATTTTTCCCCCCACCTTGCTACATCCCAGATTTTTTTCTTTTCAATAATCACTTGAGTTCAGCAATAATAGGTAGCTTGTATTTGGTTTCATTCAAATCAAGAGGTGCTGCCAAAAGGGCATAAAAGAAAACATCAAAAGATGGACATTTCCATGTTAAAGACTGTTTAAACATATACAACAAGCAAGTACTTTGACTGTTACGATTCGCTAGGAGAAATAAAGTCAAATGTTTTTATAACATGAGCTTAATTTTCTGTATTGTACCACAATCCACAAAGCAGCCACAAAGTTATTTCACACAGCACAGGACTTGCTCCATGGTCCTTTGAGATGTGGGTTGGGGAAAATCAGGGAAAGAAGTGTAGGGTTAAGTAAAAAAAGTTCTTGCTAGTAGGGAACCAGCTGTTATGACTGGTGGGAAGGTTGGTAGCTGACAATCCATGAAGCTTGGTAGTTGACAGTCCATCCTGAACACTCAGTTTGGAGCTTGCAGTTCTTATCTGCTCCCTTCCGCTGTAGCAGGACTGCCTTGAGCTAAGCATGGTCTCTTGCTGCTTTTTTCTTTTTCTCCAGGCACGTGTTTGGCTAGTTTTACTTTTTCCACAAAGTGCACGGTGCTGTGATCAGTGCTGCTGCTCACTGCCGCAGCTGCCGTGGGCTCATGTCCAGAAGCGATGAGAATCAGAAGTGATTAAAGATGTTCCTTAACAATTATCCACAAAATCCTTTGTAAGCAACGTTTCCATTGCTTCTCAGGGAGGTGCCAAGCCTTTGAAGCACTCTAGCTGTTACCCAAGCAGGACTGGTGTTCAGTTTCAAATTATGCCACGTGGATTGACAAATGTCAGTGGATACAGTATGTACTTCAAGTATGTACAAACTGAGGGGTTTGGGAATCTTGCCCCAAACACTTGACCAGTCATGTTTCTCTACTGCTACATATATTGAAGGAGTTATCATATGCAGCTGCCTATTTTTTTCCTCCCTCACAGTTGGAAGAGGCTCTCAGAAAGATGCCAGTTATTGCAGATGTGATCTGAGAGGTGAGATGTGCTCACTGGAGACCCATTGTTTGCCACTGCTGTTGTTTTTTCGTAAGAAGAGCGATGCAGAACATGGCTTCTTAGATTTATTTATTTTTTTTTTTCCATCTTGAACTAATACTTATGACTCATCATTGGAGGCCAAAGAGCAATAGAGTTCTGATAAAAAAGACGTAAATCACAGTTTATGTGGAAAACCAACACTGAATTTCAGAGGTGCTTTTAAGCCCACAATGGCCATCCACACAGAGGACTTAAAAGAAGCTGGTTCTTTGAAGTAGGTCGTGACTTCATGTAAACTTCCACTTTACCTTGGATTATGCTCTTACCAGGTTTCAAAAAAAATAGATTTTTTTTTTTTTTTACAGGAGAAGCATTCTGATTGCAAAAACAGTGTGATAACTGTTGGATAGATTTTTAGATTTTTCTGCTTCAAGCTAACTCAACAGACCTGAGAGCTATGAGAGTGGCTCCACGCTGCAGGGTTTGGGGGGGGGGGGGGTTGATGTTGTTGCTGCATAAGTCTGTAGTCTGTAGTTCTTATTTGCCAATTACAAATTAATATAATATGGTTGTAACTAAAAATCACAATCTGCTGAGTGCCTGGTGCCACATATGGTAAAAATGTAGTGTTATTATCACTTGTAGACAGAGTTGTGTCAAAATTACCAATTGTAGTGACAATTTATTGAAGAATTGTTTAAAAAAGCCAATAATTTAATGGACGTAAGAGATCAATTATCTAGATCGCTCTTTCAAATAGTCCTGAAATATTCTTGGTGGCTATCAATAGGACATTTGGATTACCTGTCTTGTGCTGCATTGAAAGTATGGAGCTGCCTTAGGTGATGATATGGTCACATTGTTACAGTCATTGAGCATCTCACAATCCACAGTGCCATAATGAGGAATTGAGCTTGGAATTGGATTCTTGAGGGACATGGGATTGTTGCGGACTTCCTGCAGCAGGATCACAAGCAAGCGTATTAGCTCAGATCTTCTGAAACTGTTGCTGCTGCCTGAACCACTGAAGCATCTGTGGGTATGTAAAAGACATTTATCTCTCTGGCTGTCAATGGTAATATTCCCAAGAGCTACACATCCATATAAAATAATTGAAAATATTAATGATAGGTAAGAGATTTTTGTATAGGTACTGGAAGGCCACTATAAGGTCTCCCTGGAGCCTTCGCTTCTCCAGGCTGAACAGTCCCAACTCTCTCAGCCTGTCTTCATAAAAGAGGTGCTCCATCCCTCTGATCATCTTCATGGCCCTCCTCTGGACCCGTTCCAACAGGTCCATGTCCTTCCTGTGCTGAGGACTCCAAAGCTGGACACAGGACTCCAGGTGGGGTCTCACGAGTGCAGAGCAGAGGGGGAGAATCCCCTCCCAAGACCTGCTGGCCACACTTCTTTTGATGCAGCCCAGGATGGGGTTGGCTCTCTGGGCTGCCAGCGCGCACTGCCGGCTCATGTTGAGCTTCTCACCCCCCAACACCCCCAAGTCCTTCTCAGGGCTGCTCTCCAGCCATTCTCTGTCCAGCCTGTATTTGTGCCTGGCATTGCCATGACCCAGCTGCAGGACCTTGCGCTTGGTCTCATTGAATTTCATGAGGTTCACACGAGCCCACCTCTCCAGCCTGTCCAGGTCCCTCTGGATGCCATCCCTTCGCTCCAGCGTGTTGGCTGCGCCACCCAGCTTGGTGTCGTTGGCAAACTTGCTGAGGGTGCACTGTATCCCGCTGTCCATGTCTCCAACAAAGGTGTTGAACAGCACTGGTCCCAGTACTGACTTCCACGTGTACCATCTACTCATATCCTTGTGCTGATTTTGTGGAAGAAGGAAGGCACAGATGATCTAAAACAGAAGAATTCCTGGGTTGCCAAAATTGCCTTAGTGTTACCTTGGGCATGGCTGTGATATGCAGCAAAATCAAAGGGTTGAGGCGTAAGTCTTTTTCGGTATGCAAATTGCATGTTCACAGCAGCGTAAGGCTGCCAGCAGCATAGGCTGCTTTGCATGTTTATCGCAGCTAGCTCACATATTGCGGTGTCAATATTTTAACAGAGAACATTTTATAGCACAAAAAGAAAAAAAAAGATGCTGCAGTGGATACTGTATTTATTTCAGTTCTCTTCATTGAGTCTTATCTGAGCTGACACTACTGGAATAAAGTAAATTGTCAAAGGCTGGGGAAAATGCTTTTATCATTTGCAAGTATTGGCATAAAGTAAAATAATGATAAGAATTTCTGTTTTCTGTCTTTTGTGGCTTACATTGTCAGTTTTAGTGATGTTTTTGACAAGGGAGTGCTGCTGGGTTAGTGATTTCTTCCAGAGCTTCAGATCATCGTATCAAGACTGACAGTTGATGGGCAGTGCTTATATATTGTCTTTGTAAATTACAAAATGGAGTTACAAGCAGCAAATGCATCTCTCTGCTTTTATAAGGTTGATTCTATGGGATTATTTGTCATGTACTTATATTCAGACTTGGTAAAATTCTTGGAACTTGTTAAGTTGTGCAGAACAACTTCAGAGAATAGGTTTGTTGGTTTTTTTCCTGTAATAAAACAGGGAAGATAAAAATGCTGTGCTGAGCATATCTCTTGTAAACTTGTATTATTTGGGAAATATTCACATCTCTGCAACTTTCTGGGTGGAAGTTATCTTTAGAAAAAATGTGTGCTTCTATTAGCTGGTTTTCTCACGTATTACAAGTACAGTGATTCTAATGCTATTGTAGTTTTATAACATAATGATCTACACAGGTATCATTTAACTATACATTAATATCCCTAGCTGAAGCACTGGTCCTTATAATTGCAATGTAGATATGTGGAGTTACGAAGTATAACCAGTGTGACTATGGTGTTGGCAAAAGAAAACAATAATGACCGCTAAACCATTTTGATAAATATAGCTGAGACTTCAGGAACTGTGTAATATTCATCGAAAACTTAATTTTATGCAATCAACTACTCCTAAATAAAAAATAGGGTTAACTTATTCACTGCATGCAAGAACTGGATAAACTTTGTGTAAATATTCCTAGTTGGGAAACCATCACTGCTCTTCCGACTCGAAAGGGCTGTTTTTGGAGAAATCCCTCCTGCACTCCCTTCATCAGTGGGAACAAGCATGTGTCTGAATTAGTTTCTACTTATAGCTGGGAGAATCTGTGTAGCGGTTATCATTTATATTACAGGAGTGCCCACAGGGTACAGCTTCCTTTAGGGCCTTGTGTTATGCACAACGAGAGAGAGTCCAAGCCTTAAATGTTTTACAATTTAAAAGACTGGACAGACAATGATGGGCTGGATTGTGGAATGCTGGGTGCTTCCCACAAGAGCTGACTTCCCAGTGAGGCCAATGGGAGTTAAGGTTGCTTAGCACCTCTTGGTACCAGCCAGTCTGCTCCATCAAGCCCGTAGGACTCATTAAAAAGGAAATATTAACTAAAATAATAAAGAATAAACGACTGCCCCCTTCTGCCCCCCTGCTAGTTTTATAGCACCTGCGAAGGGGAAGAAGCCTTAGAATAAATACTTAGGTGTTTCAAAACTCGACAATTGGAAATAAAACAGCCTTCCTCTTGTTGGCCAGGTTTTGTTAGGATGTCTCAGGAAAGCGTCGTGCACCAAATTCAAACTGGACCACTTCCACTATCTCAGTATTACTGACAAGACATGCTCTGAGCAGAGTTGTCATCAAGAACTTCAGCCGGGAGAAATTTATAACATCTGAAAAACAGCAGCTTTTGAAGCGTTAAATGTCCTGAATGTCCTTTCGAGTGCGTGTCAATCTAGAAAGATGCTGAAAGAGCAATTCTGATGCGGGAAAGAGAGGCAAATAGCTAAAAATGAAAAAAGTTATGGAAAAAAGGCAGAACTGACAGTTAGTGCCAGAGGTATAACACATTTGTTCCTTCTTACCCCCAGATCAACGTCTGCATGCTCCAGTGCTTTCAGAGCCCGATTCAGGCGGAGTAAGGTTGACCTGCGGTACAGGTGTACGTAGCCCAGCATTTATTGTGGTTTATTTTATCACAGCAGTAGTCCATGTGCAGGCCAGTGTTAGTCAGCAAAAAGATGCTACAGTCCACAGCAGCCTGTCAGGTAAGTGACCTGGGGAGCTGGCTTTATTTTTCCTATAGTAGATACCGTCTCTGCTGGGGTTATTTTTATTGTCATTGCTACGGTCAGCATTAACAGCTTCTGGCAGCTGTTGTGGGAGGTGAAAAGAAGGCCATCCATATGGTGCTGCGCATCATATCAAAGGCGTCGTGCGTTTGGGGAAGATTCTTACAGATGTCAACGGTGGGTCATTTAAGGCCTGATTTTATTTCAACAAAATCAGTGGGGATTTTTGGCGTTTATTAGTAGGAGCAGAAACAAAACCTTAATCCCTGCCAGTTCTGTTTGTGTTGCATTATGCACGGAGTGTCGCAGATGTGCACAGTGTGCTGTGAAAAACATAGGGTCGTATGCAGCCCTTAACCTGCTTTCCCGCGGCAGTGGGGCTGAGGGCAGGGTGGACCTGCAGACAGGGTCTTGGGCCGCTATTGCAGGTCACCAGTTTCATTTTTTTCATCATCTGTGTGAGGAAAAATTTAATTTTGGGGGGAGCAGATGTGGATTCGCTAAACTTATTTATGCCGCCCCCAGTCTGGTGAACTCTCAAGGTGCTGAGAGTGTCAGTTGGCCAGATGCAGTGTTAGCTGTTGCACGTGTCATAACATCAGGAGCAGAATGACAGGTATTTACAAACGGAGTGAAAGGGAGGGCATTTAAAAAGAGGTTGAAGTAGGGGATGACAAGCAGGAAACCACAAATAAGCAAGAAGCAGGGTATCAGAAAAAGAACAGGGTCACGAAGCACGATGAAGGAACACTGGGGAGGAAAACGGATCCTAAAACAGGTCCTGTTAATTCCAGCTGAGCCACTTCTGTCTGACCCAAGTGCTGTGTCCACTCCCTGTCACCTCCTTGCGGTTTGTTGGCTCCAGCGAGGGCTAGGCATCACTCAGGATGTGGCCAACTCTGCTTTCTTGCCACTTGTACAGCTTACTTTTGGGAACCTCAACGGCTGATTACATCAACTTACGTGGGCGGTGATCTGAGGAGACGCTGGAGTGAAGACCTCAGTAGTAAAACCATTGCTGAGATGGACAGCAGCAAAGAAACTCGGAAGTCCTCACACAGAGAGGTCTAAACCTGTGTGCTTACACTTAGGTAACTCTCGTGCTGTTCAGATTGCCAGCCCTGGTGCCTGATGGTGCTGTGCCAGCCTGGTTTGACCACGGCGTGAAGTATCTTCTGTTTTGATGTTTGCTTACAGTGTGCCTCAGTGTGTCTGCAGTGATGATCTGAACGTGCCAAAGTGGTCGCTCCTCGTTTGTAAAGTGGGCTGCACTTAGTCCAGGCACTGCTCCAGTCCAACAGGCTCTTCTGACATTGATTTCTGCCTATAAGCTGTAGCTAGAACAGGGCTCATGTCTGTCCAGCTTCTTGTATGTACAGTCAGGAACACAAGGACACTCAGAGCATCACAGATAGAAGGTGCCTGTGTCACCGGGGTGGGATATTTGTGACAGAGGGAGCTGAACTCAGAGCTCCCTTCTCTCTCCCCTTGTGACAGCTAGAGGTACCAGCTGATTTGAAGAAATTCATTTGTTGACAGGGTTATCCAAAAGCGGTGACATTTTTTTATTGTGTGATAAACACACCAACCCCATGCATCGGTACAGGCTTGGGAAATGTGGCTGGAAAACTGCTTGGTGGAAAAGGACTTGGGGGTTCTAATAGACAGGTGGCTGAATATGAGCCGGCAGTGTGCCCAGGTGGCCAAGAAGCCAATGGCATCCTGGCTTGGATTAGAAATAGTGTGACCAGCAGAAGCAGGGAGGTGATTGTGCCCCTGTACTCAGCACTGGGGAGGCCACACCTGGAGTGTTGTGTCCAGTTTTGGGCACCTCAGTACAAGAGAGATCTGGAGGTGCTGGAGCGAGTGCAGAGGAGGGCAACGAAACTGGTGAAGGGCCTGGAAAATAAATCATATGAAGAGAGGCTGAGGGAGCTGGGACTGTTTAGTATGAGGAAGAGGAGGCTGAGTGAGGGGAGACCTCATCACTCTCTACAACTCCCTGAGAGGACACTGTAGAGAGGTTGGTGCTGGGCTCTTCTCACAAGCAATTAGCGATAGAACAAGAGAGAATGGACTCAAACTGCAACAGGGTGGGTTTAGAGTGGCCATTAGGAAGAAATTCTTTACAGAAAGAACTGTCAGGCATTGGAATAGGCTGCCCAGGGAGGGGGTTGAGTCACCATCCTTGGATGACTTTAAGAGTTGCTTGGATGTGGTGTTGGGGGATATGGTGTAGGGGAGAACTTTGTAGAGTAGGGTTGGTGGTTGGACTCAATGATCCCAAGGGTCTTTTCCAACCTGAATGATCCTATGATTCCATGATAAATTTCTTTCATAAAATGAGTTTGTTTAAGAAGAAGGCAAGTGTTAACTGAGTGGTTACATCCCTGAGCCTTTCTCAGAGCCTTGGAAAGCAGAGCAAGGACAAAGCGTGTCTTGCTTTTCAGCTTTGTTCCTCTTGCCAACGCTTACAGCACGGTGCAACTGCCACGCACGCTCGATAGGCAGCAGACCTAGCGGTTCTCACGTTCTTGATCAGCAGGAACATTATCTCCATAAACTGAAGCTGTGCAAGCACGGGCACCTGCAGACCGACAAACCGCAGCGTGGTCCCTGTTCCGCACACACTTTGTTTGTCGGCCTCTTGCTTCCCAAAGCAGGTGTGGATATAGGAACGTGTGTTGCTAGGGCAGAGTCTGATAAACCACTGACTGGGACGTAAAGCCGCTCGCATCTTTGCGTGTTAGTGACATGAAATAAATTTCTAATTGGAACGACTCTAAACGCGGTGTCACCGTTTTCTGGGGCCAGTCCTATTTTATTGAGGTCGATGGCCAAGCCCCAAACTTAATTGTTTCATTTAGTCTCTGGAAGGCTGGATCCATCGCTGAGCCGGTGACTAGTTTTCCTGTATCTCTGTTCTCAGTGGGAAAAAATAGCACGGTACTAATGGATTTGTTGTTGTCATTATTATTTTTATGTGCTATTTGCTCTGTAAGAAGAGATAATGTCTTTTGTTAGCTTTTTTCCCTACTTGTTCAGTCTATCTGTCAGTTAATTTGACTTAGCAGCAGTTGTGCTGGTGCATCTTTCAGTTGTTTAGACTGCAAATTGAAAGGGGAGTGATTAATCTCTTACTGGGAGTGAGCTGAGTGCCTCTCACACAAAGTTTCTTGTCTCTGAACACGCAGCCACGATCCTGATAAATCCTGAGTTAAGATCTTAGTAATACACAAGCACAACTCATCCCAGGATTCCCAATGAAAACACCCATCTGCCACCACCCCACTTCTTCACTGATGTGTCCAGCCTGTCTCTTTGTCTCTTTCCATTCCCTCTTTTCACTGGCAGCTTCTCCCTCTCTTCTGAACTTGCACTTTATAAAATTTTTTCCTTTGTCTAGCATCAGGGGGGGATTTTGTAAATGCCTCTGCGTATTTCTTCTTCTCAAGGTGTCATCTGAAAACATCTTCTTTCCCCATGATTCATATCTGCCATGCTGCAGTGCTGTCCACAAGGGTTGTACGAATTGATTCTAAGGAGAAAAAGTCTGGGGATGTAGCAGGAGAGGGGAGCACCCAGGGCACTGACTCTGCTGCGGCCACCTACGCCTGTGATTAAAGCTGTGCAGGAGAGGGAAGGTTTTATGACAGGTTTTGACATTGTGAAATATTACCTTTCTTCTGGGTTGCAGGAGAGGAGTAGTTGTCCACAAGGAAAATGTTTTATGGATGCCTAAGGTCAGTTGAAACATTTTTATTTCAAGTATTTAAAAACTAGATTTCTTTACAGCCTACAAAATATAAAAGCTGCAACGACGATTTGAAAACTAAGCTCTGTGACTCTGAAAGGTAAACCTTTCAGTGTTGATGGAAAACAAAACAATCCAGCTGGTGCTGACTCTCCTCGTAGCTTGCCGATCGGCTTTTCTTGCAAAGCATTGTAAGAAGTACTTGGATTTCTTACCAGAATCAAGATTTGTCAGAAATACCTGAATGCTTAGGCCAGCACAAAGCTTGCTTTGAGCAGTCTGCCCTTGGCTCTGCTCCCGTTTGCTCTCCAGGAGAGGAACGGTGTCCTCAGACCATGGCTGAGTATTTGCTGCAGAGATGGCAGAGGAGCAGCTATTCTTTGCCAGGGAAATGCGAATCCCTGTCAGCGCAGGACATTTTAAACTTATTTATGACAGCCAATGCTTCTTTTTGCCAGTGTTGGGTTGCTATGCCTAGGATGCCTAACTGTCTTGTGACAGTAGTAAAAAGATAATTTTTTTTCCATACCTGAAACATCACAAACATTCATAGGACAAGCTATTGGTAATAAATACAGCAAAGCTGTCCTGAGCTTTTAGCTCCAAGAATTTGAGGTGGAA
>JAHREE010000118.1:26361173-26382988 GCA_033628505.1 Tringa tobata | reverse complement strand
GATGTGGCACTTCAGGGCATGCTCTGGTGCCCAGGATTGTGGGGGCCTTTTGTGTGTGTGTACAGTTGGACTCAATGATCTCAGAGGTCCTGTCCAACCATGAAGGTTCTGTGATTCTGTAATAAGAGTGCGACTAGATTTGTAACTTGCTTGGGCCTCAGGTGGACAGGTTGACCAGTTATGCTTCCTGATAGCTCCTGTAGGTTTTCTCATACCCCGTTATTTCAAGGCTGGGATGCCAACACATCTCTATGTTGGTGTCTACTCACTGCTTGCCCTCTCCTGGCCCTCCTGATGCTGCTCCTCCACCCACTTGAGTTTGCAAATTTTTCCTCTCCTCTACCGGTATGAAGCTGGGTTTCCCCAGGCAGGATTTTGCCCTTGGCTTAATGGGCTGGAGAACCAACACCACGATGATGGGTGGAAGTCCCTGCACTCACATTCCCAGGCTACAACCTTGAAGTCGGAGCTCCATGGACGTTAATAAGACAGTGCTTATTATTAAGACAGCTTATTATTACCTGCTCCCGGTGGCCAAATCTGCCCTGGGTGGACCTGATTCACAAAAGCTGATAGAAAGTGATATAATTTATGGCTCCTGGTGCCAGCAAAGCCTTTTGCACAGGTGGGGAAAGAGGTCCTGCTTAGAAACAGCGACTTAACAGTCTTTGGGATTTTTTTTTTTCCTTTAAATAGCTCAAGTTCAGCACTCTACCAGGTGAAAAGGGGACAGTCCCCCAGAAGCAATCACTGCCACCTATTTTCACCAGCAGCACTTCTCACATCTTGGCTATTCTTCTTGAATTGCTGTCTAATTTTCGGTATAAAGAGTGTCTAAGGTACGTGCTTTCTATGATTGCAGCTTTATTACAAACCTGCAAGAAAAAGAAGAGCTTTCATTGTTGTTTTAATTCCTTTGAACTTCTGAATTCAGCTTCCCCAAAACACACGCACATATAATTCAGAAAAAAAAGCTTTGTTTTAAAAAGCATCTAGAATAAAGGTTGACATACTTATTTTTTTTGTCATTTTTCTAATAAAAAAACCAAGCACACGATCACATTCCTGCCATTAGGACATTCAGTAAATACCATGTATTTTGGATCAGGTGTTGGAATAAAATCTAAAATTAAAAGAAATACATTTCCAGAGTGACTTCCAGAGCGTAAACTGGGGATGTAACTCCTGGACGCAGATCCATCCTTGGAACAACGCAGAGCTTCACAAATGTGACTAACAGTTAATCTGTGCATGAAAAATAAGTGGGAAAAAATAAGCAGGGCAGACACTGCTGTCTAACTGACTTCTGCCACTACAAATCTAGGCCAGATGCAGCCCTGGATTTCCAGTCATTGAAGAAAGAGCCTCATACAAAGAAAATCTATTTTGCAAAATACACAAGTGAAAGCTTGGAAGGTCACCAAACACAAACAGTTAAAAGCAATCGCGTTTCAATTAAGTTGAACTGAAACAAACAGGCTTTAGAAAGAACGATAAAGACAGAAATGTTTCACTGAGCATTAAGATGAACAAAGAGCATATATCTTCTGAAACGCCTTTTAGGGGCCATCTCACCCCGGCGCAGACGCGAGACATTGCGCTGCATAAAACTCCCAACCCAACTCTCCCCGCCGAGCCAAGCACAAAAATTAAATAGTTTTTCCTCTCCATTCGAGATTAAATAATGGCAAGACAGCCATCTGAAGCAAAAGGCTGCACGGTATTAAGAGAGTTAATTACAGATGCAGATTAAAAGGCAAGACTGAGTGGTGGAAGAAAAGGGAAGAGTAACCTCCGGTGCAGAGACACTGACATGCAGCAGTTGTCAGTCACCTAGCAACAAGTTTCCTATCCCTGCTGTGCTCTTTAATTCAGCAAATCTGCTCAGGATGTTGGGCTGTTCTCCTGACAAAACGCATTATGTAGTAGACTAAAGGATACAAAAATCCACTGTACACAACACTCTGCTCCCTATTGACCACTGATCCTTTCTCTCAACCCACAAAAGAGGCTTGCATAATGCTCTGAAAAGAGAAAAGTCTCAACAGAGAAAACATTTGCTTGTAATTGAGATTGACTACATAATGAAAATGATGTTCTTTTTTAAATTGAGCTTGTTGAGGCCATGCTTTTTGTCTCCTGGCTCTCAAAACCCATCCCTGCTGGGAAAAGGGGCAAACATTGTACAAACTCAAACCTGTGGGTTTTTTCCCTTCTTTTCACTGGAAGCACACGCACGCATGCACGCACATGCATTTTGTGGCTAAATGAGCAAGACCGGCTCCTAAAGACTTAAACAAGTTTGAAAAAAGAGAAGACAAATAAGAAAATTGTGGTGTGTTTCTGTGTTGGAGGGAAGCTGCCTTCCTTGTGAATGGGAAGCTGGGCTGCGGAGGGCAGAATATATTTTATAATTTTTGGGGTAACCAAGAAGTACCAGTACCAGTCTGAGGAGAAGAGTTCTTTTTATTGCTGGATCTACGCAGTAAATTACAGGCAAACCCACGTATGACCTGTGCACCCCCAGACACACACGTCCCCACCTCTACAGCGATGTCACGATCGTCCTTCGAGATAATGATTATCTAAATGCAAATAATAAACAGTGAGGTGAGCTTAAAAGACCTAAGTCTTGGCACAGTGAACTCTACTCCGGGCCATGGCAGAAGTTTGGGTGAGTGCTCCTCACAGAGCAGCGTCACTGCTGCCACCACCAGGACACCCCAGGGTGCTGGACCAGGAGTGCTGGGTGTCTTCCTGAGACTTACTGGTGGGTCTGGTCTTGAGTCCAGAAGCTAGTAGAAGGAGAGAAGAAGGTAACATGAGAGAAGCTACAGCCCCATCTGGCTCACACGGATGCCCACAGAAAACTCAGAAGAAAACAAGCCCTCTGAAGAGGGGCTTGAGCCCAAGCGACACGCTCGGCTCTTTGGGCTTGAAATGGTTCATTTGTTCTGTTTGTAGAGCATCTAACCCAGGGAAGGATCAGCATCCTGGGAGCTCCATAAGTGCAGATCATGGCAATAACCCATGACAAGCTTTTCCATTGAGATCCACCAGTTGACTCTGCAACCGTGCAACTCCAGCTAAGCCAGTGGTAACCCCAGAAATGATCTGGAGTCCCGTGTCCGTGTGGAATAAGACTAACCAGCACATCTTTGCAGACCACATCATTACAACACAAACCGAGACTGCAGAAGAGAGGAAACCAATCCCAATGAGTCCCGGAGCACAGGACGGCTAGGGAACATAATGAAAACCTTGGTGCCCCAACTAAGAGAAGATGGGAAAGGTGACTGTATAATTTATAATCTGATGCCCACAGAATGGCATCACATGGAGGCTGTAACGGGCCAGGGTAAGGCTGATGGGTACCATACTTCATGCCAGCAAAACAGCTCCAGTTGGATTTCGCTGCAGCTCAGCTGTTTCCACCCTCTGTTCTCCTGGAGAGGGAAGGGGTGAAAGGTGAGGGCCGTCCCTTACCTGGTGGATATTTCCAGCAGTGATGAAACACATTCCCTACTTGTACCTATAACCCCCATATTCCTGCCCAAACGCCTCCTTCTCTTCGTGGCTCTGAGCACCACCAGGCACTCCCTGGAGCACGTTGCCACCGTTGCCTGCAAAAGGGGAGAGGTTTGACCACAGCTCGCCTGGTCCCCGACTGCTCTGTCCAACTGACCATCCATTCCCCTGCTGACTTCATCCACAGAGCCCAGCTTGTCATAGGGGGCTGCTCCAAGCCACAGGTGTCCCTGCCCAGGGCAGGGGGGTTGGAACTCCATGATCTTTAAGGTCCCTTCCAACTCTGACCATTCCATGATTCCACGGTTCTATGATTCTATAGCAAGTTGTGGGGTAAACATTGCCAGTGGACCTATCTCAGTTGATAACTTACACCTGTTTGGGGTTTTTTTTGTGCTTAGTACAGCAGAATGAGGAGCAATCAGTGGCTTTCCTTAGGGAACATCTCAGAGAATAAGGATAATAGTGGAATAATGTTTTGCTAATGAGAGGTGGGTAACGCTGACTTCATTCTCTGGCTTACTGAAACACGTTTTAACAATTTCTCTTCCATATCAGTGCTTTTGCCCATCTTTTGCATTGTGTTGTGTATCAGATAACAAGCTGGATTCTTTGTTTCCTTTATTTTAATAGCCATACCTCTGAAGATAAGGAGAGTTAATGTAAGCAGTATTCAGTGAATGTGAACAGAACACAGTTTGATAAAAAATACAGGATTGGGAAGGGCTGCCATGGATATGTCGTGGACCCACAACTGAGAAAAAAGTAGAGATGTAAAAGTTTCTCTCTTAAAAAGGATTTTTCCTTTGGAAAAAACTAAATTAATTTTCAAAATTTTTCTTCCCACTTTAAACAAAACCAAATTTACTTCCGACCAGAAAGCAAAAATTGTACAAAAATTGTGAAGATGATGTCAACTGATAAATACGAACTTAAAGAATAGCTTCACAAAGCTGGGAATAATCAGAAGGCAATGTGTAAGGGTAGAAAAGTGGATTATGTAAACCCCTGCAAAAAATGCTAAAATTCTGAAATAGTAGAAGGTTTAGAGGAATGCAATGGAAAAAAAGGCAGAACTCATGACTAATTGTCGTGCTGGTGAAATACATCTTGCTTTCTCCAGAAACAGTGCAGTGTTGTTTGCTGCAGAATTTAAGACTCTGTCACTCAGAGTGCTGACAGATTTCCTAAGAGTTACAAAGAAAATCCCCTGTGAAGGAGTTGGATCAATCACAGAATATCCAAGAGTCCAGATTGCTGGTGGGAAAAAAAAAAAAAAAAAAAAGCCAAATATTTAGGCTAAGCAGTAACTCCTAGTACTATAGAATGAAGAGAACACAATTAGGTATTTATACTCATTTCTGGAGCTTCATAAATACGGTCAACAGGAATATTTGTTTTCAGTCTACCTCCAGTAACAACCTGTGTAAACCCTACCCTGGTTTAACTCCCTGGAGCTCCTCTCCTGCTGAGCCAGCGCACACCAGCTGCGGAGGGGACCTTGTCTTCTAAGGACAGAATTTCTGTGAAGCAGGGTATTTAATTTTCAGGTACGGCTTTTAAAAAAAGTTTTATCTCAGAAAAGATAAAATTAAAGTGGACACTGGAGTCAATGCAGAATAGTCGGATCACATCCCAACAAAATAGGAATTGTGAGGGATTCTCCTGTTGGTATTTTAAACTTTTGTCTGTGCGAGTTTTAATCAATTAAAATGCATTATCCACCCTCTTAACTTTCTCATAGAGGATTATCTGACATTTACTATTCACCAGTTCTGCTGAAAAGGTTAATAGTTCACAGGCTGAAGTTAGAAGTAAACAGAATTGATCATTCCTAATGCTTTGGCTGAAGCGGAGGGGCTTTGTGTTGACAGGCCAGGAGATGTAATGAGCCTCTAGTACATTCTTAAGGCTTGTTTCATTTGCTCTGTGAATGGGGAAAATAAAATTACAGTCTATAGGTGTTTTCCATGGTTCTTTCATAAGCAGGCCTCCTGACACCAATTAAAGAGATTATGTCATCAACTGAAAAGAAAGCTATAACCTTGTATGTTAATGCCGTGATTACTTTAGACAGGGTCACTGGACCCAATAGAACAGTGAATGACCTTGGTGAAATTAACTTCGGAGCTCAATTCCTAATTAACTGTTTTCAATGAAAGAATGTGTGATTTCAGGCTATTGGTCAAAACATTCACTTTTTTCTGTACAAGGACTTTGCCACCAGAAGTTAGTCTACAGCAGCATAAAAAGAGGAATAAGATTAGGAAATGGCAAAACAGCATGTCCATGGCTTTATGAAAGCAAATATTGTTCCCTGGGTATTTTGCCTGAAAACCCTGACCCTTTCGGGGCTTCTTTACCCACAGTGCAAAAATTACAAACCTCAGGAGGAAGCAACACATTTGAACACATATCCAGGACAGGGGAAATCAGAAAAAAAATGCACCAAAATCCTAAATAGTAGCTATGTATAAAACACAAGCTTATGTTTATAAATATTACGTATTTACCGTTTTTAAAATAGAACTGCGGCATATACAAAAATCTGGTGAGGGATGCTGCTTTTCGGGAGGTGGGTAGAATGTGAAAAGGAGAGAGGGAAGCATTTTTAAGCAGCCGTCTCCGTCCTCTCCCTTGGGTAAGGGCAGGGATGCTCCGAAAGGAGGGCGGGTTGCCAGAGCATCCCCTGACTTTGCCTGCCCCGTGTCACGGGCTGGTGTGTGTCCGTCAGAGGTGCACACACTCAATCCCAGCACTGGAATATGCTGTGCAGGTACCCCTGGAACCGTTGCTCGGTGCTGAACTTCTTCTCTTAGATCTCTGCTCAGTGGTGCTGAAGTCACACTCGTACACGCTGCGCTGTACCAGGAAGAAATACACACCTGAGAAGCATTTTCAACGCTAATAACCATCCGCCCTGCGTCTAAAATAGGTCAGATTAACCTGCCAGTCTTTTTCTACTTTCTTAAATAACTCTTTTTTTCGCGTGTTCCGAGTCATGTTCGGACTGGGAGTGCAAGTCCTGAGGATGTTGCTAATTCAAACAGCAAATTCCCCTTCAGAGTTACTGCAAAGTTAATGGCAACTTGCTTCATGGGTAGGAGGACCTCAGGCCACGTTCCACTTCCATGGGGATGAATTTACAGGCCCAAATGTTACGCCTGTGGCAGCTCTGGGTATGGCAGAGGGTTCTTCTTCTTCTGAAGGCGATGAGCAAGGCAAGCATGATGGCTCTCCAGGTGGTTACACTGTCCCCCTCCCAGAACAAGGTGTGGGGCTCTGGACCTGCTTCTGCTGCTCAATCGTGCGATGGAGCCGATTCCTCTCTGTGGCTGCTGTGGTGGGATGAACATTGAAGTAGGTCAAGAAGGAGAAGCAGGAACCTCTCCCCTCTGTCCGTATCTAATCCTACAAGAAGTCATTAGACAAAATGTCCCACAGGGTGCCTGCATCTCAGAGGCACCAGGGGTAGCTTTGTGCCATGGGCAAAACCCCAAAGGGAGCCTGCAGCGAAGCCAAGGAGTGAGCCAGCTTCCTGAAACTCCAGCTCCCTTTGCAAACCACATCTGTGTCAATCAGGCAGCGTGGCTGGTTGACCACTGGGCCAGCTGCTCCTCTCCTCACGTAGAAGGAAAATCTGCCTGGGCTTGGACACAGACGTTCACTGTTCATGGGAACGCTTCGAAATATCAAGAGCACAAAAAAGAAGTCTTTTCCCACGGTCAGCAGGTTAAAAAGGAGCGTGCTTAAGTGAGGATCTGCATCCAGCTCCAGGGGACAGCCTGAAGGAGATGCGCTGGAGATTGGGCTGGTGCGATGTGGATTAACGTCGCCGATATTCGCCTGCAGATAACGGCACGGGGATAGGAGCCCGCTCCTTAAACTTAAAGGTCTGTGGGAGCTTTGACCACGTAGTGCAGGCCACACAAAGCGCGCGATTCTCTTCAAATGCGACCAAAGGCGGGCAGCTGCTTACTCCAAGAAGCAAGGAAACGAGATCCCGCCCAGTTTTCTGGCTTTATTTTCACCGCAGGTCAAAACCGTACCTCTTGGACCGGGCACAAACGTAACCAAACGAGGCCAGGGCTGGGCATCACCAACCTCACGGCGAGTTCGGCCTCCCAGGGCACGCTCCAGATGACCACCTTTCACACTCCCACCCCTGGCCAATAAATGGCGAAGGAAGCAGTTAGTAAATTCACTGAAAGGTGCAATTAAAAGCGATGGGGACATCCTGCCCCCTGAAAGCAACGTATTCTTTACTGCTTGCTTGTGAAGGAGAGGGGGAAAAAAAGAAAAAAAAGGGAAGGGAAAGATTTCTCCCTTCACTGGGGACCACCCATGAAACTTTTTGTCTCCTGATTCTGACACCAGAAAGAAAAGAGATACTTGTTGCTTGCAGCGGTGCCCGAAGCTCCCACGTGCGTTTCTCCCCACACAGTACAGCTTTGGGAAGCTAATTGTATTAATGTCTCGTCCAAGCAAAAACAGATGTTGCAACACCTGCATTTTCTAAAGCTGGATTTCATTAAGAATCCACATTTTCAGAGGGTCAGAGCGCGCCTTTTATACAGAGGTGATATTTAAGGGACCCGCTAAGTTGGAAAGGTTAACAACTTGTGCCATGAAACCCTGCGAGTTATTGACTCCCAGAGCTGAACCCCGGACAGTGCTGAGCTCTCTGCAGGAATTGGGCACGGGAGTGATTTTTCAGAGAGTGGCAGGGGAGGCGGTGGGTGCGATTAACCTTTTGGCCCATGCTCTGGCCTCTGCCGGGACCCGGTGACAGTGCTCAGCACTGGGCAGGCTGCAGCCCCTTGGGTAAGGCCATTGAGCCTGCAGAACCTGAAGCCACCACGCTCTTTTGCCACCATCCTCGTTCAAAAGCCAGGTCAGAGGGAATATTGAATATGAATAAATGTTATGGTTGCAAAGGACCTGACAGCAACAACGCTAGGGCTGGAGAGCCGCCCGACACTGAGGATTTTCTAGGAACAGGGAGCAGCTTATAGGTTACGAGGACCGAAGCAGAAGATCTGCTTACTCCCTGGAGTAAGGGCTACTAGCGGTAGGAAGGATTGCAAGATTAAACTCTTAAGGAATGAAGTGCTGAGGGGTGAAGTGGCTCTGCGGTTGCTCACACAGTTGTGTCTGTAGCCTGTGACATAACACACTCAGCCGGGCGAGCTTCGTGTGCACATGTCCATGGCATAATACCAGCAACTTGCTAAGTGCACATAATCCCTCCCAGCAGAGACACAGGAGTTACCTCCTTGTAAAAAGGATGTTAAAATCCTGAGAATTCACACTGCCTCGTGCCAACACTCATTCATACGTTAAAACACGTAAAGGGGGATACATCTTGGATGAGATACCCTTGCTTCAGCAGGAGCCCTCTCCGCCACTTCTCTGCGTTTGCCGGTGTTCTAAGGGGTCAGAGCAGCAGGAAGAAGTTTGAAAATCTCTATTAAATGCAGAAAGATGATTCCTGCAGTGGAGACAGCAGAAGGTGGCAGAGCATCCACCTTCCAGGGACAAGTTCTGGCGCTGAGGATGTACAGAATAGAGACCTTAATGAGGCAAACCACTTTACGGAGCTGGCTGATAACTAAGATAACTTAGAGACCTCATTCAAGTACAAGTGGAAGTGGGGATTTCCTCCCCACGCTACAGGTCCAGGGTTGAGAACATTCAGAAAGTACTTAAAATCAGTGTTACTACAAATGCCCCGGGAGCTTTGGCGAGGTCCAGCTACAAGTTCTTTTGAGTACCGTGGCCATACTTCATGCAATGCCTCAAATCAATAATTAATAGCCAATTCTCTTAGGTAATGTTGTTGTTGTTATTATCATTGTTATTACTGCTAGCCTCATCACTCACACCCATGCTTTCATGGTCCATACATAAAGAGCTCAGGATTTCATTCCGGCTCACTACAGCTTTAAGCCAAATCAAACCTTTTGCTGAAACCTGCCAGCAACTGCAGAGAGAAGTGCTTCCTCCCCTCCCTGTCCTCCCTGATCCTCCTGCGTGCATCGAGTTGCCTATCTGGAACGCAGCACTTCCCAGGGGATGCCTCTTTCCCTGGACACGCAGGCTAGAATCCCATCACAAGGGAAATAATTCAACTGATAGTATCAATCAAAGCATCTAATTCAAATGCTTTATAGCACCGAAAAGCAGTGGCAGGCTCTAAATGTCTTCCCCAGAATGCAGATTTGCCTTGTAATGATTCTGGAATAAAATTTTCCAAGGGAAAATGAAAGATGAGCAACAGAAATGACTGACATCTCTATCTTGTGGGCTATTTTCAGTGATGATTGACAATATCTTCCCTTTTTTTTTCATCTGAAGTCCATTTGTTTTCTAGTAAATATGCAGTACCTTCCTCCTTTATCACTATTAGCAAGTTCCCAGACTCTGGAGAGGAGCTACTTTCTGTGCATGCAAAGATGGGAGTGTGGTTGCACAACTGTTTGCCTTCCCAAAGCAGCCTGAGGAAAAGGACACAGCCCCAGAGAGTCTGCTGGGGCAAAGCAGGCTCCAGCATGGCCAGCTTTTCCCAGAAGATGCTCCAGCAGCAATTTCCACACGTGCTAACCACAGTAAAACACTGCTCTCGCATGGCGTTCTTCTCACCAGCAGATCTCAGAGCACTTTACAATGGCAGCACCACTATATCCTTTTCACAGGCCGAAATTATCAGGGCCCAGGTCATTTAGGAGGTCATCATACAACCAACAACAGAAGAAGAGGCATTTAAGCTCCCCAGCCATGGCTCGAGCATCTAGGTCACACTACTCCTGTTCCCCAACAAGAACTATGGAAGGTGGTAAAGCTGCTTTTCTACTGTTTGCTGATGGGAAGTCAAGCCTATATCACAGCAACCTTGCTATTCACATTTAGGATGCCTCTGATTTAAGTTCTTCTTTGACAGGTCTTCTCCTTCACCTTGTAGAATCCCAACCTGCGAAGGCAGGGCTTGTGAAACACGGGAGGCGTCGGCACGCAGCTGCGGGATGACTTGAGGAACACACCGTGACAGCGCAACTTGTTGGGACAACCGTCCCTCAAATATCAGATGGGATGCTGTTGTCTTCCTGAGCTGAGAGCCTGGTGCCGGGGTGCCTCAAAGCCACCCGCTCTCCTGCCCAGGTACACGGGGACCAGGGCTGACGGCGTCACGCACCGCTGACCCGCTCGGTTCAGGGCTGGCGTGTGAGGAGGAGATGAAGACTGAGGCAGGCTGCAGATTTCACTGAATTTTTAGAGTTGGAAGGGACCATAGAGATCATCTAGTCCAACTCCCCTGATGAAGCAGGATTGCCCAGAGCATGTTAGAGCATGTTACTCCGGACGGCATCCAGGTGGGGCTTGAAGATCTCCAGAGAAGGGGACTCCACACCCTCCCTGGGCAGCCTCTTCCAGGGCTCTGCCACCCTCACCCTAAAGAAGTTTTTCCTCATGTTTGAGTGGAGGAGGAAGATTGGAGGAGTCAGGGTGGATTTCTCTTGGCCTTTCCCTAATCTATCAGTGTTTGAGTGCAAAACCTCAGGCTTTCACACACACTGCACGTTTTCATTCGTTTTCACAGATACGTTCACACTGCAATTATCCCAGGTTCTTCTGTTTCCAACCCCTGGGCTACGACCAGCCAGGTACCCACAAGTCATTTTCTGCCAGCAGTTTCGTAGTGCTCTTTGTCACGGTGCTCCAGCACTACACCATGAGGGAACCCTCTTTTCCTTCCCTGCGCTCTTTTCATCAGCTGTGGATTTTTTTTTTCCTGGCAAAAGGAACTGGAGCCCTCTTGTGTTGAGTTCTGAAGTTTGCATCAATCCCTTTAGAAGTCCCTTGAGGTTAAGCCACCCCAGCTTCGCCGGGATGTTGTGGATGAGACCCCATTAATAGGAACACGTCTGCCCTGCTTGTCTTTGCATTACTAGCATCACTACACACAATTCGACTCCAAAATAGATTTCAGCCTCCGAGGACGCAGAGTTAACTGTAAAAAGATAAATAAAAACACCTTATGATCCAAACCCAGCCAACTCTCATCTCAGCTACTGAAAAAGGTGGCTCTTTTAATCACTGGAGTTTAATTAATAGAGTACAATATATGCCGACTATGTAGGAGGTATATATTAGGCAAAGCAGGGATGAGGACAGGATTTGCAATTTCACTTGAATTTCAAAGTCGCGTAGAATAAACCAACCTCTCTTCACGCCCCTTACACAGAGCTGTGCAAAATGACTGGTTTCCACTGAGGGGAACCAGAGTGAGTTCTCCTAACTTTCCTCACTCTGGAGCCTTTCAGTGGGAATCAGTCATTTTGCACAGCTCTGTGTGACGGGTGTGAATTTTCCTAAACCTACGCTCTTCTAGTACATGACTACAGTAGAACAGCACACAGGCTTGGGAGGAGGCAGCACCCTAATCGCTGAGAATTCCTGGCATTAGTTGAAAGGGATATAAATTTGGTGTTATTTTTTGATTAATTTTATTTATGAATTATGCTTTTCTGCCTCTTTTAGCGATGTCAGCTTGACCGTGGAAGCTGGTGTTGAAACCACTTTAAATACAAGTATCAGTATTTTATTTTGAGAAACTATTATTTATGCAACCACAATCATCTAACTTTTTCAAAGTTGGGGAAAACCTGGGATTATATTTGCCTTAGGTTTGTATGTGGGGAGGGATTTTTTTTTGTTGTTGTTGTAATATCCTTCTGATAAATGTTGCTGTAAAACAACCTATGCAAAGACGTTTAAAATTGTTTCTATTGCAGACTCATTTGAGACATCCTAAAAAAAATTGTTACCCGTGCTCTGAAGTCCTATATACAGGCTTCAGACGGTCTCTAAACAGGGATCTTAATTCTGCATCATGCCTTTTAAGGCTACTTTATTAGAGGTTATTAGTTATTATTGTTATTAGTCCTTGCCCTGTAATGTTCACACGAGCTCAGAGGCACAGGGGCTACGGAATAACATCACAAAGTGGCCTTGTAGGGACACACTCCCTACAAAAGTCAGCATTATAAAGGTCCCACAGAGAAAGCGGTTCCTAAAGAGGGTTTTCAAGGTGGGGAAAAAAAAAAGAGGTCATGTTATGAGCTCGAGCTGACCCCCCTGCTGCCACCAGTGCAACACTTGGAAGACTGAGGCCCAAGACTTTTCCAGGCAACCTACTCACTGGCAAAGAAGCAGATGGGAACGCCGTGCCTCCCACGGCTCTCGTTGCACCTTTCCACCCACCCTGCCTCTGAATTCAGCCCAAGGCCACGTTTCCCGTGTGAAGGAGAGAACCTATGCTGTGGATCGAGATCCTCTGAGTGACTAGATCTCTCCAGGCTCTCAGCTTGTAAGACAATACAGGGACGTGGCTTTTTATGAACTGCTGAGGCACCCTCTCAAAATTCAGGCCTTTTAAGGATGTTCCAGTTGTTCTCTTGGGGGAAAAAAAAAATGGAGGGGGGACAACAGGGGGCAAATAAGAATGCCCCAGATCATTAATCACTTAAAAAAATCTGCTTCCGTTGGGTTGGAAGTGTAGATATATCCACTACAGGTGAAGGTCGTGCTTGATCTTTCTCCATTTTGCTTCCTGGCTCTCAGCATCCGCCAAAGGTCCCGACTACAATCTGACACCAAAGCATCTCCAGCAAGCGATGCGCCTCATCTGCTTGTGGTTAAACGCAACGCCTGCAGACGAGGTGATGTTCTGTGTTTCAAGCCTGCAGGAACAACCACCTCGGCACAGCTGAAATGGAAATAATTGATGCTGATAGTACCTTTCACTGCGAGAGGGCTCCTAATGCCTCGTGCAAACAGCAGCTGTGCGTCTGAGAGACGCGGCCGTTTAACGAAGCAAAGGAGGAAGGCTCTGACAGAAGGTATTACAGTAATGCACTGTAATGGGGCTTGCTGATTTGAATAAAGCAGCATGTTAAACACTCCACAGTCTCTTTACTGTGTGCCACGGCCCTATTTACAACTCTATATTTAACATATTTGCACTCAATACGATTTGAGACAAGGCAACACGCCCGGACTACAATATTTTTCCATTTATTTAATTTTTAAAAGTTTAAAAAGGCTGCATAGGAACCTCACCCCTCGGTGGAAACCTGACAGCTATGAACAAGCTTTGTGGCAGCACTCCCATTGTTTACCTCCCCGGATGCATCTTTTGCAACGAGACGTTTGTCCCAAGCTCAAGGTCAGCACAAAGACACCCGTCACTTGTAGGAACACCGCTGGCCTCAGAAAATAGCTAACACTTGTTTTTGTAGTCATTAGAGCACTAAGCATGCTTTATTACCCATTCGTAATGGGGGGGGGGAAGAAAAAGGCAAACATTAATAAACTTACCTATTAATAGCTGCAGAGCACCAAAACCCATCTTGTAGGCACGGATTATGCCTCAGCCCAGGCCCTGGTTGAGCACTGGTGTTCCTCCTAACAGAGTCAAGGATACAGGGTAATAAAAATGGATGATGGACGTGAGGGTAACGCGTACCATTAAATGATTACGCTCTGGTACTCCCTTGACCTCCTCAGCACTTTGTTCTTCGGCCATCTTTTGCAATCCAGCCTTTCCTCCTACGTTAAATTAGAGCGTCCCATCTCCCTTCTGCTGCTGCACACCCTCGCCTAGAATGTTTTTTTCTCTGCCACCTTCATCTTCTCAAAACTAGTTGGCTTCATCACCCATACAGAGTCGCTGGTGGGCCAGGTGCCACCTGGGTGGGCTGGGTGCTGTAGATGTCCACCCCGCGGGAAGCTGGTGGGGCTACTCCTGCTCAAGCCCCTGAGACACTGGTCTTGGCCAAGGGAAGAATTAGACCATCAGGGCTCCGTCCTCTTCTCATCCCTTCTGTTCACTGAGATCGCAGCTTGCATTTATAAAAGGGCCCGTGGCTTCTTTAAGCTATAAATTGCGTTTGTAGTTTTAATTAAATCTTAAGTTTAACCTGAACTGCACACCTTCGTTTTCGTCAAAGTTTCTTGACAGAAATTTCCTTAAAATTAAGGAGACTTAAAATGAAGGGTTTTCATAGAAATTGAAATGTTTATTTTATTAATTGCAAAATGTTTGGGTTTTTTATGAGCAGCTTAATTAAATCTATGCATTTCACAACTTCCTGACGTAGCTGAACCAGTGATTATTTGTTTATTTATTTGACATTTTTCTCAGCGGAGAGATTTTGCAGCTAAATCTTTCTCCCCATTTTACCTAGAGACCCTGCTGAGCTCCGGAGCTCGGGGCTGTGTGTCCCGTGTGTTGTTCTTAAAGCACTTCTTGTATCATCTCCCTACTCCTCAGACCCTGGTTTGCCTATGAAGGTAGCATCTGCTCCTTAGTTATTTGACTCTTTTTTTTTGGCCTGGTACTCTTCATTTAACACATCAGGGACTCAAGAGTGCCACTGCTGGTAGAGTGTTTGTGCATACATATTTAACATCTTCCCTACAGGTCCAGAGGTTTCCTAAAATACTCCAGCGGAGGTGTGTGTTTGGTTGGTTCACAAGAATTTGATGGCTGAGGGTTGTTTCTGGTGCCTGTAAGTGGGGAACTCTTGGCTTAAGACGACTGCGCTGAAGAACGCGGTGTTAAAACTTAGCGACCACAGGGAAAATAAGAGGAGCTCTGTGTGCAATTTTTCTGCCCCTTTTGCGGGGTGAAGGTAATCACGAGCCGCTGCCATCCATCGCAGGATACCACAACACGTGTCAAGCACTGGAACAGGCTGCCCAGAGAGGTGGTTGAATCCCTGGAGGTATTTGATGGGTAGATGTGGTGCTCAGGGACACGGGTTAGTGGTGAACTTGGCAGTGCAACCCAACTTGGTTGGACTCAATGACTGCAAAGGTCTTTTCCAACCTCAACAATTCTTCTATGATTCTAAGCTGAAGAAGAGGGCTACCAGCTCGGCGTGCCCCTTGCAGCCAAGAGTTGGGTAGGACCACGCAACCTGTGGCATGGCGACCCCCAGCTGCTCATAGCTTTTCTGCTGCTCAAGAAGCCTTCTGCAAAGCGCCTCGTGGAACCGGATGGCCAGCAGCATCTGGCGTGGGGGTGGATGGCAACCTTGAAGTCATGGAGAGCCGTGACACTGCGCTGCAATGTCATGAGCTGCTGCTGCTCGTAAGGCCGTGGAGAATTCATGAGAATTGACAGTGAGGTCAGGGGGATAATATGAAGGAGCTAAAGCGGCTGGAAACCTGGAGAGAAAATGACAACTTCTTTTGCACTTTTTTGAAGCTGAACCTTATTTACTTCTGGGGACAGATGATCTGAGGAACTGATATAAACTAGCGGGTAACTTAGAAATTCCAGGAAGGTAAGGGAGCATCCCCTTAGAAACGTGGGTAATGAGCAGCAGAGGAAAAAGAGGCAAGGATAATTTTGGATCTAAAATCAGTCCCACTAGAATTTTTCATTTGATTTAAGGAAAAACGCAGAAGATACCTCATTGGTAAACAAACCCAACAACAGTACAACCAAATGTATTCATGTGCAACTGGAATTGAAGTGCAATTCTCCCAATGATGTGATGGTCACGCTGGGGTGTTTTTTTTAGCATATATTGGGGAGAAGGGAGACAGAAGTCAACCAGTAGTAGCTCCCCTCCCTGATAAGGCAAATCTGTCATCATGCATGAACCCAATGTAGGTCCCTTCTGGCCACAGGAACCCTGCTGCAGGTGCTCCTGGTTGGTCCCACTCTGTGAGCAGGCATTAGGGGGCAGGGAATGCTTGGCACGGGTCAGTTTCAACGGAGAGACAATTTCTTGAGCGTCCCAAGTTTAAGTGCAGCACGTTGGAAGCCCTGCAAACGCAGGAACGCAAACCGGCCGACGAACTTTTGTGAATTGGACCACGAGTCATGATTAATTTATCAAGCTGTTCTAAATACATCAGCTAAAATAATGGAAATATAAACAGAAGTTATGTAATCCCTCCTTTCCTGTGCTCAGGCCCTGCTTGTGATGGCGGAAATGTAAACTGAACTAGAGCGTATAAAAAGATTTCCAAGAAAAAGCCTTTGTTCAATGTTTTCTGTGCATCAGATATGCCACTTGCCTCCCAGACGCGTATATTCTAAATCGTGCTTTTGCTGTCCACAGAAAACTCCTCCGTCTATTTATACTTTCAAATCTATGCTCTTATATATTAATAAATAGTAATGAAGTCCTGAAGTAAATACCAACGTTACAGTTTCACTGGAGATCTTGCTGACATTTATAAATATCTGCAGCTTTCATGGTTCAGGACACTGGCAGAGCTTACAGATCCCGTTAAACTTTGTCACGTAATCGTACATATGGTCTCTCTTTTGAAAGTATAATGCGTGGGGTTTATGGAATATTTCTGTTAGGCGGCACTGCATGTGTTTGCTGGCTTTATCTAAAGCCACGTTTCTGTGAGGGTGTTTCTTAGCTGATCTGCTAAACCCACCATTTTTCATCTGAGCTGACATCAAACAGCACACATAGCCTGGACTTCCCCAAGCTATGGAAATATTGCTATCTTGGGATTACTCGCTGCTCCGAATTAGTCATCCATTTATGTGTCTGTCCATTTATAGGCTAGGAGATAATCCAGCAAGATTAATCGCCATTTCGCTTCTTGTGTATGCCTTTGTCTATCAACAGGATTACTTGGTTCCCCGTGGCGGAGAGTTGAGCTCAGTGACCCAAGAAACACTTTCCAATTGAACACTGTCATTGCTCTGCTCAAAAAGGTAAGAGAGAAGAATCCCACAGTATAGCCTGGGACTGAACCAGGCACGGGACGGTCCTGGGCCAGGGATTTTGCTGCTGGGACAAGGCCAAGCTGAGGAGGTGAAGAGCACCAGTAGCAACTGGTTTGAGTCCAACTTGTCCCAGAGACACTTATGTGACCAAGAGCAAGGGACTCGGGATGGAAATTAATTTGAGCCTCAGGTTCAGGGGTGGTACAGTGAGATCTCTGAGCCAGTTTCTTACCAAAAGCTCCTCGTCACGCAATAATGCCTGACGCTCTGCAGAAAGACAGATGCCCTAAAGGTGCAGGTCTTCAACATACAGAGTCCTAAGTATTTGGCATCTTGCATTTATACCAGAAAGTGGGGAAGCGGGAGGGAATTCTCCGCGGCAGAGAACTCTGTCCAAGCATGGCTTTGCTCCTTGCACAACAGGGTATATCCCTACTGTCTTCGGTCTCCCGAAGGCCCTGCTATCCAAGCAGGCATCAAATAGCTGTTCTCTGCTAGAATTAGTAGGAAACCGGTAGCTTCTGGGAAAAACAACTGTTAAAGGTCCCTTTTTACATGGTTAAACTTTCACACTCCAAGGGAGTCCCATGCTCTTTTGTCCCCCATCAAACATTACACATCGTGGAGGCCTCAGAACAGTCAGAACAAGAGGGGCTGTCAGGCAGAACGTCTTTGATTTGTGTGCAGGAGATGTCACACGGATACAGATGCTCCTGGTAACTCTGCGCCGTCTGCCCAGGCCCCAGACGAAAGGAACCTCATTGAGTTGCTAGATGGATTCTGCCAGCACTTCTGAAGCCCTACCACCACTCCCTTTTGAAGGAAGTTAGAAGTATTACGTGTTACCTCTTTGCAAAACTTCCTATAGATGAACATCTGGAAACAGCTGCCTTAATGCCCCGTCCAGTCACTGGTGACATCAGACCTGTGGTTGCCATTGCTACTGCTGAGAATGAGACCTTGAAGAGAATGGCCAAGGAAAGCAGGATGGGCTACTCTTCAGGGTAGACACTGGATCTCAGAAACGGGTGGGATTTTTCTTGCGGGCTACAGGATGGCAGCTCTGAGCACAGCTTTTTCAGAGAACGCATGAAGGACCTCTTCTCTCCAGATTTCCAGAGATGTATTTGTACTGGCCTAAAATAAATGGGACATAGAGGAAGGGAGAAGGGCTTGCTGCATATGCCACAATACAGATCAAGTCAAGCGAAAAAGCCAGTGTTGGTGGCACATGAAAAATTAGCTCCCTGAAGCAAAGTAGGCAACGACTTATTTATGCTGGCTGGAAAAAAAAACGCTTGTTCTATACACTTGTTCTTCTACCTACAGCTCTTCCCAAGTAAGGCTAATGAGCCTGGTGATTTTGCATTTCAGATCTTTTTATTAGGCATAATAATGTCTGTAGATGCTGGCTAATGTAACGTGTAAGCTAAAGCACTTGGCAGTGAACCATGGCATGGAATTACACGTAAGACACGTAATTCCATCCCCAGTTATCCACATTCTGATAAAAGAAGGAAAAGCAGCAATGAAATAATTGTGTACCTAAAGAAAGGTCGTAAGGTCATGTTCTGACTCGCATGTAGCAGTTTTAAATTGCAAACTGGCACAATGAAGTCTGCTTACATTCAACAGAAAAACTGGAGAGTGTTTGCCCTCGTGTCCAACCTCAAGGACCCGAGAGGGGTCGTAGGTCTTGTAAGAAGATAAAGACCTAAGTTCTGGTGTCTGCACCAATATCAGGAGCTGTCTCAGCAGCGAGTTGAGAGATTAAAACAACTAAGCTGCTTTCAGCATCCCAAAGGAGATGAAGATGGCTGAAGATCCCATGGCTGAAGACTGTCCAACAGGCAGAGAGGCGTGTGTGACCTCCCACCGAATGCTTCACAGCACTGTGGTGCGCAAAGAACCCACCTGAGACCCAAGGGGCTGTGCAGAGAGGCAGGCACACAGAAGTGCAGTCCTTGCTGTGAAGACCAAATGGTCTGTCTGAAAGCAGCAGGAGAGAAGCGCAGGGCAAGGGGAGCGGGAGGGAAGGACAAGTGCAGTTGGATGTGCCACCTCCGTGCCCCACTAAGGGAAAGGTGGTTGACCGTTGCTAAAGACCAAAGCTGGAAAAACGAATTTTAAACGTCTTTATGTGAACTCAGCATATTAGTGCGCCGTTTGCTTTATTGGTTGGAACATCTTGCTACTAACCCCAGTCATTTCTTGAGCTATTTCCTTGCTAACGAGTATAATTTCTGCCAGTTCAGATAAGCCCAAAGGTAACAAAATAACATCCTTTCCACATATTTTAAATTTTGATTCTCCAAAGACGAGGTCTTTTAAAGGTCATATCTTGACAGAATTCCTTTTTTACCCCCCCGTTGTGCTAAAATATATCAGTATTATTGACCTTGACAACAATGCCCGAAAGGTTTAGTGACAACCCATTCTGTATCAATGAGCACATAAAACTGCTTTTATGGGCTGGGGCACTCTCTGTGCATTTGATAGCGGGCAGATCAGCTTTTCTTGACAAGGCACAGAGTAAAAAAGATTTAATGTATCCATCTCAATGTGAATTGGATCGTACCCCCCTGACATGAGATCCCCAGCCCCAGGGAGAGCCCCGCTCGGCGCTGTGTTGCTGCATTAGTCACTCCCAAAAGCTACACGAAGAAACAGAGCATGACAAGAGCTAAATAATATCGTTGAGCGGGGAAACGTCCAGGCTTCCCCAGCCTCTGTGCTTTCCCACACTTCTTGAACATGAAAAGTGATGTAAAATGCTTTTAAAGGGGGCTTTTTCTTTTATTTTCTTCTTTTTTTTTTTTTTTTTGAAACAACTCTTTTTCGAAGTATGCTTTGTAAAGGAAGGTAGATCTTGCATGATGAATAAGGCAGCCACGGGTCCTGTTAAGGATCAGTCCAGGACTCTACCCGTGCTCTTTCAAGTGGCTTCAGATTTGGGGTGGGAAAGCAGTGGATCCGCTCACGTTTAGCTGCTCTTACCTTGCTGACCCTCAGCCCCTCCGTGCTCTTACACCTGCTCTGGGGCAAGACCTCCCTCTTCGCTGAATTTTTCCTTTTCCTCCTGATTCTTTTCTTCACTGACCCACTGGCCCGCCCCAAAACAACCAGCAGAAATACAGCTTAAACTCTGTATTTGGGGAAACCCTGGCCCAAAAGGAGACGATGCAAACGTGCCAGCGGTGTCGGTGTGGGCAGGATTTCACTTGCTTAGTTAGAAACAGGTTTTGCCAGAATCCTGACTCTTTCTCCTTGAGTTACAGTGATTACTGGGGGAGAGGGAAAGGGGGGAAGCAGAGGGAAGCACTATAATAGATAAATAAAAAAAAAAAAATCCCACAATAGGAGAATGTAGAATTACTATTTTTATTCTGGTATTTTGTATCAAAATTTGAAAAAAAGGCACGTGAAGAAAAGACGATGAGATGGAAATTAAGACCTTTGTTTCAGAATTCACATTTATCTGGTTTAAGGGGTTATAAATAAGCCTTGCTAATGGGCTGAGTTACCTCCCATCGTTAGTCTCAGCTCCTCGATGCCTGTTCTATCATGTTGTTCATTTCAGGGTCAAAAAATGCATCTAGAAAAGCGGCAACACTCAGCAGATTTCCCTGAACCCAAGCAGAGAGACATGTTAACCAGCCTTTTCACCGCTCCAGCACTGGGCAGTCAACCAGGGCTTTGTCTGTTGGCCTCAGGGTGTCCTCCCCTGTATCACCCTGTCTAGAAGTGGCGTGGGAGCATCCTGGCAACGCTTCGTGATCTCTTCTGGAGGCACGGGATTGTTGCCCAGTGATCAATAGCTTCCATACCAGTCTGAAGGCAACTGGTATAATTGAAAACAACATCTGGAATAGGCTGCCCGGGGAGGGGGTTGAGTCACCATCCCTGGATGAGTTTAAGAGACGATTAGATGTGGTGCTGAGGGATGTGGTGTAGGGGAGGACTTTGTAGAGTAGGGTAGATGGTTGGACTCGATGATCCCAAGGGTCTCTTCCAACCTAGATGATTCTATGATTCTATCTGGAGAAGAAAGGTGCATCTCACTGAGGCACAACCCTTCGGATCAGAGAAACACTGAGTACAAGTACACCATTCTTTCCACCTGTGTGGGGACAAGGGACTGGGATGGATGTTTGCCTGTGTGCATACACATCACTGAGCACCAGGATTTGTGCAGAGTCCCCTAAAAATCCCATTCCTCTTTCCTTCTCAAAAGAAAGAGCGCTACTCTCCCAAGAAAGAGATGTTTCTGTATTCCATATTTCACCCATATGAGCTTGTTTGATTCCTGTGGTAGCAGAAGGCACAGAGAATTGCCAAAAAGGAGCTTTAGTCACGCTAAGCTCAGCTGTGTTATATATCTCAATGCAAGTCAAGGACCACCACCGCTGCTCCCAGCATCATTTGACCACAACATAGTTGCTGCAGGTCTAAGAAATCCGAGTCGGATGGCTGGTAAAGCAAATCCACTGGTGTTCAGATACCTGCTTCAGTCGTTTAAAAG
>JAHREE010000118.1:26316671-26351374 GCA_033628505.1 Tringa tobata | reverse complement strand
CCCCCTCAGCCTTCTCTTCTCCAGACTAGAAAGACCCAAGTCCCTCAGCCTTTTCCCATAAGGGAGATGCTCCAGGCCCCTCATCATCTTTGTAGCCCTCTGCTGGACCCTCTCCAGCAGTTCCCTGTCCTTCTGGAACTGGGGAGCCCAGAACTGGAGCCAGTGCTCCAGATGGGGCCTCCCCAGGGCAGAGCAGAGGGGCAGGATGACCTCCCTCCACCTGCTGGTCACACTCTTCCTGATGTCCCCCAGGATGCCATTGGCCTTCTTGGCCACAAGGGCCCATTGCTGGCTCATGGTCTTCCTATTGTCCACCAGGACCCCCCGGTCTTTCTCCTCAGAAGTGCTTTCCAGCAGGTCACCCCCAACCTGTAGTTCCCTGGGGTTCTTCCTCCCCAGGTGCAGCACCCTACACTTGCCCTTGTTGAATTTCATCAGGTTCCTCTCTGCCCACTTCTTCAGCCTGTCCAGGTCTCACTGGATGGCAGCACAGCCTTCTGGCGTGTCAGCCACTCCTAATCAGGACAGAAGACAAAAAAATGTATTTCTTCTTGTGTGACTTAGGCTTTCAAAAAGTTGGGCATCCCAACCAATCCGTGCCTCTCTTGAAAACCCCAGACCAGGTGGTCTCTGGGGAACACCATGGCAGAGCCAAGCACGTGCTGCTTTCTCTTGGAATTTCAACATATAAGGGAAAAACAGTGAATAGGGGGATTTTTATTATTGTGACTAACAAGTGATCAAAAAAAGCACTCAATATTTCATTTTAATATAACTAGCTTGAATGAGAAAACTTAAGGAGGCCTGATACTTTTGTAAATTAGTGACAGTAAAACAGATGTGAAAACTGTTAATACCATATAACTCAGATACACACACAATGTAATTGCCTGTTTTATTTAGTGGAATCACTTTTGTAGATTAGAAATGTTTCCAGTTCCCATTTACTCCAATGCAAACCTCCACCATCGACAGGCAGAACGCACTTTGTTCAATTGATTCCAAACCAAAAAAAAAAAAAAAAGGGAAAAAAAAAGTACAATCTCAAAAAGTTAAGTTAGAAACTAAGTTCACACATTTTCTTTGGGACCAGGAATCTGTACATAGTACAAAATATACATTTATTGAACTTTCTGTAAACACACAGTTTGAATTGTGTAAAACTGTAAATGGTGGGTGAACTACGTGGAGAATAATTTATTACATATTGTTATACATTCTACTTAAGGAAAATAGTTATGCTCTTGTATATTTCTCTGTTAAATTTATAAATTCCATAATGACGTTGTGTAATCTGCAAACATGCTTTTCAAGCTTAAATCTCTCCATTCGTAACACACATTTATACAGGTCATCAATGAAAAAAGTTACACTTTCCACAAAATAGATATAAAGAGGTCATGAATTTTCTAAAAAGACAGGCACAGCATGTCACTACAAACGAGACTCTTATGATACACCGTGGAGTCAATTCTGTGAGAAGACGGGTGAAAACTCTCTAATTCAGCACGTTTGTACATGGTCGCAGTAACAAGACAGATGCCAGAACCCAAAATTTCTGCTTTGACAGATTTATAAAGCGGCCAACTCTGGAAATCAAACCTCACACTTCTCAAACATTCTGTATTCCCTGGTTAGGAGAATCTAGGCTTTTGTCTTGTATTAACCCTTCATCGTTAGTAATTTAGTTTTCCGAGCAGCGAACTGCCCCGCGCAATTTGCCGAGAACGTTTGCGCAATTCACCACTCGCCCCAAAAACTAGATTCCTGGCACCAAAGAGTTAGATGTGGTTAATAAATGCGACTTAACCCTTGGTACTGGAGGTCACGCAAATCCCACCCTCGGCAATACAGCACGTGCTGGGAAATCCCAGCTTCCAGCATCAAAGGGTTGCAACGGCGTTAACCGGCGGAACGCGTGGTACCCGGGGTCCCGCAGCACCTCGCGTACCGGGCGCTCTGTCGTACAACGCCCCGTTTCCAGTTTAAGAGTCTGGAAATGTCAAATTGCAGCAGACCTGCTGCTCTGGCATCAAACCCTCAGCAAGAATAAGAAAAGCTCCCCTGCAACCCGCTAGCAAAGATCCTTTGGGTAGGGTCCATCTCTGGACGAGGAGGGAAGGCTACGGAAATTCAGCACATTTCTTCCTAGATTTTTAGGCTCTCATTGTTTTTCCATCCCAGGTAACTCATTTTGGATTTCATCATTTTATTTGTCCTATTCAGCTAAAAGCACCATGTCACAGACTGAACCTCTTAAACAGTGCCCCTCTGATGTTTTAAAAGGAAAAATAGGCTGACTTCCATGTTTAAAGAATTATGAAATCGTTATCTCCGTTTCATCTAACCTTTTGCTTTAACATTACCACCTTCTTCCCTTTGGCTTTGAAAAACTTTTTCAAAACCACAACTGGATAAAGATTACATTTCTTTTTCATTCCAAGAGAAGCGGGACAGTTGAGGCTGTGACAATACGTGTGTAAACTTCACAGATTGTGAGTGAAACTCCATCAGCATCAGCAGGATGTCAAGTTAAGCACGTGCCCTATTTCCCAAGACTAGCTTAATTTATTAATTTCCCCTGTAGTTTGAACAAAAATACTGCACTTCAGCCTGAAATTCCGACAATGAAAATGAAATTGGCTACTCGGTACTTCCATGGCACAGACTGGGTTGAATTCATTAATGCAAGTGAAATTAAACTCTGGACCTTAATGTTGATAGAAGTAAAAGTATGTAATGTTTTAAGAGCCACCCGTCTGTTTTCTCATTTTTCTTCTCAAAGCTATTTCTCAAAAGAAACAATGGCACCTCCTTCAACCTTGGAGGCTTATTCACAATGTGTATGGAGAGTCCTGTCTACTTTAGCTGTAAGAAAACCCCCACATGCCCCCACCACCCCCCCCAGCTCTTCAGAGCCACACAGTTAATGGAAGAAAAAATTAATTTCAGTTTTAGCTCCATGATATTGAGCGAGCTGAGAAGTGCAAGTGTAGTGCTCTTAAAGGAAAACATTCCTGTCTGACACAGCACTCACCCTTGCAAATAAACAGCTGCTTACACAGGAGTAAGGACCTTTGGGTTTATTCTTCCTTTTTGGGGGAAAGAGGAGAGAAGAGAAAGAGGAGAGAAGAGAAAGAGGAGAGAAGAGAAAGAGGAGAGAAGAGAAGTAGATGTCTAGTCATATTCTAAAAAGCATTTGGGCAGGAATCAGTACAAGTGTAAAAACTGGCTAGACATAAAATAATGTATACTCTAGAAATCTGACCTGTCATCCCACCTCTGCTGAAGTTTTAACACTTCTGGAATATAACTATTTCATGAATTCTCTAAAAGGCATTTTTAGAGTTAAGCCCACTTTCCCAAATTTTGTGGTTGCAAATGTCAGGAAGTTTGTTCTTGTTGGATTTAAAGCAAGGCTCCCCCAAACCCCTTTCCTAAGACACCATTATCGCTCCTGCGCTCTTCGCTCGGAAGAAAAGACTTTCAAAGAGCGTCTACGTGATGGGGGGGGGATAGACCTGCTTTACTGCTACTCAAAAGGAACATCAAATAAACACATAGATAAAGCAAGGAACATGCACAGAGCCTAGGTCACTGTAGGTACAACTCTGACATAATCGGGAGAGTAAAGCTCCAGGCATTCCCCCCCCCCAGTAAGTATGCTGTATATTCTTTTCCTTTTCCACTTGAAAGCATTCAGCAGTCCATGTGAATAAAGAAAAGCTTGAAGCTTTCCTATAGCTTCTTGAACTTCTGTGAACAAATGCCACCACCCAGGTGACCCACTACCTCATTTACAAAACAACGTCACTGAGCACGGGATTCTCAATATTCCACAGACAGGTGAGTCGAAAGCACTTAGCCCCAGACTGTTACTTCTAAATTTTGCTCCACTTTTACAGCTTGTAGCAGGAATCACATTAATTTTGTGCAGTGCAGCATCCTAGAAATTCCCATGAGGAGCCTCTTTTTATCACTTGAAGAGTTAAAAAAAGTCTACCCAGTCAAGTAGAGACTTTACACCCTGTATTGGCATAGAAAGGGTCGGGTTATGGTTACCTCCAACGCCCTTAGCTGTAGAACAAGGACCTACACTAGTTATCTAGGAGACATTATTTTCACACCTCACGGCACAGAGTGACAGTTCCATTTTCTGCTGAAAGCTGTCGGGTACAGCTCTATAGCTTCTACACAGTCTGGGTGTTTCTGAGTCTATGCAAGGTCCATCAGGTTCGCATTGAAATACTGTATTTGCCACATGATGAGGAAAGGGGTAGCATTTTATGAAGGGTTAGCCCATTACAGACATGGCCAAGTTTAAATATCAAGAAATTTAAGTATACCAAGTCATGCGTCAAGGTAGAGACGAAGGCAAACACCTCAGCATGATGAAATCACATCATTAACCTGATTGTGGCAACCACGCTATCTGTCCCACAGGACCAGGCTACATACATCCAGAGAGAGCAACCAGAAAACAAGTTTATCAACATGGAACTCATACACAAGACACTTTGGTTTCAGTTTTAAGGGAAAGAATGTTTACCAGCACAAAACACTTGTCTCAAACACAGAGTGGAGAAAGATCTGCAAAGGCTTCGACACTCCCTGTACAGGTCAATCGTTAATCTGCATTTGGGGCCTCATTGACCCAAACTGTGACAGAAAGGGGTGGTGCAACCATTCCTTTACTCTCAGTCCTGTCCCCCCACACTGCATCTTGCCCTCAATCCAGCCACGGGATGCTCGTACGTCAACGTACCCAAGCTGAAGAGTGCAGTTGGGTTGGTTTTGTCAGCCACAAAAGCACGACTGCTGGCACAAAAAGGGGCAAGCTTACAGAAATGGTTTAGTCTTGATACAAATTGATCACGAAACCATCTCCTTAGTTCATAAATTACCAAAAAGTGAAATGCAATAGGAAGTATATCCTATCCCAGTGTAACAAATTAAGACAAGGTTCTTATCAGGGAATCAACTGAAGTGAAAACTCTTCTCTAATTTCATTAAATCACCTTTTCAAGCTTTCAGTTCTTGAACTGAACAAAAAGGCTCAGATTTTAATCTATACAGCTAAAACAGTACCAGCTTTGCAATAAACCACTTAATGGATGCTGAAGTCAGTCTATCCTACGCAGATATTAAAATTATTAGCTTTGGCACCTGAATGAACGATCAAGGTTAAGCTCTATCACCACTCATCTGCTGCTTAATGTTCATCAGCTGTCTTGCTGGTATGACACAACCTAGGATTACCGCCATCCAGCATAGTTTAAGGACCAGGAGATGAAATTTCTGTCTCCAATTCTGACTTCTACTGGAAGATGAAGATGAACGATGGCCATGCATCAAGGTCTTTTTGGTGCTGCTCCCTGGCGAGGTAGGACCAGGCCAGCCCAAAAGGGACCTGCAGGCTTCTGCCCCACCACGTGGACCGGGGACCCTACTGGTACAATGGATTTACAAAGCCTTGCAAATCTAAGAGCCTATTTAATGTAACTGCATTTAGTTAATCCGACATTGGTTTGAAAAAAACATTTTAGGAGCCTCTGTCTTGAACATATTTCAATGCTGAATTAGTGAGGATTGTTTGAAACAGTTGTTCATAAAGCAGTACAGGTATTCTCCCACAACGATCAGTGAAACATTTAATCTGACTATAACAAAACTCACAGAAACTGAAGCCAGTGAAGCTCTCAAACGCAGAAGGGAAACAAAGTTGCATGGCATACAAAGCAAAGGAGCTTTACAAACCTCATTTCCTTTTAAAAACAAGCAAATTGGGACCGTCCTATTTGAACATGTGTTTAAAAATACATCTTTTAACATCGCACAATTTTGATGTTTGTCACACAGGAATCTTTTTCCAAGAAGGAAATAAATAGCATACAATACTTTAAAAAAAAAATATTAAATTGCTGCCTTGCCCCTGAGGTGCTAATGTTTTTAGCATTAAAAAAAAAAAGTTTCTGGTACAAGAAGGAGATGCACAAAGGTGCAAAAGTGCCTTTTTCTTTTCAGAGCAATGAAAAGTACAGCTTGCCTTTTTTTCTAGAATGCTTTACATACTTAACTTGTTTCTTGTTTTAATCTAAATCTGTATCTAAAATGGCAGTGTTTATGCATACATAATAGATTCAGTGCTCTGACCTCATCAAAACGCTGATCATAGGCGGGAGAGAGAAAGGCCTGAAACGGGCTTTCTTCTGCTACCCTCAAACCTAGTTACATCGCCTGCAGCAATAGCAGAATTATTTTCTTTCCGACCTTTAGGAGACCTCATAAGAAGAGGCTTCAAATATACCATTTGTCACTGAGACAGTTTAAGCGATTATGGTTTGAAGTATGGCTTTCCACACCACAGTTTTGCTTGCAATTTTTAAAGTTTAAAACTCAAAGGTTCCACAGTCCAGTTCAAGGTTTTGCAGTTTCCAAAACTAAACTTTAGTCTCTATGAAAAAGGACAGAACTTTACCTGCCTCATCCTAAATTAGGTTTAGCTTTTTGCACTAATACGCCGTGTATTATTAAATATGCCTGTTAATTAGGTGCCTGTGAAGCTATAACTTAACATTATTATAGTTTTGCACTCTACGACAAAATTAGACATTTTAAGCATTTATTCATAGGTAGGTAAGGAACTGGTTCTTTACGCAAAAATTGCTATAAATTTATAAATACAAATAGTGCTTATGTTTTCTTCATTCATGCTTGAACAGATTACAAACTGAATACAATGAAGTTACGTTTAAGCACCCCACATAGACAAGAGGGATAGAAGAAAAGTTTGCTGGTATATACTATACTTAGTTCCAAGACACTATAAGTTACTTTTTCACTGTTCAGTGTTCCCTAACTCTGCATTAGTTTTAAGGCTATATATACAAATATGTATATTTCAAAGTTAGGGAAAGACAAATATAGCAAAATGCATTGTACTACATTTTCCTATCAAAAACTAATTATACACCAAGTTTTGATTCTGTTTAACTGCAGTAAATGTTACAATCTACTTGTTTTACTGATTTTCCTTTTGGGGAATCTGCCTACTAAATGAGTAAACTACATATTACAACATTCTCAACCAAAAAGACAATACAAGGTGCACAAAACAGCAGTTCTGCAAACACAACTGACTTGAAAACTGAATTTTTGTATGCTCAATGGGAGAAAGCTAATCTTAAATCAAATTAGATTATCTTATAGAATTTTAAATTAGAATTTTAAACAACGAACAGCTAAATATTGTCAACATGCTATATCTCAAATCACAAGTACTGTTTAACCACTAGTCTTTCATTCTACGCAAGTGAGTCAATTAAAAAACACACACCATAAAATGTTAAAGATTGTCAGGCTTTGACAAATGTATTTTTATCAAACAGTAGGCAAATTCAAACCAATGCACATCTTCAATGGGGAGGGAAAAAAACCACCACCAAAAAGCCTGACAAAACTCACAGTTGTAAAAAATAGGGTAACAGATTAATTCCACATCACCCTCTAGCATATGGCTATGTTTTGAGCAATAATCAAAATCCTTCCCACCTTAAAAATGGGCTACCAATTAATAAAAATATTCTTCCACAAGTAAAATATCATTTACAATGGCACTGACATTTTAAAAGGCAGGAAAAAAGGAATTACACATGTAAGGATAAATTTCTTGTTTGTTAATCAAGCTTTATTGATAAAATGGAATTCAAAGTATTTTACTTGGAACAGCAGCAGACCCAGCCAATCAGGATTGTAAAAATGCTGCAGACTCCTACTGTATGTAGAAAGCTGCCTGTTCATGCATGATTAGTAGTTTCAGGTAAGGGTTAATTAAAAAAAGAGGTGCAAAGAATCAAGGCATTGTAATCCCAAGGTTTGTATGCCTATGGACACGATACTATTAATAGGGCATGATTTAACTCCCACTGAAGTCAAAATCAGAACTCCCTTTAACTCAATGTGAGAGTAGGAGTGCATCCAAGAAAACGATATACATTTGTTGAAGAATGTGCACTACTCTTAGCTATTTTTCCTCTGCCAAGCAAATTCACACGCTGTAATTTCTGGTAAATTGCCCACAAGTTCAGCTTTCATATATAACAAAAAATTATCTTTACAGTTTTGTGCACCTCTTAAGCACCTAGCTGGCTAGGCTGCTGCTCCTTGCAATCCAAAACCACAACATGAATTTAAAGGGATATATACTGTAGCATCACACAAGCCAAACGTTTCTTCTAACCTTTATAGTGATTTAAAGCAGTTCATAATTAAATATGAGCGTTTTGTACAAAGACAATTGCACTTTACAAAAACAAAATCATACAACATAAATCGCTGGAGTCTGATTTACAACATGAATTATGGTTTGAAATCACGTTTACAGAAGTCTGTTTTACAAAAAAGATCAGTTCCTGGGCTACATGTCGTACTGCTGTAGTCATTCTCACCAACACATACTCCCTTCCTTAATTAAGGTTGAGGATGGATGTTAAGAAGGGTCACTGAGGTTGGGCTGCACCTCCAGTAGAGGGACGAAACGTGAACTCCACAGCTAGATGAGCAGTTTCACCACATATCATCAGTTGAGGCAGAGTCCTTAAAGAAAAAAAAAGAAGGAACCCTTTAAAGTCTGGAGTGCCCATAGTTACAGCAGTTTCTGGGTAATCCAGACCAAAAAGGGTAAAGACTTAAATCGTTTTAGGAGTCTGTTTTCTCTCCCCTTTCAGAAACAGCATTTAAGAAGTACCTAAAACCCACATACGCTTAAGTAGTATAGTAGTACCAAGACATTTCAAAATCTCACCGAGTGTTTATAATAGCCTTATCAATCCTCAAAATGCTACCCCAGGAACATTACTCAAAAACATTCCCAGAGTAGCCAGAAGTAATACAAAATAGACACACTTACTACACAGGTGTGTTAAAAGAGCAGGATGTGCTTCATGCCATATATTATCATTACCATCTTTTGTGTTTTCAGCCCTCTCTAACTGCATAGGAAGATACAGTCATGAACTGACACCCTGTTATAGTTCAGATCAATTTAAACTGCTTTTGTACAGCAATCAGCATTACCTGCTACCTTTCCCTAGTAATTAAGGGCTATGATGGGCTTTAACAACAGCGCATGCTGGTGCTTCCAAAGCTATACTTACTTCTCTGTCATTACTAAGACTGCAGGAGGTAGAAATATTACTCCTCTTTAAAAGCACTGCCTTACTTATCCCTTGAAGAGGGAAGAGGCTAATTAAATCTCTAGCAATGCCACATATGACAATTTCTTAGTAACTGAAGTCCTGCACCATTCATTCAAACTTGCACACAGAATTCATGACAAACCATAAAGAAGAGTTGGCATGGAGGTGCAGTAAAAAAAAAAAAAAAAAAAAAGAAAAAACACCCCGACCAACCAAAATCACTAAAATTACCCTTTGCAAAAGTACCACTTCCAGCTTTTCCTTCGACACCAGAAGTAGCAAAGGAGAGCAATTATATGAAAGACCAAAATGGCTGTGTTTGTTTCAAAGTAAAAATGCAGGAGCTGCATGCCAACTATTTAGTATGCAAATTTCTGTATCCAAGTTGCCAACATCATCACAAAACAAAGAAGTCTGTCTACTGTACCTCTGTAGAACAGTAGCATAATACAGAATGTATTTTGAAGGTGAAGTGTCCTCTTTCAGCCACTATTTAGGAATTATTATTTTAAAGATATGAGAACTACCAAAAGATCTAAGAACTGCACCCAGTTGTAAAGCCAACACACAATTCTTTATGTCTAGATGCATTTCACTTCTGCCACATCTAAGCATGTAAGTAATTTTTGCTAATAGGTAAAGGATCAATTTAATTACTTTATAAAGTACAGCACTTTCAGCGACAGAAGTTGTTTCTAGTGATCTAACTGCAATTGGGATTACCGTTCATATTTTAGAGTTTTGGGGTTTTTTTTCCCCGCAGTGGATTCATGTCACTCTCATCACTGACATTTAAGAACCTGAAGTATGTGCTATGCTTAAGAATAAATGTATTTACACAGTCCATTTGGAAAATTAATATATCCTTAAAGCTGATTAATGACTCTTTGCACCAATTGGCAGGAAAGCATTTAGAAACCCAAGCAGGATTCAAATAATGAAATTCCAGAGAACAAATGAACCAACTGTACTGGAGGTTTGGGACTATGATCAGCAGAACGCAGCAGAAAACATTTACCGAGCATGGTCCAAAGCATACAACATTACTATTGCTTCTTTGGGTAAAGGGGTCCTTTAACAAGAACTAGAAATACATTTCTCTACAAAACCACTAAAATAATTGGGGTGGGGGAAAGATAATTTAAAAGAAAAGATACTTACAGTATCATCATTCCTGTAGGGGTTCAGTCTGTTATAAACTGCTTCAATCACACTCCGTCTAGAGCAAAAGAAAACCCACAAGATTTTAAGGTTGTGTATTTTTTTTTTTTTAAGTCAAATTCCCTAAGTACAATTTAAATTTAAAATACGAGCTTTTTAAACAAGTTTCAGATTCACAGGATCAAGTTCACTGCAAGTTAGCACTGTCATTAAACACTGAACACAGCACCAAACCCTTTAAAACCTTTAGAAAAAGAAGGCTGAGTACCACTCAGAGCTCAGCAGGTGAAGAGCACGATGTGACACTCAGTCCAGGCTACAACGCTGCCTGGTGCTACGTCTCTTGACTTTGAAAAAAGGAAACTTGAAAGACATTGAATGTCCTAGTCATTTTCATGTCTGATGACCGCTGCCGTAGTACTTCACGTATTATGGCACTTTCATAGGAGAATAGTGGTTTTTTTTTTAATTTCTGGATGCACATAAATTGCATTCTGAAGCACATTTTTGTTCCTGTTACATTCTGAAATGTACTTTCCAGGTGCAAACCTGGAAAAATAGTTCCTGAAGCAATATTTTACAATAAGATGTCCAATACTGTCCTCCAACTTTTCTCAAAAAAATTATAAACTGCAAATAGCAGTTCTATGTATTCTATCTAAGAATTTTGCCTGGTAAAAAGTATTACAAGAATTAATTTAAGCCTCTTGACAGTTTCCTCCTTGAAAAAAAAATTGCTTAGCATATTTAAGATAGTTTGTAATTAACTTTCATCTTGGAATTCTTGGCTTCTCTAATATTGATAGAAACATAAAATATTGATAATATAAATATATTGATAAAACATTAATAGAAAAACTGTAAACAACAATTGAGCAACTTTTCTTTTTAAACACAGAGTGAAAAGGTTTTCTTGAAAACTGATACTCAAAAAAAACCCTACGTGAGGCTGAAGGAAGAAGAAGCCTTTGCCTTACCCAGAATATAAGAAAACAACTTTGGAGAGGGAACAGGAAGGAAAGAGGGGAGTAAAAGACAGGAATTATGGATTGGACTTTAAAAGCGACTTTCTTCCAGATCCCCTTCTGCAGAACCAAGTGTGACGGAGCAGCAGACTTAACTGCGATACAAAACAAACTTCAAAGAACAACCTTTTAACTGCCCATGAATGCATGCAGAGCAATCACAAAGGAGTGCATTAGAAGAAAAAAAGCAGATGATAGGCTTTATAATAATCCCATAACACTGAAAAGTCAGGAACTACCATGCAGTACAAACACCATAGTGAATCCAGTGAATGGCTATAGCGCATGGAAGAAGAGGTTGAATTTAAAGCAATAAAACCAAGCAATTACACACAAAGTACATTGCACATATGAAATGGAAAGTTTCCTTTATCTTTCAAGAAATAGGTATCTTTGATTCTAAATAAAGGCAGGTTTCTTGAAAAGCAGTGTTTTCCTTCCAAACTGGCAGTAGTGCTTTGAGTTATGCTAACATCCAATTAAATCCATACTCCTATCAATCCCTATTCAAACTAGCATCACTAAGACACAAAATCCCATGGAATTCAGTCATTTCAGCACTTCTGCACAACCATAATGGTACTGCTAGCCAAAGGAGACTGAGAAAAATAAATTTGTATGCCATATTTCATGAGTAACTGGCTCATCTACACTTCATGACTGCAGCAATAGAGCCTAAATAGGTGCTGCTATTTTACATAAAATTTTCAAGTCAAACAGTTCAAATAAGAACAATTTTCTTTTGTAGAAGTCACAGTTCAGTTATCATCTATTCGATTACATACCTAGAGTCTTCATGTTGTGGTGTAACAATACAAAGATCATACTCTAAAGGGTTAAAAATATAGTCCCATACCATATGTGCCCAATCCATTTTAACACAGCACAGGTTGATGAACAAGCCTTTGATCCAAAAAGCACCCAGTTTGGTGTGCCAACAAGCTACATACATTGCTTCCTTAAAGACTGAGTATCTGAGAAGGCACAGAACATCAATACTGAACTCTTCAAGGACAAAGCGAGCCTATATAGAGGTGTAAATTTAACTTCCCACTTTCCTTGACAGACTTCTATCTAGTTTTCCGATTTGTCACAAGCAAAGAGATACAAAAGCAAACTTTCAAGCAATTACAGCATTGCTTTAGCTACAGACAAGAAAAGAAAGGTGCAAAGCAAAACATAATATCCATATCACTGGTTGTCAAAGTGTAGAACTACTAAAGTCAGTGCATTATTTTTGCATCTTCAAATGTAACCTCCCACCCAGAAAACCCAGTTAATTACAGAAAACAGACACACTCAGGCCACCCTTAAAAAAATCCTCAGTCCTTCCCAAAGCTATAGTTTGAGATTTTAGTAGTGATTCATAATTAACTCTGTTATTATGCTTGTCCTTTTCATTCTGAACAACCCAGTAATAAAAATTGGAGAACAGATCATCATCACCTTTTGCCTGGTACCCTTCTTCCCTCCCCCCACTTTTAAGAGTGGCCTTACAGTTAAGTTTTGATTTAAAAAAAAAAAAAAAAAAAAACAACACACATTTACATCGATGTGAACTCACTTGCTTGCCAATTCACCCCCCGGCGGGAGGTTTGGGATGCTCTCAGTTGCTAACGTACGCATCACGTGGACTAAGTCTGGGACTCCTTCACCCTGCTTCTTTATGATCTCTGGGAATCAGAAGTACTTTTTTTGTAAGTGCAGTCCAAATTTAACTTTAAAAGATTGAAACACTCAGTTTTATAAAAAGGCAGCTTAACCTCTGTTAATACATATTTAAAAAAAAAAAAAAGACAGACCACATTCAACATGGTAATTGTTATCTTGGGTTCCATAAGAAAAAGAACCTGTAATGGATTTGACAAAGATATACTGCTGTTAACATGCACACTGGTTTTAGAGATACACAGCTACCTAATAAAAGTGGGAAAAAACCTTTAATGGCTTTCCCACTATATATTAGATATAATAGACGATGTAATATCTTCCCAACAAAATGCCCTGGGCACGAGGCAGATATTAACATCAGCTTTATCACTGCAACAGAAGGTAAAAGATTGTCATCATAGAAAGCATAATATTTTCAAGAAACAAAAGGTTCAACACATTAAAAATAACTCCCATGGCCGTATGCGTATTAGCCAATACTTGCACCTTCCTGCGTTACAGCAACATGCAGATTTTAAGAACTATTACACACAAATTAAGCCAGGGACATCACATCTAAGAGACAGTTCCATCCCCAGTCACTCAGGGGATATGTGAATATTGGGCAGTTAAAGCTGATCCACTCCAACTTCTGGATGAAGAGAATCTGTACTGTAGCCACAGACACATTTTCTAAGAATCAATTCTTTAACTTTATTCTTAGGCTTGGTTTTATTTTTTTTCCCCCAAGTTGTAAGCACAAAATTTTATTTGAACTCAAGAGATTTCACACCATACCGCCTCTGAAAAGTCACTCTTTAAATAGGGATTTTATGAAATTTGAAGAACAAGCACATTTTAAAAAATGCATCTTATTGGTTTCTCTGTAAACATGAGCTCTTAGAAATGATACGAGATATGAATTAAGACTTGGTGCTGTTGATCTTCAAGTGAATACTTCACCACATGTGCAATAAGGTGTATCTACATGCGCATACATATATATATGTATATACACACACGCACACTACTCCTGCTGTAGTAAAGCATTTACACAGCTTGGAAAGTAGTTGGAATTCATCAATACCACTTTCGAAAAATACTCTACCATTCAGTTTTTACCCTAAATTATAATTCCAGAAGACAAACCAAGCTTCCATTTTAACATTTAATTAGTGAGATATGGCCCATTAAAAGCTTTTAAAACCAGCACGTATCCAGTCCTTTTTAGTTAAAAAAATTAAAAACAACAATTGTTTGTGCATGTAATGTTTTTTCAGGGCTGTGTGCGTTTACAAAGCACCAGCTCTATTTTGCAGTGAGGCTGTGTAAATTATTTGCCAGGTAGAGTGCAAACACTGTCTGGCCCTCAATCAGTGTCAAACTCCGCAACATAAAGCTTTAAGCGGTTTACTTCAAAAACTACATTTTAAATATGACACCACGTACCACAGACACCTCAAAAAACCCTTGCCATTTCCTCAAAATCTATAGCCAAAATACATTTTACCATCTAGTATTTGGTAAATAAATAATCTAACACTCTTAAATCTGAATAAGAAGCAAAGATCTCAGATTTGGTTTGCCAAGTTCCTTTATTGTGCAATTTTGAACAACTAGTATATTCTACATTGTGCTAGTGCTAAAGTTCTGCTGTACAAAAATAAGGAATTTATAGTTTACCTATACTACACAGTTTCACAACCTGTAACTGCAGTACATTTAACATACAGTCTCCACTAATGGAATACATTTATATTTTGATAAAACTATAGATACAGACTGAATGTACACTGAAGACACAACAAATGGAGTCGGTCTGCTAGCTGTGTTTAATTCATTGGAATTATCTTCTTTGAATACATCTTACAACCCTCCCCCCAACCTTTAATTTACTTTTAAACCTTCTACACATTTTCATGGCATCAAGTACTGGAAAAAAGTACTTACAACCCTAAAAAAAAAAATTCTAAACATATCTGCTTTCTCATATTCTGAATGGGATTTCCACACAAAGTTTAAGAAAAAGCCAGATCTTTGATGTTGTGAAAATATGGGGAAGACCACATAACAGCTAACTTGAAATTACTTCTCTCTCTATAGGTATAAATATTGCAAGGATTATCTACTACAGAATGTTTTTATGTAAAAAAAATGAGAACAGAAAAAAGTTTAGACAAGTTTCTTTTTAGAGTCAACACATCAATAACACATATTAGTGCAAATAATAGCAACACATTTTGGAATGACTGATTAATTCTACCATGAAGTTCACACGATATTTTAGGAGTAACACTGATTTATTGCAAGTAATGGCACAAAGATGCTTCTCCACACTTGCTTCTTCCATTATCATTTATTGTAGCTCTGAATCTGAACTACGAACACATCAAAATTTATAAAAGCCTAGGTGGCATGGTAAATAGAAAACTTTCTACTTTTTTGAAAAATCTGAATCGCCTCTCCTTACTCAAAATGACCAGCATTAAGCCCTATTCACTCTTAAAAATTTGCACCACTACTTAACAGTGTAAGGATATACTCTGGGCTGAGGGAATAAAAGTACAACCAGAAAAAAATGCACATTAGTAAGCATCAAACTTCATTACTTGTCGGACTACACTGAGTGCTGAAGTGCATAAAAGTACATAATATGCATTTTCACCAAGTTTCCATTTTAACCAACTTTTAACTTTAAATTGACATTACAGATTAGTAAAGTCATTCTAGAACTACCCTTTACATTTTCTAGTTCCTTCAGCTGAAGACTAGGCTTTTAAAGTTGAGCACTGTAATTCCGAAAGTATTCTAGGATAACAGCAAGATTATTCACTGTAGTGTTGAAAGTTTCAGGTGCTGTAACAAGTCTACCTTACCAGCCAATACTACATTACCCATTTACACCAGGAAACAATTTAACTGCGCAAGAATTATTAAGTTCAATGTAACAAAGTTAATCAGCTCCTGCTCTTGAAGTTGTGCTTGAGTTCAGCCTCTGAACTTCCCTCGTGAATAAGACCTAAAAGGTCAAATTCTGCACACAGCTGATACAAATCACTGCTGGGTTGAATAGTGTTTACTACATATTCATTCATTTAAATAGTGTCTTTGTGCAACAATAGACAAAAGATTGAGGACAACTCTAAAAAAAGATGCAAAAACCTTTGAGGGGACGTACAATGAATTTCCTCAAGTTGTTCAAACACCATCCCATTAAGTTAGTATTAAAGTGCTTTATAACTACATACAGAATCCTTCCACCTCTGCAAGAATCACACTTCGCTCATTCCTGAAATTTTGTACTTGTATAAATGCAAAGTACTAGCAGCCAAATTCACTGTATGTACCGTAATATGCAGTTCCAGTGTTTAGGTTCTTCATTTACAAAATGTAGTGTCTGTACAAAAACGTCAGCTTTCCTCATTGTAACATTCCTGGGGTACAATGAGGCCAGCTGAAGATGCAGCCTTAAATTGAACTTATTTTCATACTATAGATCATAAGTCTGTCTGAACTCAGACAAAATATCTAAGATACAAAGGTAATACTTGCCCAAATTAGGAGAGCTAGCACGCTGTAAATTAATGTGTGAATTTACAGCATACTTTTTCTTCCCCAGTTCTGTGAGTGGGCACACAGTTAGCTCTTCAAAAGCCTGGTGCAAAACCGCTCACTGCTTTGAAATGGAGAAAGCCATCTGACTCACACGGTGTTACCATGCACTGGGATACTCCTGCTACGCTGCCAAAAAGATTCACAGTAGTCCTTCAACTTCTCCTATTAGGCAAGTTAGTTAAGTAGACAGAAACGTCTACTTGGACACTTGTTGAAAGGCAAAACAAATTTAGTTTGCCAAGACTCTGGGAATGAGGGTGATACTTTCTGAAGGAGCACCTACACAGGCAGTAAGTGCTTTAAAATTGCACAATAATTTGTCTGGACTCAGAATTCTCATTCTCTGTGAAATTTCTGATGCTGCACTGTTATCTTCATACAAGTTAAGGATGAGAAGAGGTGCATAATATATTCCTCTAACTCACTAATCACTGTTGTGAAGAATTCTGCATATCGTGCCCTGTGTGCTATTAAGGATCCTTGGAGTATATATGCATAATTAGACTTGTAACACATATATCTGGAGTGCACTTCAAAAATAGACTTAACCTATGGAAGTAATGCATACAGTATGTCTTAGATATCAGAAACAAACTCCAAGCTGTAGTTGTTTTTAAATACTAAAAGGCACTATAAATCCAGTTTCAATGAGAAATTTTTTAAACTAAATTGATTTCAAATATCATTTTCAGTTAGGTGATCCAAAATGCCTAACACTTGTAGCTTCAGTTTAAAGTTTAAGAATCCCAAAATACAAATTTAAAGCAAAATTTTGAAGTTATTATTATCAAAGTAAAATGAGCTCCCACCTTTTGTTCATCATGAATGCTTAAAAATTAGCTTTGATATATTTCTGATATACTTTTAAATAAGTAAATATATTAGCAGGTGCCTTAAAGATGACAGTAATCAAGCTGTAACCCTACCATAATTGGATAATAAGATATTATGGCCAATTAACTTGTACATAACTATACAGAAAAAATGGTACTGAAATTATCCTCTTCACAGACTGATTATTTCATGTAATTCCATATAACAGGAACCAGGATTTACTGGTGGGAAGTTAGCACTGCTAATGGACTCATGGAAAACACTTGAGCCCAAATTATTTCTCTGCCATTCTGAATAATTTTCTGGCCTATAGGCTGCTACACTTTCACAGCAGAATTATTTCAGGACATACAGCAGGACTGTGTAAGTGCCTTTTTCAGACATGTAAACAAGATGGCCAATGGCACTTGAAGGTCTACTAAAAACCTGTTACACGTTAAAAGAGTTTAGTTGTTGGAAGAGGAAGGGGAGGGCAGGGGGTCTGTTTAGAAACAAAGTTACTTATTTTTTTTTAAATGATCCACCTTCTACTCTGCTTTCCAGGTACTTGTCCAACTCTGCCTCTCTTTTCACCGCCTCTGGCGATACCTTTGGTGCATTCGGAAAACAGATCAGTATCACACTCATGTTGTCTCGACTTCCCTGGTGGAAAAGAAAAAATTACTTGAGAATGCATATACAGCAGGCTAAATACACATCAAAGCATTTTACACACAAACCCAACATTTACTACTATGGATTAATATTATCATTATCCTAGATTTCCCCCCACCCGCTTACAGAATTCCACAAGTCCACCCATTCATTCAGTACAACTTGTAAATCACTTTGTTCTTTACTCTTTCATGGTTTGAAGACTACATGGAGCCAATTACAGACAGCCCATTGTCTTTTAAAACCTGATATTACTAATGCGTGACATGTAACTACAAAGTTGTGTTCCATCTTAAGCACTATCCAATCATTTTGGGAAAACAGCTGGGTAAACAAAACCAGTACTGCTTAAAAGCACTAAGCAGGGAGGTGCTGAATTCAGACAGTGTTTCCACCTAAAAATCAGTTATTAGGTGGTTTTTTGCCTCCCTTTCTTTCAAAACAAGAAGAGCTACAAGTGAGAGAATCTTTTGAAAGACCAGCTGGAAGGGGCTCAAAGCCTTTAAAAAAGCATTCTTCAAGACGGAAACATTTAAAACTCCAACTAAATAGAACCCTAATACTTTAATATGTTAAAATACAAACACATTCTGCTTATGAAAAGTAACTGTTTAGTTTCTATACCCCTGTGGCTCTGGTCTACAAACATGCATCCATATGCTTAACTTTTAATGCCAATTAAATCCAGTGAAGTCAGCAAGATCATACAAGAGTATACAGGCATAGACAGTTGGCTACTGCAAAGATTACAATGTCCACAAGCCACTGTTCCTATTTGTTTTCAGGATTACCAGACAAAATTGTAAACAAAAATATATGCATTATCAATCTGGCAAAGTGCTGGAAAGTAATTACATTTTTCCAAAAGGGAAACAAATGACCTTGTTAGCCATGTGGCATGAATAGAGATTGTGTCTTGTCTGTTTATTATCAAAAATGTTGGCTTTTTTTTTTCCACATTATGACTTATAGCTTGCCTTTGGAAAATTAAGTGTCAAGTTATAAAACTCAGTACTTCAAACCTCTTTTGTAACTGCACCATCCTGCAACTTATTAATACAAAGTAAAAGTTATTGTAGGCAAAATTACACAGGTTTGTTACACAAAACAGTCCTATCTTCTTCTAGCTGAGCTAGTTTCAGAGCTGTATCACACAACACTGAATATGAAATACAGTAATTAAACCAGAATAAAAATTAACTTAGGAAGTAAGATCTTCATATCAGTCAGATCTTCAGTCAAGAAGAAATTTTAAACTGCAAAATATGAAGTCAAGCTTCATTCATTCTGCATTTGTCTTGGTGTGGTTATAACAGTAATGTTACTACTATATGGCCAAGAAAGGAAGGAAAAGAATATTCTCTGGCCTGATTAAGTCTTAGGAGTTAAGATTTTGTAAAGTACATTGTGTAACAGAAAAGGGCAGTTACTGGCTCGCCCATAAATTCCCATCAGCTTCTAGTTTCTCAGGGATTGTAATGTATCCGTATACCACTTCAAACTCTTAATTAATGAAAACCACCTAGAAAGACATACTGTTTCTGTTGTGTCTTCGTTCCTCTCTATCACCATTTCTGTGGGAATCATGGTAATTACTAAGTCATGTTAACATAAACGATTTGATACTTATAGACCAGAACCAAAATTTATTCTTAACTTGTTCACAAACATCTAATAGTGAAAAGAGTAAACTTCTCTCAGGTCTGGCTACCTTGTACAAGCAGGTGTCAACTATCTCATTGCAAACTTTCTCAAGGTCATCAGTGACTTCAAGTCTGGATCTTACAAAGTCACACAGCTCTTCATTTCCCATAACATCCCAGATTCCGTCGCAAGCCAGTATGATGAATTGATCATCTTCTTCTGATCTCTCAATTTCATAAACTTCAGGCTCAGGTGAGACTAGCTGTTCTGTAGGACCTTTCCCATGGACACATTTGTAATCAAAGTCCCCAAGTGCCCTTGAAACAGCAAGAGAGCCATTCACACGCTGAATCATTACAGAGCCACCTGCATTCTGTATACGCTCTTTCTCCAGTGGATTACTTGGTTTGTGATCCTGTGTGAAGAAGTGAACCTTCCTGTTTCGACAAAGTAAACCTCTTGAGTCTCCACAGTTGATGAAGTAAGTATGTTGGGGAGAAATCATGACACCCACAGCTGTTGACCCACTTCTGTCTGCACCATGTTTCTTCTCGGAGATGACTCTCATGTGTTCGTCAATTTGCAGAAAACCTGTTCTGATGCCGCTCTTTACACTTTCTACAGATGGTGGCCCATCTGGCCCTTTAAAATCCTGGTTGCTCGTGATGTGATCTAATAAATGCTCACAGCAGTACTTGGCAACCTGTGACCCAGCATGCCCATCGTATACAGCAAAAAATGACCATCCATCAAGTCCATTTGGCAAACCAATCACAGCCGTATGTGCATCCTCCATTTCAACCCGCCAGCCTTGCATACTACTCAGACCATAACGAAGTCCGTTCCCTTGCCCCTGGGCATTATGCTTCTCCATCTTTGGCTTGTCTAAAAATGCTCCCATGATGACTTTCCTTCAGTTCTAAAAAGAAAAAAAAAAAAAGGATTAAGATATTTCTTAAACATCCTCTGTTTAAACAACTTATTGGAAACTATTAAATAATAGCCCAAATATTGTTAAGATGACAAAAATACACAGATATGAAGCTGACTTTTCTGTGTGTGTCTCAACTCAAATCTGCATTGCTTTCATCTAATTTAAACAAGGGCATCAGTAATAGCTGAATTGCACTCCTCATGTTTTTGTAAGCATTTTCAGCTATTTTACTTGAGGAACTTGTATTTCTTCCCAGTACCTAAAGGGGGCCTATAGGAGAGATGGGAAAGGACTCTTTGCCAGGGAGTGTAGTGATAGGATGAAGGGTAATGATTATAAACTGAAAAGAGGGGAGATTTAGATTAGATATTAGGAAGAAATTCTTTACTGTGAGGGTGCTGAGACACTGGAACAGGTTGCCCAGAGAAGTTGTGGATACCCCTTCCCTGGAAGCACTCAAGGCCAGGCTGGATGGGGCTTTGAGCAACCTGGTCTGTTGGGAAGTGTCCCTGCCCAGGGCAGGGGGTTGGAACTTGATCTTCCCTTCCAAACTGAACCATTCTATGATTAGAATGTTAATTCTATGATTAACAGTTCTGACAAAAGCCTCTCGTATAAGTAAGCATAAAATTAGTTTGAAAAAGGACTTGTTAACTGGCTCTGAATAGTCATGCTCCCTGCCATTCCTGAGCCAACGAAAGAGTTCAGTGTGTCCAGGAGAGTGGCATTCCCTATATCCCTACCTGCTGGCCACAAAGTCCTGCTCATGCTCTTTTTCAGATGATGATGGGAAGATGAAAGAAACTGATTAGGTTTTCCTTTGGGGGATGAGGTTCAGGGTTTTTTGTTTGGTTGGTGGCTTTTTTGTTTTGAAACAGATAAAGCCATCTGAATGATCAAGATGATGCCAGAGTCTGCATAAAGGAGGAGGCCACGCTGGATAACTAGGAGCAGGACTCGGAAGGAACAGAGCAGCTGTCCCTTTAGGCAGCAGCAAGCCATTAGTTTGGCTCAGCCATCTTGTGAAAGCTCATCCTTAGATTTGCAGTTAAATTACACAGCAAGCTTCTCAGATGTCTGTGCTACGGATTTACTTAAAACCTTAATGTATTCCAGCTTCACTTAAAGACAACTGCCCCTGACAAGTCTAAGGAAATCTGTTTGGAAATAAAATCACAAGTAGCATAAATTCATGCTTCCTTACTGAAACCAGACAAAAATACTACACACCCCATCCTCCTCCTCCCATCATTAGGATGTGATGCGGCAAATATTCATGCTTAAGAGAATAAGAATTGTATTTGCAGGCAGCGTAAACTGACTGGTTTATCTTCATGGCTTTCACATCCTAACCATCCAACCCACCCTTCTAATCCACTTCAGTTTATTTGTGCACTCGTTGGTAAAAAAAACACCATACAAAATAGGTCACACATTTTACATACTTGCAAATTCTGGCCTGGGAAGCATCAAAGAGTGTGCAAATCACTGTTATACAACACAAGGTAATGGAACGAGACTACAAGCTTTTCCATTTGAAGAGAGTGAACAAAAAATTAACTGTGAGAAGAGTTTCTGAATCAGATTTTACCTGAGGCCTCAACTAAGCAGCTGTACTAACAGACCAGTTAGTATACTAGGGGGTTTAGAAGGTTTTAACTTGGATGTGGAATACATTTGGTAAGTTTTCTAAGTGATAACATGCTTTTAACTGAAACACAGCTCCAGCTGTGACACTATTTATCCAACAAATCTTTTCACATCATCTCTTTCAGCCACTATCAACCTTTCTAAAAATTCCGTATGTGTTAGAATAAACAGTAAAGGAAGGTTTATATTTAATCTCACCACAACAGCGATTCAAAGGCGAGGCACAGGGACTGGATATACACTCTGGCTCACAACCTTTGTTAACAAAACGAAGAACTGCACATACTTCAGCCGGAGGGAGAGAGATGCCAGCAGCAGCACACCTCTGCTTCCCCTCACCCCGACCCCCGCTCTCACCTTCTGTCTCTTCTCAAGCAAACACAAAATACTGATGGCCAGGCAGAGTATAACTGGCCAACATAGTGTACACTGGCCTTGTGTTCTAAGCACATGCACGAGATTAACATTACTGCAGTCACTAGGAAAAAAATACAACTTAGACTTTTTTTTTCCCTCTTCACATGCAACTCTAGCGAAGTCAGAGTGATCAAAGTAATTACAGAATGCTGCCATAAATCAAATGGGGAGTTATTCTGCAGAATAATACACTTTTCATTCATTCCATGATAGCAGATGACTTTAAACTAACACCTAACACCTTCTTTTTGTCAAAGAGATCATGAAATAAAATGCAGATATTCAATTATTTCACCTTACTTTAGAGCTCAAAAAGCAGAGACTGACCTGACAAATACCGCATTTTTGTGGAGTATTTTACTTTATTACTATGTCTAAAACAAAACAGAAAAGCATTAAGAACAGGATACAGTTAAACTGACCACAAGCATGGTCAACTTTGGACTAAAAAAAAGGCAGTTTTCCTTCTAATTTGTGACACTACTAGGTAAACAATATTCAGAGTTGTGCTTTGTAAGCTGCTTGTCCCTCTCAGCAGTTTGTCATGTAAATCACAATGAAAACCACACACACACAGGTCCTATGCGGTTCTAGCAACTCATACAAAACTGCTAAAACACTCCAGAAATTAACAAATCCACTCTCAATTTAAGATCAAGTTGCCTTATCCGCCCCCAGAAGGTAAACTGAAAGCTGTTGCTACAATTAAGCCTCATAGGTGAGATGTTGACACATATTTCTTCAAGGGTGGGAGGTACCCGCCGTAGATGTGAACACAATCAGACAGAAGGATAACCACAATGTGGTCACATAGCTTCTACTTAGGAAATTATTCACATCCCATAGCATAAAGTTGTCACCTTCTGAAAACTGCAATAATAGACTGCAGTTGCCTCCCTTGCAACACTCCAGCTAATCATACTTCCACCAGAACACCAGTCTAAACCTGGAGGAGAGCAGGCCAGGTTTGCAAAAATCCTCACTGCATCTGAAGGGAAAGCACAGTTCACTCGTGGAAAGGACAAATATGCCAAGCCTTGAGTTTTCCCAGAATTTCAATTCTTGTTCAGAGAAATTTAAGTTTAATGACCAATCTGTGAATTCTTATGAATAAGAGGCTACCTGATACTTTTCCCCCTAACATCCTTATGTGTGGCTAAAACTGAAGAATTTAGAGTTTTAGTTATAAAAAAAAAAATAAAAAATCTTAGGTTTTTAAACAAGGGATTCACAAACAAAAAGGCTGACCTAAGAAAGCAGTGCCTCCTTCCTATTAAAAATATCTTTTAGAGCTGTTTTTGAGTCCATATCTACGGAAACGTCTTTTAACACATCAGTGTCTACCTAAATAACTAGCACATTCTTCATTCTTTCATGAGGCGGTTTGTGCTCTATACTGATTAAGTTGGAACGACACCTTTAGTTAAGCATATAACTCTGTATGCAAATCACATCAACCTATAGGACTGCAAGTGTCCAAGTTACAGCATGACTTTGGTATGTAATAACACCGAAGAGAGAAGTCAGACCCAGAACAGTCCACATGCACGTTGTGCAATAAAGCAACAGATTCTGAACACGGTTTAACTTAGCAGGCTCTTATATTTCTTCAGTCATCAGGATTCCTCATCTTAGGACCCTTATTCTCCAAATAATTTTACGACCCTTCCCATTGTCCTTCTTAATCCAGCCACACATTTCTGCAATCACATTAGAAAATTGCAGTCTCATGGCAGGAGACAGAACCAGCCCTCTGCTCTGGACGCCTCCACTTTGAGGATGCTTGAATGGTATGCATACGTACTAAAGGGCACAGACATTCTCCCTACTCTTATTAAAGCCAAAGTAAGAGAAAACACACTTTATTCATGAAGTTTAGTGGCAAATGCACAACCACCCATCGTTTTTTTCATAGAGATGAGCAATTCTGAGCAGTATTATAGCAGCAGAGCCCTGTAAAAAGATCAGAGGTGCAACGTTTTCTTCAGAAATGGAAACTCAAACATCATCTGGCACTGCAACTGCCACAATTAATCAAGTAAACTTCAATTTCAACCTAAGATGATTCTTGCTTCATCATCTCTGGATCAGTGACTTCCATTAGTTTCTCCTAAAAGAGAAGAACTTCCTGCAAAGTTCCTGGGTTTTGGCTCTGGAGAATAGAGAGGCTTCTGAACAAATCTAAAAGTGAAAATGGATCCCTCTGCAGAAAAACGAATATGCAGGGGATCTATGCATCTACGGGTGACTTCTGAAATGCTGATTTTGTGGAGGTCAAGCTGAAGGACAGCCTCTACGCACGAAAAACTCAAGTTGCAGTTTGCAGACAGAAAAGCAAGAATACTGTAGAGGGCCTAGAAAAATCAACACATGTAACAAGATCTTGGATAAAACACAAGAGTGCAAAAATTCAAAGGACTGCAGCATTAGAAACAAAACTGAAATAATGGAGTCTGCCAAAGAGTCAGTAGCTAAACTCCTTGAAAACAGATGCAATTGGAGAACAGAGTGGCACAGAAAAGGAGGGTAATTAGTATACTGGACCATGGACACCCACAGACACATCACTGGAATGCATGAAACCTCTTCAGCCCTTCACCTGTCCCTCAAACAGTGCTATCCAGACAGCATAACTGTAACACCTTCTTATACACACAAAAATAAATTTTACTGTTTTGCTATTTGCTTATTTATTTGCTTGAAGGTTCAAATGAAGATAAGTCCTAAATTGTTCATAAAGCACAGTTAACGTAATTCCACGTACCCTGTAAAGAGATTTTATTTTTCCAAGGAATTCAGACAAGGACTTGATTGTCTCGTCCAAGAAAACCAAGCACCCCCATCTGAAACTTGTACTTTAACAATATGAAACTTAATAATCCTTTTAAAACAATGTTTGGGTTGTATTCCTTCTACCAGGATAAGCTGCTTATATGAACCACACAAGTCACAGGCACTTGCTCAAACTAAGCTGAGAAATGTCCCCATACTCCAACTTCCTGGAAAAATTCTCCAAGTGACATTACGCCCTGGCTGTTGTAATGAGCACCATAAAGAAAGATTACAACCTTTAGTTGATCTAGAGGGGACAGAGCAAGTCACCAAATTATACAGACTGCTACTGAGTAGAAAAAGGGCATTTGATCACTTCAGTCTGATCTGCGGTAATTTTCCCCCTGCCTTACTAAGAGCCAGTAACCAGTCAGCATGTAATTCTGCAAACGTGGAAACCTTTTCAGAAGTTAGCAAAAGTGACAGTACATACTGGATGTCCCAAATCAATGTTAACAAACAACAAGTCAGAGATCATTCCAGGGATCGGAAGAATGACTAAAATAAAACAGAACACGCAGATGAGGAGGCATAATTACACCACAGTCATGGGCTGAATGAAGTCATGAAAAAGCTTCTTGCCAATGACACTATTTAAAAACTATTGGAGGCTATAGGATCGAGTTCTGGCACTCGTGGTTCAACAACATTCAACAAAACACTGAAAATTACAGTTGATGTTTCTGAATGAGCACTTTCAGACACAGGAATACAAAGCCAACTAGGAAATGTGAACTGTCTATGAAAAAAGTGAAAAAAATAAAATACAGAAACAGGGCTATTTTAATAAACATGGACAAACACACAATTTCCTTACCAGAATACTTGCATCTCAGAGATGCAACCGCAGTCTGCGTTGTATTTCAATAAGACAATTGCAAATAGAACATAAGAAGAAACTACCCATAGGGGTAAGTAAGTTTGTAATAACATGAATGATTTTTTGTTTTAGACAGATGTAGGAGCTATAGCATATGGCAGACAAAGGGAACAAGAAAAGGTAGACAGACTGGCAATACTAAAGGCAGTAAAGAGAAATATCAAAGTTCTCAGAAACAGGCCTTGAGACAGGCAAGAACATCTATACGCGGATGCAAGTGAGAAACAGCAAAAAAAACCAACCCAAGGTAAGCAAGCTGACTCTGCGTGTACAAGGGAAAGTATGAATTGTTTCAACCTTTTCCCACTCCCCCTCCCTCTCTCTCTGTAATTAATACATAACAGTGATTACAATTACAACTTGATACCACAGCAGCAAACACTAAATGACTGTACCTCTGATACAGACACCTATGAGCTCTGACCTCTTGACAACCGACCCACAGGCACTGCCATTTCACTGAGCTAGGCTGTTTTCAGGGCAGTTTCTTGTTGGGGTGGAGGGCTTATTTTGGGTTTTTTTGGGGATTTCGATCTTGGTGGCTTTTTTTTTTAATTATTATTTATTTATTAGGGTTTTTTTTAATTTTTTTTAAGACAACTTCTCTTCTGCTTAAAACCCTTTCTCCTTGCTAGAAGCTGACAATCTGAATGCCCATACTAAGCAGCAAAATATTTTACCCCACTTGTTTTCCTATGTCGATATATTTTTCATATGTGTACATGGCAGAGAGGTAGAATCTAGGCGAGGATTGCTAAAGCCTCCAAAAGTCTTCTGAGACACAGAAGGCAACATTTCTAAGTTACCACTGTCCCTCCAAAAACATCTTTCAGCTTTGCTTTTTCTTAAAACATCTTTTTCTGCTTCTATCTACCTTTCCTGCAGACAACTAACTTAGTTCCAAGGTTAAAGTAGGAGCTGCTATTCTCAATATGAATGTACGTTGACTGAGGTTCAAACTCCCTCCAAAGTAGATGTAAACTGATTTTTGAAAAAGCAAACCCTGGACATTGAAAAAGATAATTCTCTTCTCTAACAAATTGTTTCTGCAGAAGTTTGAAAGACAGTGATGTAGTTTCAGGATTCCTTTGTGGAGTCATTTTCATTTTCCTCTATGGTCAGTTACTGAAGAAAATAACTTCCTTCCAGAATCACCAGGATCACTGCTAGGAACACAGAAATCACGACATTGATTTTGAGAGGAGATACAACTCACATCCACAAATACCAGTAGCTCATCGGGATACCAACATAACTGGCACCCCCAGAACACAATTAAGGTACTACTACTTGGCCCAGACAGAACTCTTGCTTCTTTCTAAATATTTGTACTACACATTAGAGGTAGGAAAGCGTAAGAAAAAAAAAAGCACTAAGCAGCAGTATCAAAGCACGAGCAGCCGAATCACTACGAAAAACTGTGGAGACAACCAAAATGTCATTAACAAGTACCACGAAAATCTGAAAATCAATGAGATAGTTCTGCATAAATTTATATGCTGCTGTCTGAAAAGAATGAGAATGAAAAAGCCAAGGTCCTTGCTTGAAAGCATTAATAAGCAGGAAACATGGCCATGCTGATATTTAATTCAGCACCTTTCCGGTTATACTTCATTTTCCAAAGATTTCTTACTTAAAAGTGTTGGAAGATAAACAAAAGACACTCATTTCAGACAGAGAGAATAGACGACTGCTTTGTTAATAGCACACAAACTCCTGCAGACTCCAGCCAAAATTCAAAGCCTCACTGAAGCAAGCACTACAAAAAAGAACTGGAAGATCCAAGGAAACTGCAGTCTACGCAGACAAAAGTTGGGAGAAAGAAAGGCCTTGCTTCATTTTATATATCAATGAGATGCGGTAAGAGTCAAATTTTTTGAAAGAGCAAGACAAACATGTGAAAATAAGAATTCCAACCAAACTGCTCATGTCAGAAAGAGTCCACAGTGCTATGCAGCTATTCCAACAGAACTACACACAGCAATACAGCTTCACCAGAAAGAAAATATGGGTGAAAAGGAAACAGAAAAAGACAACGCAGAAGAATGGAGTTATAGTAAGTCATAAAAGCTGAATTACAATTTTTCCAGTATTTGTAATACCAGGAGTGCTCTGCCACTCTCATCTACCATCATAACAGAATATTAATCCACTCTTAGATGTCATGGCCCTAATTGACAATTCTTACTTGAGTACAAGCCACTGAAAGTCCAAGAATTGAACAGATCTGAACATATCAAATGCTTTAAAAATAGTAAAAATACCCTGTTCTATAAATTTCACTTTTTTGATCTCTCATTTACAGTTTGAAGCGCCAGCACGTTCATTCACTGCTAATATTATCTATCAAACAATACTTGCTATTAAAAAAAAAGTTGAAGATTCATAGAGGAATGTTTTCTTTAATGGAAGAACAACAATATTCCACCGCTTTTCCAGAAAGGGGAAAAAACCCAACAACCCACACAACAAAACAAACAAAAAGCATTTGCTTTTTTATCAAGTTCAGCTGAACCTATTCAGAAAAATCAAGAGAGTTGGAGTCCTAGCCCATCCTGCCCCTACGTGAAAGAGGAAAATGAAGTTATTGGGTAAAAGAATAACTTACTAGAATGACCAGGACTGCTAAGGTTGTTCAAAAGCCACTGCAGTCAAGGTACTGCTGATTTGTCTTTGTCAGTGTTTTAGCTGAAGTGTTAAAATAAACTAGGAAAAAGATGCTACATGGAAAAAGGTCCCAATGGGATTATTCACTGAGACTCCAAAAACAATAGGAGGCTTGAACAACAGTAACTAACATTACACTTGCACACACTCTCTCATCTGTGGTGACATACTTCAGGAAACTGCCACTTTTTTTTTTTTAACAATTAACATGACTTGGTATTGGCATTTGTGGTAATGTGTATGGACTCTTACAGAATCCCACCATCCTTCTGTCACACTGTTTCACTGATATTCTCACTACAAACATCTTAAAAACCCAAGTTAATACAGTCCTATAAACCTTAAAGAAATTGAACACACAGAATCCTCACACTACCTCCTCTTTAATTTTCAGTCTTTGTGTCTCCAGTTGCTCACCAAGGTCACTGCTCTTTAAAAAAAATAATTTAAGGCTTTCAAACTTCAGGTTTTCTTAATTTCAACAATAAGCATCAGACACCTATTTCTGATTTGTCTTGTGAGTAATTTATTTATCAATATGGAAGAATAAAATCAAAGTGAAAATAAAGTTTATTCAGATCGTGCTTAGGAATAAAATAAAAATAAACTACTTAGAGAAAATGCAACCAGTATGCATGCACCCAATGATTAGAACACGTTTGAATAAAGGCCCCAAAGTTTCCTGCTTAGCCAAGTGCTCAGTATTTTGAAATAATTGAAAGTAAGATATAGAAACAATTTTCCAGACCCTTCACTTTACATGAAAATATTAGTGGGGTTCTAATCTCAGCAACATTACCACTACTCTGGTGAGGACATAGGAAAAGCTGCATATAAGAGACTTAAAACCTGATGACTACACATGGGAATAAAATATGAAATGTTCTGAAGTGTACAGCTGTAACCTGGCTTTGCTTGCAAGGAAATGACATCAAAACTATGCCAGAAACACATTTAAGATGTGGAAGTCAAATCCTCAAAGCTTAGCAAAAGCCAGAGTTTGTTCATTTGTACACACAGAGAACTTTTATTTACAAAGCTATTTTGCCCTCGCATCCCCAGCATTCCTACGTCATTAAAAGAACAAGGACAGAGCACGACTGCTGCAATACAACAGATTTCCCTCCCAAGAATACATAAAAATAGGAAAAAAGAAATCAAGGGAAAACTATATTGCTTTAGTCTTTTATGCAGACAATAACTTTCAGGTCAGAAGGCTTTCTTTCCTCTGAGGGTCACACTGATTACCAAGTTCACTTCTATCACTATCAGTGCAGAGCTTACATATTTCCCTATGGTGAACCGGGCAGTACAGTGCTCTCCTGAGCCCAAACTTGAGTTCACTGTGGCTCTAAACATTCTGCTCACCGAATGAGGACATTGTCTAATACACCTGTTCTCCAAAATATAAGCAGTGTAATGCCAGCATTTCCTAAGCTTACAGGGCCTCATTCTGCAGCCTCAGATGGCTCTTTACTGAGGGAAACTGTACTATGTTTTTTAGAAGGGTCTACTCAAACACTTATTACAAGCGATGGGGTGAACCAGAAAGATATTTACTGATAGAAACAGATTCTTTCTTCATGAAATGTTCCTACAGTTTAATACTAGTCACTTACTCGCCCACATTTTTCTGCTTCTGCATCCCTTTCCAAAGATTGGGTTTTACTTAACTTAGCAGATAGCTGGAGTATTCCTTACACTCATCTCCAAACATAAAGAGTTTAGGCACAGTTCTTGTGGCTATTTCATCTTAGGGTATTTCGTAAGCAAAAAAATACAACAGAATTTTATGCACAAATAGCTATGATATAAGGTCAAGAAAACACAGACTAACATTCATATTCCAGATCAAAAGCACAGTTGGCAGTTAAAATGAACTGTATGCATAGATACAGGAAATCCTTCAAGTTACACAGCTGAGACCCAAACTTGAAAGCACATTTCATCCTCTAGGTCACAATCCAGCAAGCATGAGAGCAACATCACACATCTGAGTAGTCCCACATAATTCAGTTGCACGTGGCTATTCAGTGTAAGCACATTTAAGTGCTTTGCTTTATTTAAACTGCAGCTATCAGAATACAAGTCATATTACACTCGAGTTTCTTTGGTTTGTAATTTATTATCTTCGAAGACTTTAGAGATATTTTTATCTGTTAAAATATTCTTATCTGAACTGAGAACTAAGATGTTAGCAATAAAAAGGCTAAAGTACTTTTCCCTCTATGTGTAAACTGCTAGAATTTCTCTACATGGCAATATTGAAACCTGATTAGCCAGGTTGGTTTCTTTTTCTTTTGTATCACTCAGATGCTCCTTTGCTAGTATACTGCTATAAAGTTTACACTCTTAACACTAGAAGTGTACTTCATTGGAACTATCTGTAAATGAAAGAAGTTTTTATTCTGCTGTTTCAATCACATATAAACACCTTTTTAGAAAAGCTGTTAGAAAAATCTGAGCAACTGTTTCCCATATTTATAAACACACTGTTTTGTAGAATTCAGTAGCAAGCTGACATATCCATTAGTTAATTTTACCAGTATGCGAAAACAAAACAAGAAAATGAACACCCAGTAAAACAAAGGCTTGTTCAAACACAAACAGAAATAATGATTAAAAAAACCTGATAGAGACTTGACAGACATCTGTAACTTAGCATGCGGTTTAACACAGAGCAAAGCTTAACAGATAGAAATACAGAAAAGCAGACCTCACAGCACTGGTTTAACACCAGTAACACTCAGCCACATACTTTCTCTACCCAGGGGAAAAAAAAAAAAAAAGAAATCAGTTTACTCACTCCCATTGTATCACACTTTTTTCTCCTGCCCCAATTACAATTTCCTTGGTCTAAACCTTCTTCCTAGTCTTAAGATTAAAATTATTAAGATTTAATATTGCTAGAGTAAATAAGTCCTAAATTGTTCCTTCACAGACAGATAGCAAGAGGGGCAACATAAAGAAGCTACAAGGAGATAATGCTGTCTCCACTGTGATCCACACCACATCAGGGCTCAAATACACAAAACTTTCTTAAAGAACACTGTCATGCACTAACTAATGGGAAGTACATAAAAGGCCATAAAAATCACATTTTATCATACATTCCCTGGATCTTATAAATATCATAAGAAAACTGGCATTTTTGCAGGTATTAGATACTGTTTATATGGACTTTATACTTTGCAAATTGCCATTCTTTCAATAAAGAGCGTTGTAGTGAACCGTGTTTGAATTTTACAGTTTATTTCCTTATCCTAGCATTTTTAACTGAAATTTGGATCACGTGACTAAAATTACAGAGATCAGTAAGAATTCAGCAAAAAAGTAGTTTTCAAAAGAACAAATAAGACTACTGGTTGCATCACTTAAAATCACTTAGAGATGATAGAACAGTGTTTCCCAAAAAATGTAATAGTGAGGAACAATGTACGTGAAAAGAGGAGCAAGAAATACAAATGGTAAGAATAAATGTTGTTTGGCTCAGGTACAGCTACACTAAGCCACTACTGTCTTGACTTCGAACATTGTTACTACTGAAGTCTTTTAAAAGAGTTGCAGGCCTTCAGAGACAAAATGAATACAATTATTTTACAGTACTTCCCTGTCCAAAACTTGCTTATTTAATACACAACCTGCATTGTTCGATCACATAATTCCAATGCAGTTCTGCTTAACCAGTAATATTTTTTTTACATCAGAATAGACCTGAACATGTAAAAATTAAGTCAACAGTAATGTCAGCATTTTAGTAAATAACACGTTATTGTTAAATGACTTATATTTGGGTCATCTTGTGAAAGTAGCTGCTCTATATTCCCTAGTTCCACTAAAAAGGAAAAGCGCAATAAGATCTCTTATTGACAGCTGCATTCAAAAACATACCAGTTACATAAGTTTGCAAATTATACTGTGCCAGAGTTAAATATCTAAGCATTTTAATGACAGTTCTCAAAATGCTATCTCAGCAGGAATGACTCAACTTCACTGCATAAGCTGCACTCCAGATAAGAAGCAACTAGCTTGATTTTATAGAAAAAAAACCCCAACTTTTTGTATTCTCCTTTAATTCAAATTGGACTACGTGAGTTCTGCTTGTTTAGACCTGCAAGCTTTACCAGTCATTTAGCATTTCCACCTCTCCCCCTCTGTTTCAACAAAAGTATCTCAAGCTTACCTAGAGACAGTTAAGTCAATACTTGGAAAACAGGTATAGTTTTCTACTGTACCTCAAAGAGAGAGATTTACCAGACAACTACCAACCAAAGGACTAAACCTATAATATAAACCAGAGATAGGCCTTGTCTGTATACGAGAAAAACACGGCCACGCCAGAAGAGCGTGAGAGTTCAGACCAGCTCTCTCCAGTGCAAGCCACATTTATCAGAGGGTTTTATCAGGTATCTATGTCTGTGAGGAAAACATTATTAACTGGCATGATGCATCAACAAGTCTTTCACTCTTAGTCCAGTCTCATATAGAAAGGTGGGCCAAGAAAGGCCTGGAAGGGAAAGATTTAGGAGCAGCTGACCCTACACCAGGGAAAAATGCTGGTGCACTTCTCAGAACTGCTTTTCAACACCTGTCCTTTGATTGGATAGGTAAAATGTAAAACTTCCCTGACCCGTGTTTTTTCCCCTCATCCCCTGTCTCTGATGTATTAATAGAAAAATCATGAATAGTAACAGAAACTATCAAAGAAGAAATGTGGGCAGAACTTGCACAATTCTTGGTCATTTGGCAATTCATGCAGGGTCCTCAGTAACAGCAGCTGCCTTGCTTTATTTCACTAGTACTTCACAAATCCTGCTTCAGCTACCTAGTCACTGGAACAGTTCAAGAACAGGCTCAGGGAAGTGCTACAGGGGCTCATATCTGAAAAGTAATTTCCTAGATTGACAGAGTTAGAACTTCTACTAACTCTGATGTTGAACACCACGATCTGAAGGAAACATATCACCTACCTTTAAACCTACTGTTCTCGGGATCTAAAACTGCCTTCTGCTTAAAGAAATAAAAATAAAGAACTCCTTTGTATGACATACCTTAAACCCTAAGGTTACCAGACAGGTCATCTGAATGACCAGCACTTTCTCATTTGACAGAAGGTACAACTCAAAAAACATCAGTTCTTCACAAGTACTACTGCAAACTTAAATGTTAGTTTGCAACAACAAAATATTTGCCATACACATGGCAACACTGAAATATTTTAATTGTACTAAATGAATACAAACACATATCGAACAGATGTCTACAAAATCAATTATTCTGAAACTATTAACCTGCAGCCAGTCTTAAAGCTGTATCACATCTACTATAATACAAGCTAATGTAATGAAAAGGTTAGACGTATGCTCAGAACCTCTGGCATTTAACGTGCAAGCCCAATCGCCCAGTACATCACTGGACAACCTTTCAATCGAGGAGAGTGTTTTCTTCTACCCACTTTTAACACAGAAGCTATGACAGATCACCCGTGTAACCTTTACCCACAACATTGTTTTGAAAAGCAGCAAAATCTCTCTTAAACTTTA
>JAHREE010000118.1:26297729-26312226 GCA_033628505.1 Tringa tobata | reverse complement strand
TAGCATTTTGAGTTATATATAACTGTAGATTCTACTTACTGTTACCTACAGCTGGTGTTTTGTGTGTGTGTTTTTTAAATACAAGTGAACAAAAACACGGTCTAGCGTTTTTTTGTGATGCCCTAGTTTTAAGCTGCAGGAATGTAATGACAGCAGAGAGTTTGCCACTGTCATTTTCTATTTATATGTTTTTCTTGGGAAATTGGATGGAGTTGAATTACCACAGTACTTTTTTGAAGTGTAACTTGTTTTGCCTGGCCTTTTGTACTGATAATGGTAATAAATATTTACAGGAAATTCAAACATCGCATTTAATCAAGAGAAAACAACCGTGTGTAATGTGTGCCTTGACTAGGCACATTTCTAGCTGATGAGACTACATCTCCCAGCGTACAACTCTTTATTTTGCCTTTAGCTGTGGATCAAGATGGGTTACAGCTTGTTTGGGACCTGTAGTCACTGGAATCGTTAGCACCACAGCCAAGGAGGCAGTAACAAGAACCGTTGCAAAACTCTTTCAGCACTGCATCAAAAACCGTGACCGAATCATTAAGAAGAATCATATTTCACTGTTTTGAACAAGGATTTTCTATTAGCATAATAAAGCATATTTTAAATGATGTACTGTTCCACAGGGTATTTTTAGAGAATACTATTTTTAGAGGATTTTTTTTTCTGCTTCCTGTTATGTCTTTTGAAAAGTCTTTAGATGGATGGTATTTGCCAAGAGTATTTAAAACAAGTCTATGTGTCTGAATAAACAGATCTTTACCATCTATGAACTTTACTACCTATGTCTGGTTATTGCAGGCAGGAAGATAATTTTGTCCAATGTATTCATTGAAACTGTCAATTTAGAAAATTCCACACTTAGTCCAATAAAGCTGTTCCAAATGACATGATTTCCCATAAAAAGAGGATATGGGATTGCGGTTGCTACTGGGATCACATGGTAATTTAACTGCATTTTGGAATCGGTTTCCATTGTAACGGCCATATTCTGTGCCGCTCTGCTGTAATCTCTGTGTGTTGGTGTTGCCCAATGCTCCTTTCAGCTCTTTCGGTTTTAACACCAGTTAGTTAAACTTCTTTTATTATAAGGTATATCGTGAGGTATCAGATTTTTGTTTGTATGTTGCTTAAGCAGGGTATGTTTAGTGCAAATATTAACTGCTGTGTTGCATGATTTAGATTTACTGATCCCTAAGTGAAAAAGCTGTCCTCTTTTCAGTGTCTCACATGCGGTTTATTTAAAAGGTCAGGACAAGCAGAACCTTTGGTTTCAACTTCCCTTACTTATCGTCCCTGTTTCTCTTATTGCCTACCATGAGTATTCCATGTAGATGGGAAATCATAGAATTGTCTGGGTGGTAGGGACCTTTAAGGTCATTGAGTCCATCCATTAACCTAGCACTGCCGAGTCCACCATTAAACCATGTCCCTAAGCACCACATCTACCCATCTTTTAAATACCTCCAGGGATTCAACCACTTCCCTGGGCAGCCTGTTCCAATGTTTGATAACTCTCTTAGTGAAGAAATTTTCCTAGTATCTGTCCTAAACCTGAAGATTTAGGTTGCCTAAATAAAGGGCATGTATACCCTTCAACATCTCTGGCACAACAAATGTAGGTGTTGATCATGTAATGTATTTGAAGTTACTCTGCAGCCTTTAAAAAACTCATAGACTGTGGGGTTTGTTTTGTTTGGAATAGGTTTTATATCAGCTAATAACACTCATCTAAATATTAAGCACATAACCAGGCTGTTGTCCAGGCTGTCTTGGTTCGATGGAGAGAGACAGGCACCTTCAGATGGTTATTACTGCTGTGCTTACACTGGTGTCTAAAGCGGGTTGGAAGGGACCTCTAGAGATCATCTAGTCCAACTCTCCTGCTAAGCAGGGTTGCCCAGAGCACATCACTCAGGACGGCATCCAGGCGGGGCTTGAAGATCTCCAGAGAAGGGGACTCCACGACCTCTCTTGGCAGCCTCTTCCAGGGCTCAGTCACCCTCACCGCTAAGAAGGTTTTCCTCATATTTGAGTGGAACTTCCCATGTTCCAGCTTGTGCCCGTTGCCCCTCGTCCTGTCACTGGGAACCACTGAAAAGAGTCCGGCTCCATCATCCTTCAACCCACCCTTTAGATACTTATAAACATAGTTGAGGTCTCCCCTCAGCCTTCTCTTCTCCAGGCTAAAGAGCCCCAGCTCTCTCAGCCTTTCCTTGTAAGGGAGGTGCTCTAATCCCTTAATCATCTTAGTTGCCCTACGTTGGACTCTCTCCAGTAGTTCCCTGTCTCTCTTGAACTCAGGAGCCCAGAACAGTGGCTCCTGCAACACCCTGGTGTGATGACATCTGTGGGTATCTGCTCAGGCAGCTGTGCCTTTGGGAACTCCATAAAATGGCAATACTGTAGCTATGATTCATAATCACATGATGTTTAAATCATAAAAAGTGCACACCTAGGGTGTATCCTATATCCAGACTGAATTTATCTGAAAGATGTCACAAAGACTTTGGTCTTTTGAAGAATGTCATATGCAAATGTCCTACATTCTTGAAATGCATCAGTTCTGATGTAAATCGCTTTCTGCTAGAGTCTTGAAAGGTGCTATGCAAACTGCCACGCTTTGACCCCTCTGAGATGAGTTTTATGCTTTCATGGTACCTTTTTAAAACAACATTCAAACATTTAGGATATTTGTTAAAAACAAATGCTAGTAATTTTCAATCTACAAAATTAGGTATGAAATCATTGGAGCATTACAGCAATGCTCAGTCAGGAGTTTTATTTTTCCGGTAAGAATTTGCTGATGGAAGTAACCTGCAATTCAGGAAAATGCAAAGTACATTAAAGAGCTAAATATCGATAGAGGGAAAATCCTTTTATGCTGAACATTAATAGAAAGCTTTATTCTAGAGTACTGATATTATTTTTGTCTCACGATTTTTTTGCACCCCACATGGAGAACAGTGTCCAGCTTTGGAGTCTTCAGCACAGGAAGGACATGAACCTGTTGGAATGGGTCCAGAGGAGGGCTACGAAGATGCTCAGAGGGCTGGAGCACCTCTGCTGTGAGGACAGGCTGAGAGAGTTTGGACTGTTCAGCCTGGAGGAGAGAAGGCTCCAGGGAGACCTTAGTGCAGCCTTCCAATATCTGAAGGGAGCTACAGGAGAGCTGGAGAGGGACTTTTTGTCAGGAAGTGCAGTGATAGGACGAGGGGTGATGGTTTTAAACTGAAAGCAGGAAGATTTAGATTAGATATTAGGAAGAAACTCTTTACTGTGAGGATGGTGAGGCACTGGAACAGGTTGCCCAGGGAAGCTGTGGCTGCCCCATCCCTGGAGGGGTTCAAGGCCAGGCTGGATGGGGCTTTGGTCAACCTGCTCTGGTGGGAGGTATGTGCACCCCCCAGGGCAGGGGGGCTGGAACTCAATGATCCTCAAAGTCCCTTCCAACACAAACCATTCTATGATTCTATATAAAAAGGGACAAAATGGACATGTTTGATGTCTGAAGCAGTGCTGGCATGGCATTCCAGGGTATGCCAATTCATTTTGGCCCCTGTGCTATTTACCAGATTCATGATGGTAAGATGTAAATGGTCTCATTGGGACCATCTGCATTACTCTTCAGCACAGAAACCGTGAAACAGCTTAAAGCAACATTAGTAGAAAACATAAGTTGATTTGAAGTATTCTGAAGGCTGGGTCAAATCACACAGGACAGGACTCCAGGACAGATACCATTGTAAAGGGGATACCCTTTATTGAATTTTCATCTGTTCAGTGGTGAACGCTTACAATGTCTTTGTGTTCAATTGCTGAAAGTCTAATTTTCTTGACAAGATCTTCTTGTGCTATAAGACAAGCTGCGAAGTAGAGAACAACCAGAATATTTTATCAGCTAGGCTTTAGCCTATTCCATTCATCAGATGATTCTTCTGTTTTAAAAATGTAAGGGTATATGTAAGTTGCTGTTACCATTTGCTATTAGTAGTCTGTGCATGAAGGCTTGTATCCTCACTGAAGTCAGTGACAAAGCTTCCATTGACCTTAGCATTGCAGGATCAAACCCTCACTCATTAGCATGTTGTAAAAATGGCTGTTATCCCAGCCAATTTTAATGGATCTGCCTACAATTGTCAGTTGTTTAACCTAAAAATTAGCTTAGCAATCACAGCTAAAATTACATGTCAGACTGTTGATGGATAAGAATACTTCATTCTGAGTCATCAAGAGTCTTATGATGCTCTTAGAGTTTTATAATTATTAACATTCAAGCAAGAGATTCTGAAATCTGATAAAGAATGGAATTTCCACATGTGAAGGAGATTAGTTGTGATGAGAGGATAAAATTTATATTCTGTAAATTCCGTTTTTTGTATTACCATTCCTTTTCTTTTTTAAATAGCTGGATTTAGTTGCCTTCCTTGTACAACCAAACACAACTCGCTTTTTGCTACATCCATTCATAAATCTGTTCATCAGTTGTATCTTTTAACAAGCCTGTTAGCTGGGACACAGCTGAGGAGATTTTTTTTTGTGTGTCAACTAAATAGTTAAATGAAACGAAAAGCAACATGTCAGAATCAAATAGCCAAGGTGTGGAGATATTTGAAATCTGAACATGGCTGAGTATTTTTCAAAATAGGTTTTCCACAGTTCCAAGGATTCTGGAGAGTCCAGAATTTAAAGGATAATCCTGTTCTGGAGCTGGATTTTGCCACTTGCACCTTTTTTAGTGGACAACATAACTGGAGTTCAAATTTAGTTTCATTACATGGGTTCCGATGTGATGTGGCTGTAAGAAGTAAAGACATTGTTTCCTGTTTGCTGGCTTGAGGCACATGATAAAAATGGATGTGAAATCACAAGCTTTATGTATTGGTTTTCTTAAAGAAGCAAATCAAGCAGTAATTTGGATTCTTAGCATTTTTATGACAATGCTTGGGCTCCTCCCTGCAACGGTCTTGTGTGTCTTTGGGGATGGTACAAAGCAACAGAGAGCATTATGAAAAGAAACCGATTCTTGTGCAGTTCCAGCTCAGAGTTTCAGGAGGAGAAACGTGTCAGGGAAGGAAATCTCATATTGCAGGTCGCATTAGGATAAGTTCTTTTGTAGAAAATTGAAGTGCAAGTAACGTGGTGCAGTTTAGTATCAGAGTATTACTCAAAACATGGATGCTACTTGGAGATAATCCAAGTCTCCACCCTAAAGAGAAACGTATCCTTCTCTCAGGAGATTTCAGTTAATCCAATGGATTAGGAGTCTCACTACTTCTTGAGAGATTTGGGAATGTGATTTGAATCATAGAATGAATCATAGAATCATAGAATACTCTCACCCTGACAGTAAGGCGTTTCTAATATCTAATCTAAATCTCCCCTCTTTCAGTTTAAAACCCTTGCCCCTCATCCTGTCTTGTCGCTCCACTCCCTGACAAAGAGTCCCTCTCCAGCTCTCCTGTAGCCCCTTCAGGTACTGGAAGGCCACAATAAGGTCTCCCTGGAGCCTTCTCCAAGCTGAACAACCCCAGCTCTCTCAGCCTGTCTTCATAAGAGAGGCGCTCCAGACCTTTGATTGTCTTTGTGGCCCTCCTCTGTTCCGTCTACAAAAATGAAGTTTACGATCTTTTCTGAACATGAATTCTGAAAGTGTTAAAGGTGATCCAGTGCCTTTCAAATTAAACTCAAGATTCTCACTGACTTCAGGGAGTCTGGATTTGGTTTAAATTTCCTATTTGCTTGGGGAAGCATTAGTACTGTCTATGTCTTTCATCAATTTAAGTTAGATTAATGATGCAGTAGCCATTTATCATAAAATCATAGAATAATTTTGATTGGAAGGGACTTCTGGAGGTCATCTAGTTCAACTCCTGGCTCAAAGCAGGTCCAGTGAGATGGGGTTCTTTAGGTCTCTGTCCAGCTGAGTTTTGAATATCCCTGAGGATGGAGACTTCACCTCTCTGGTCACCTGTTTCTGTGTTTCCCGAGTTGTAATTTTTTTTTTTAATTTTATCAGGGTTAGGTTGATGGTTGGAGTAGAGAATCTTAAAGGTCCCTTCTGACCTAGACGATTCTATGATTCTGTTGTTTCTTGCCTTATCAGTACGTACCTCTGAAGAGTCTGCAGTTGAAGACAGCAATAAAATCTTCTCTTACCCTTCTTTTCTTACAACAAAACAAAGATGGTTGTCCAAGTCTCTCTCCATCTCTGCAGCACTTTCTCCAGTATATTGAAGAATTTAATTACCCAGGAAGGATTAGGAGGTTGCTTACATAACTTTGATTTAAATACTTGTGGCTAGTATCTTGCCTGTTGCTGTGTTATATCACATTAAAAAACTCAGCTATGCAAAATAAAAATATTTTTTGCCACTCTCCTGAACCTCTCTGCCTTGACACCTGTGCTACCATACACAGAAAGCTGACTGATCCTCAACAAAGCAAGCAGTTCCTTGCACTGAGGCTTCATGTCAAGTAAAAGTTGATTTCAGAAAGAGGAATAGGTGAAGTGCTTATCAGATCACCTACAAATGTTGGATTTGTGTTGGTATAGATTTTGACTGAAACTTCTTGCAGCATACCATCCTATACACCTTGGAAGAGGAACAGGGCCAGCTTCCTGACAGGCCCACACCTGCCCGATCCTGGGCAATGCAGGAAACTTTTTTAGATGTTGGCAGCAGTTAGGGCAGTCTTAGAGCGATTTTTTCTTGGGGCTGATTACCAGAAAGGGACTGTTGGAGTGCCAGGGACACCAAACTTACCCTCTCCCAACACCAGCACGTCCTGTCCTTCAGCTCATTGAGAAAGCACTGTGCTCTAATTTGCTTCTCTCACATCCAGGGATTTTCCCAGATGAATAATTAGATCAACTCTCTGTTCATTATGTTGCTGGAATGGCAGCTAATATTTAGCCACTGTATCTCCTTACCTCTTTACCTCCCTAAAATATGTACTATCTAAGCATGACTACTGCCTGTGACTTCTGTTAACTGACATACACAGAAAAAAAAGTTCCCCAGGAGCATATGCTTCTAGAGCTCCTTACATAATATCTTCATTAAAATACCAGTCACAGGGTTCTGCAAAGAGCCAGGTCAGACTGTGATCGGCTTTTTAGGCCATGTTCACTTTTGGACTTTTTGCCTGAGAAATTCCACAGGTTCACATGCTTGATTATGCAATTATTTTCTTGAATTCATGAAAAACTCTCCCCGTGCTCAGTTTACAGCCCCAAAGCTGGATCTTCCTCATAATTTATATTCTGATAATAAAAGGTTTAGAAACAGAAATCTGGATTTTTCTCTTAAAAATGATGTTTATTAATGAAAATTCTCTGATATTTTGTGCTTTGCTTTGGAAATACCAGCAGAGGGTGCCTGAGCTAGGGAGCAAGCCCCGTCCCAGATTTGTGCTGGAATTGTTCACAGTGAGCGTAAATAAAGAAATAAACTTTAATTCAGTGCTCAATTAAAGCCAAAGAGGAACACATTAATGAAAATGAAGGCAAACTAACTGTCCTAGGAAAACTGCACTGTTAAATGACTGTCAAAAAAGTAGTACTAATGATTAGGGAAAAAAATAATTTGGGGATTAGGAAAGGAATTTTATGATTCTGTCATTGGCTAACAGCTACTAAAGGGCTGGTTCCCTGAAGTATCTTTTCCTGGGTTCTGGCTGACAATAGCAGGTGCTCGGGGAGACAAAGCTCTGCAGAATCAGCCTGTTGGACACCACCTTCTTTTCCTCCTCCTGTTCCTCACTTCACATTAAATGTTGCAAGAGAGAAAGTTTTCACTAGTTCCCTGTGTGAGTAGTCTTTTCAGTGCTAGTGCAATGAGAGAGACCACGCAGAAAGAAACCTTTCCGGATTGATCACAACAGATTTAAATTGAATAAATATTGTTATATATGACTATATATTTATTTGGAAAATTCCAGATGTGGAAAGGGTTGCAAATCATTCAATTACTTTGGTGACCTTGAAACCCAGCCCAGAATGATAGTTGTGGAACAGGGATTTAAGTGTCAGAATGTAAATATCAATGGTAACGTCTTCCTCTTCTTCACCATCAGAAGAGATTTGTTGTGTACCAAGAAAGCAAGAAAGCTTTTTTTTTTTTTAAAGAAAAACATGAAATACTTGCTTTCCCTCACTTATCCAGATATATTCATATGACATGGCGTGTTCAGATATCTTCTAGCCTTACCTATAGCTATTCCTCTGAGGAAAAGTCCTTCATATATTTGTATCTTGACTTCTTCTAATATTTCATTTGAATAATCATGAAGAATTACATAGTACTAATGTCACACAAGCAAAATTGCGTTATCATCAAATGGAGTTTTGTTCAAATAACCTGAACATACTCTGTATTTCTGTTATTTATATAAACACAGGTGATTTAGTCACACCCTTAATGTAAACTAAAAAAAGTGTTATAGAAAGGAAATGGATAGTACAACTTGAGTAGTCTGGATTCCATCTCTGTCTGTCATATGAAACAAATCTTCGTATAAATGTCCCTTCTCCTGCAGAAAAGGTTGGTGTTTTTTTTGATTTCTCTGAGTATAAGTGCTTTTAATGTCAATAAACACGAAGAGAAGTTAAAGCAGTGCGGTCTAGAGGAAAGAGCAGGACGCAGGCAGGCAGTCCTGAATAAAATTCACCCTTATGTGAAGGACACATCTGTAACACTTCAGTCACGTTCACATATCCAGTAGGTCAGTGAGGGAGACTTGATGCTTAGGAGCTCTTTGTCTGGAGGCAAACGTCCTTTGAAAGTAACATGCCCCTTTTAAACAGATACGGTCAATGCAGGTGTCAGTAAAAGCACGCCCAGCTCTTTGCAAACAAAAGGCAAAGCCAAGCGGTCTATAACCTAATCGAAAAGCCATGGATGTGAAATTTGGAAGAAGGGCAGAGCCAAGTGCAGATGCAGGTGGCTGGGATCAGCACAGAGTTTTACAGCTTCAGACACAAGTGTCACACTGGGTAGAGGGTAGGAAGTGGCTCCTGCTTCTTGTATTGAGGAAATCTTTCCCAGGGGATGCCACAAAGTCACTGACCAACATACCAGGAGTCATCTTACTTCTGTGTCTGAAGACGCTTCCTAAATTTGTCCTGGCTGTCTGAATAAGAATTGTCTTGCCACTGTGTGTTTTTATCTCACTATTTTATATTTTTCTGTGATGCTTTTTTGTTATCAGATGTTTTTCCATGTTTTTTTTTTTTTTTTTCTGAGGGAGGAAACGGTGAAGGGTAGGGAGGAGAGAGGAGGAAAGAATGATTTACTCACAGTTACACCAGTTTAACTTAGGGTGTGCTTAGCTGAACAGCTGCAAAAAGTTGAGTAACCATCTTCGCTGTATCTTTGCTAGTAAGTAAAACAATATGTGGACTTTCTAGTCCTGACACCAACTGGCCTGACCTGGCTTATGCCTGTAGCTGATGCCCCTCAGCCGTACTCCACGATCCTTGGGACAGTGTTTGTGAGCAAAGCCATACCATGAGCCACAGTAGCAGTTCAAAGTATGGATGGACGTGGCCAGCGTATGACTCCACGTCTTGACCCTGTTGACTTACTGGTGCAGATGTAGCTTACTCTGTCAAAAAAGCGATTTCTCTGGTTTATTTTATATTGCTTGGGAACAGGTTGTACTAAACTGTGATGCAGTGGCCAGGAAGGCAGTACCAACAGTTTTATTTACTGTTTTAAAAATGGATAGAAGAGACAGCAGTGCAGCTTGCCCTAATTATAACTAGACTCCCAAGTTTTAAACTGATGGGACCCCCCCCACAAAATCTTAACTAAGCAGTCTGAAATGCAAGAAGTAAGTAAAATTAAGGAGAAATATGAAGGAAGAAAAGATGGAAGTCTTGAAGTCTTTAGAAGCAGGATCTAAAGTTGGAGGTCTTTAAGTGGCCTGAGTAAGAAGGCAGGCATAAGGGGCTAAAAACCGTGAAGATTTAACAACGTCCTAAAAGCTGAACTGAGAGGAGATGAGGGTAGCTAGGAATGCAGGAGCTTAAGTGCACAACAGCTCAGAGACTTGAGCACAAGAAGGTAATTCTGGCGCAGAAAGCAGAGGGCTTGGGCTCTTTGTAAGTAACAGGAAATATTTCACTGAGACAGCAACAGCAGAATGAGCAGACCTCAAATTAGCGCGACATCAAAATGATTCCTGTATTTAAAAGACTTGAATTGATGACCCTTACCTATGATAATTTTTTAACTTTTACGTTTTCAGTAAATAATAATTTGCAGTTGAACCACGTATAAAGTAAAAGCTATAGAAAGACAGATCTATGTAAGAAGTATTTTGGCACTCTGTTACATTCACATGGGACTGTCTTTCTCTGGATGTGCATTTGTCTCCTCTTCTAGCAAAACAAAAGCATATGGCATAGGTAACATTCGGAAGCACACAGCATGGAGTCAAATCTGCCCTTATTTCACTTGTACTCATTCTGTGATGGATTCTCCTTAAAATGTTGTTTTCCTAAACAAAGCAAAGAGCTTTTCTCCTTAGAAGCTGTTCTGTTTTGCTTACAGTGGAAGAGGAAATAGAGGAAGAAGGAATATAGTGCTGCTTATTGCTATTCATTTTAATGGTACTGTACCCACATAAATAATTTACTGAAGTCAGACAATTTTTCAAATCTATGTTTTACACAGACACTAAAACAATCTCAGATAATTGCACTGGAGCTTTATTTACTCATCAAAGAAATTGCATCACAGTACCATGGAAAACATTCACACCCATGTTCTCACAGTATTATTACCAGGGCTGGCATCAAGTCGTCTGAGGCCCCCTTGCGAACATTCAATGAGGAAGCACTTCACCCATAAATCTGTGAAAATTTACTTGTTTTATAGAATCATAGAATCACAGAATAGCTTGGGTTGGAAGTGACTTTAAAGATCACTGAGTTCCAACCCCCCTGCCATGGGCAGGGACACCTACCACCAGACCAGGTTGCTCAAAGCCCTGTCCAACCTGGCCTTAAACACCTCCACAACTTCTCTGGGCAACCTGGGCCAGTGTCTCACCACCCTCACAGTAAACATTTTTTTTCCCTAAAGCCAAACTACGTTTACCCACTTTAAAAATGATGCCCCTTGCCCTGTCACTACAGTCCCTGGTAAAAACTCTGTGTTTCTTATAAGCCCCTTCATAAGTTAAAAGATCACCGTAAGGTCTCCTCAGCACCTTCTCTTCTCCAGGCTGAGCAACCGCAACTCTCTCAGCCTGTCTTCGTAGCAGAGGTGCTCCAGTCCTCTGATCATCTTCATGGCTCTCCTCTGAACATGCCCATGTCTTTTTTGTGCGGGGGGCCCCAGAGCTGGACACAGTACTTCAGGTGGGGTCTCACTGGAGCAGAGTAGAGGGGGCGGATGTGGGCTGCGAGCGCACATTGCAGGTTCATGTCCAATTTTTCATCCACCAGTATCCCCAAGTCGTTCTCCACAGGATAGCACTCAATCCATTCATCCCCCAGTTCCACTGTGCCATTATACTTTGCACAAGGTCTTCTCAATACTGCACAACTGGAGAAAAAAAATAAATATCTAGAAACAGCAGTCTAATCAAACATTTATTTCTGCCGTAATGCTTCGGAGACAGAAGGCAGCTTATCTTGCTTTTATTTACATTAAGTGTATCAATGTAATTTGTGTAACTCTTAAGAATAAGGCACATTATCATGTTATGTGCTGAGTTCAATTGATCTGTTATCTACTGCCAGAGAGTCAACATGGAGAACCTCAGCAAGGTTCACAGCAGGGTGTGGAGCAAGACTGTGACCTCCCACATCGGTAACTATTTCTCATGTTGTTTTCAGAGCCTGTACTTCAGCTTTACATTGGCTCTTGCACTTCACAGATGCAGTCACGTACTTTGTATAGGTATCAGAATGTGTTTACTGAACTCCAAAGTGCTTTCTGCATCAATCACAGCACAAAGCGCAACAGAACTCGTTGCGTTCTGTTGATGATCAGGTTGACTTTGGTTGACTTTTAAAAACTGTTTAACAGTAACGGCGTCTTCAGAAGGTGAAACTTAGCTTCTCAGGTGGAAACTAAGTTCAGGCATTAGAAGGAGAAATATTTTAGGTTTTCCCTGGGAATTTAGATATTGGTCAAATCCAAGGGCTTTGTTACGATGTGATCCTTTAAAAGATGTTTCGCTTTGTTTTGGTACTTTGTCGTACAGCTCTTCTCTAAGGAGTTGCTGGCTCTGAAGCAACAAAAAGAGTGTATGCTGCTGTCAACACTCAGTTTTACTTCCAGAAGGAAAGTCAAAGCACTGCTGGCCATCAAGGTGAGACTGGAAGCTGGCAACCCTGGACTCCCATCAATCATTTGCCAGTTGCTTTGGGGTTGAGAAGAAATCTCACAGTCTGGCATGATTCGGATTGTTTACAGCAGCCATATATAAAAGCTGCAGCCTGTGGTAGCTTCACAGCTTTTTAGCTGGTGGGGATCTCAAAAGAAATCTTTTTAATAGATTCGGGTGTGTACAACTAATTCTGTAATTAATTCTGTAAGCATAGTTATCTGTCATTAAGATAATACTAATGAGATGAGCATAGTTACTTTTTATAAGTTGGAATACAGCAAGAATGGACATTAACTTGTAAAGAACCTTCTAATTTTTTCCAGTGCTCCCCTTGACGTGCTCAGTCTGATGCTTAGCATGCCTTTACCTGCCAAGCAGGCACTTCACACCCAGCTTTGTAATCTTGAGGACAGGCAGTAAAATCCTTACTGATGGAAACTTTGCAGGTGTACAAATACATACATTGTGTGTATATATATGTAAAAAATGTGTATATATATGTATATGTATATAAGAACTGCGTGACTGGAATTTTTTAAACAGGAGAAATCTATTTTACTCAGTTTTGTTGTAAAAGAAGGGCTGAAGCACAGAATTATAGGATAAATTCTCACCACTCACCATTCACAGGATGCTGGGACCTCCTGAGCTTTTCCTACGCATCCTTTCTGTGCTTTGTCCGAGCTGCTGTATATCTGTCTCTTTGGGGGTAGCTGGGAAAATCCCTACTGGGAATACACTGTCCAGGTGCAGTGTCTGTCCTCTTCCAGTGTTGTACCGCCTGCTCTGGCGTGTTGTGGTGCAAAGCTCTGCGACTGGGTGTGCTCCACCTGCACCTAGCACAAGGAGGAGATAAGGCCCAGAGCTTATAAGGATCTGGCAGGGATGGACAGCTGAACTTTGCAATGAGAAAATTTGTTCATTGTGCCTAATTTTCCACTGGAAAGTAAGAAAAATAGTTTAAATTACTTGCTATTTATTTATATTATTTGTGTTTTGTGTGGCATTAAGGTTCCATTGTGCTGTGCATTGCACTAACATAAAATGGTTCTCAACTCTGAGAAAACAGGGAAACACAAAGAATATCTGTAACCATGACATACAACTGTGAGCAGCCGCAGTTCCTGTGCTAGTCTCCCCTCATAGCTCCCAAAGGCCCATTTCTACTCTGAAACACAACAACCATTTAATTAACGATTGGTTTCAACACCATTGAGGATGGGTGCTATTTGCAGAAACAGAGTATGTTGGCAATGTATGTATTTTTATTTTTCCGTCACCTTTCCCTTGTCATACGGATTAGGTTCTGATGGACTTGCTGAAAAAGCAGTCAGAACCTAAAGGTTTAAAGATAGACCATGGCTGTGGATTAGGTTCTGATTGATTTGCTGAAAAACCAGTCAGAACCTGAAAGTTTATAGGTAGACCAAAGCTGTAATGCAAATTTTGTGGCAATTCAGGTGTTGATTCGTGAGTGCTTTGGTCATAGATGGAGCTGGGACACACTGGGAAGTAGCGTGGTAAGCATGGCCATCCCGTGCTGAGACTTCTGACACATCAGGCCTTAGCCCATAAGATTTTGGGATGAGGGTCGATGTGTCCCTCTGAAGAGCTGCATGGCCTGTCCTACATAAGCTCTGCATGTGTTTGTGTCTTGCAAGGAGAGAGAAATTATTACGGGTTCCTCTTTTATGCCTGTACCTCCTGCTATGATAGTCTTTGAGACATCAAGGTAGTAAGAATAGAGTTTTGTGCCGCTGCAGATAAGCGCTAGTAAATCTATGGTGAAGAGCGGTGGATGGGAGTGATGTGATATCCGGAAACGCCGCGGGCCCTGGGCTTTCAGCACTATTTTGCAGTCTAGGGTTTAGACCCATGCTCTGAGACCCTGGCCAGAGCGGGTGTGTGCAAGGGGGCTGGGAAGGCCTCCATGTCGGGGAGGGAGTCCCTGCTCCCTCCAACCGGGCTGTGGTGGGGTGTGTGAGGGGAGCGGGGCCTGCCTGCAGCTGGGCTTGGGGGCTCCGGAGAGAGGAACGGCCGGTGTCCTCAGGGGACAGCCGTGAGCCCCTTCTCAGGAAGGCGGGCGCCGTTTTTTTTTGGTCTCTGCACCACCAGGGTTTGATCTCCCGAGCCGAACAGC
>JAHREE010000118.1:26280853-26297684 GCA_033628505.1 Tringa tobata | reverse complement strand
GCGCGGGGTGGGGGCTGACGGCGCCCCCACGCTGCTGTGGGCCGAGTGGGGGGGGAAGAAGCCAGGTAAAGCTGCCCGGCAGCGGCAGCCGGGAGGGGGGTGCCGGGGCAGGGGAGCAGTGTCGCCACAGGGGTGTTGGCGGGGGGTGAGGTCCGTGAGGGGAAGGGACATGGCGGCGTGTAGGGAGGGAGGAGAGGGGTTCCTAGGGACGGGGCTGAAGGGCCCCTCAGCTCGGCGGAGCCCGTTCTTGGCAGCTGTCCGGCGGGTTTATCTGAAGATCGGTATAAACAACCCCCAAAGCATAAGTTTCCTGCCCTTAACCAGCCGTTTGTCCCCCTTCCACACCAAAGCAGCTCTCCAGAAAGGAACCTCCAGCGGATCTGTGGTGAGCGCTGGCTCCTTTGGCCCAAAACTCGTCGTTTTGCAGGGTTTCTGGGCAGATGCCCGGCTCTGGCGCAGGGACCCAGCTTTGAGGGTCGGGGACGGTGTCGATGGAAGGAAAAGGAAGGAAGGAGGATGCTCTGCCCTGTAGCCTGGACGGGCTGCTTCCTAGTTGGTTCAGCTGCTCTCTGGCATTTTCAGGCAGATCTCGGCCTTGCAGTAGTGGTGAAAGTGTTTAGTGTAGTAAACGTTAATATTAATGTTTGGATTAAATGGGTTTCCTCTCCTGAGAGCTGTGCCCCAAAGCGCCCTGGGGAGCAGCGCTCGCGGTTGCTGTCTGTGGCTTTGCACCACTTCTCTGTGAGGTGCTACTTTTGACACCTGTGGGTACAGAAGTTCAATAAAATGCCTTCAGATGGGGATTTTCAGCTCTTTCTTGTGTTGGTCTCTCTAATCTGACTAATTCTGCCTACTACTGGACAAAGATCTTTAAAAATCATAGGTTTTACTTGCTTAACAGAGGCTTTTGATCAGAAAAGCCACAAATTTCTGACTATCCCCCCTCAGCCTTGCCAGCAGTGGGGATTGGGGGCTGCTGCGAGCTGTGCGGGGGGATGAGGTGAAGGCGGGGAGCTCTTCTTGCATCTCACTGGCTGAGGGAAGAAGCTGATCTGAAAGAAGATGGGACAAATGACACTTCAGGCTCGTCCCATGTGAGAAATGAAACTGGGTGCTGGGTTGGGATAGGGAGATAGAACCGCATTGAATGAAGGCGGATCAGGAACGTGTGACTGGGGACAATGGTGGAGTAAGGGTTTGAGACCATCATTGAGCAGGGCATGGTGGCATGGGTGAAGGTCAGCATTAGAAAGGGCTTGAGAGAATAGTACAATGAACTGGTTGAGACATCTTTGTCTTCTGCTTTCAGTAGAAGCTTGCTGCAAAAGTGCTAGTCCATATAACGGAGAAGAGAACAGAAAAACATGCACAAGTAATAAAGTACTAAGAAATACTAACCTTAGGTCTGTGTGAGCAAACCACATGTAACTCTTAGGATATGCAGCTCAAAGTTTTATAGTAACTTGATAAGGTAGTTCCCTTACTATAAGAAAACTACAAAAGAGCTTTGTGTGTGTACTTTGCAAAGATAATGGACTCAGGGCAGAGAAACAAGATGAACAGAATTGAAGCTTTGTCCTGAGGGATCTATGTGCAATGCTGATCAAGATGTAGGAGCTCTCAGGCAGACATAGTGTTATTTGGATGTGGCCTTCAGCCTTATTGCAAGCCTGGAAACCTTTTAACTAGTCCCTGAAAGTTCCCATATAAAGAGCTATATAGTTATTTTCTGATGTAGTTGTTTCAACATGTGGAGAATCAGGCAGAATTTTGTCAACATGAGCTCCTTTGCTCCGCAAAGAGGGGAGCTGTGTTTTGTCTCCCCTGTCTCCCAGCCTCAGTGCTTGTAATTAGCTAAAATATGTAGCTGAAATGGTAGCATTTAAGTGGCATTTTGCTGGTACTTCAGCCATATACGTGTCGGATGGTGGTGCCACAGTGCTGATTCTAACTGTTCAGGTAGGAAAACAGAAGGGACAAATACTAGAAGAGATGTTTCTTTAAATATATTCCCCCTTTTTTCTTTCTCCTCGCTATATTGTGCACGTAATTTAGCATGCCTAGGTAAGTAGCATGTGCATCTCATGGGGAAAAAAACCCCTTGATTTGTATTTAAAGCTGTACTCAGATCTGTCAGTCTTGCAGTCATTATATTATGTTACTGCTTATACAACTTCATTACAGATGTTGAAGTTTTTGGAAATAAAAATACTTACCAGAAAGCAGACTGATCTCGTATATTTCTTTCTCTTTTACTATAATTGCGAAGAAGGGCCTTAATATAGGTATGGCTGGTTCCATTTAAATGGTTCAGTTCTACTGGAAGAATTCACTTCTGGATTTTGTCATTGGCAGGTGCTGGATTGCTTCCCATCTCCCAAATATTTGTGTGGCTGGGATACAGGGGTTATTGTGTGCTGGATGGCTTTCCTTATGTGTTGTGTTTCATTAGCTGAACCACAGTCACTCTAAGTAATGTTCTTTTCACAGGCAGCGTAGTATTATCAAGCTAAGGAGGATCCTTTTACATATGAAAACCTTTGTATCTGAAAGCCTACTCCTAAATTAAAGCTGGGAATATCGGTATGATTCTTTAGGGCTCTGGGGAGAATGTTCTGCTTTAAACCTCCCCACCCCAAATTTGTTTCATGAATGAAATGAAATGGTAACCTTGTGCTATAGGAGCTATAAAATGTTGGAAGAAAACCCAAATAAGGGTACAAAAGCAATTCTTGGATTACTTGCAGTACTACTTTGTTCAACCTCTCATTTGTTACGCCTTGTAACACAGTAGTTAATGGTTAGTGATAGTATAATCTGAATCTGCTTTTCTTTTTTAATTTGTCATGGTTAATTTTTAAACTTATTTCCAGTAACAACAGGACATGTATTCTAGAGGAAGCTGGTGGTTTGGTACTTGTTCTACAACGGCATTTGAGCTAAGTTTTCCATTATGTTAACTCCCAGTAGCTCAGTGCTTGGTAACTATCAGCACTGAGGAATCGGTGGAGAACTTTCCTTATTTCAACTAACTATTTTGTCCACAGAACAAGATCTGAATAACTGCAGTGAAACTGCCTAAGACAGGTCGGGAACAGGGAAACTAAATGGTAGGAGACAGCTGATTTCTTTCAGTAGCAAGGGGAGGTGAGTGTGGTAAGCCGGCTTGAAAGTATGTGTATATGTTCTTTTGTTCATGTAGTGTTTGTCTACACAGGTTTTCTGCCAAAAAAACCCCTCAGTAATAGGAGACATGAACCCCCATGTTTCTTGTGATTAATTCAATGAATTAGTAATGTATTGGAATAAAACTGTAGGAAGAGAGTGTGAATAAGCTTTATAGACAGCAGCAATTTGGTGTAATTATTAATAAAGTGGTTATTCCTACAACTTCAGCGACACCTGTTTCCACCTCCCAAGTACATCTCTCCTTTGAAAGGAGGCTGTTGCTGCTTTTGTTACTGTTTTTAAAAGCAAACAAAAAACCACAGACAACCCAAAGCTACCACATCTTGGGTTTAGGAGGGATTTTTCTGTGACTAAAATACCATCATAAAAAAAGGCAAATAATACTGACTGCCAGTCCCACAAACTCAAGCTGAGTTCTGACTGTGAGTCTTGACTACTCTCTGCTTTTGTCGGAAGGGTGGAAGGTTTAGTGCTGATCTCTTCCTGGGATTTATGTCTTTAAGACTCTGAAAGTAGAAATTTGCAACACAGTGTATTATAGAGAGAACCCAGAACTGATTACTGAAGTAAGCAGGAACTAAAAGCAGCCCCAGCCACTGGGGCTGCAGTGAAAAAGAAGTACTCTTGCTAAATTAAATAAGTGGGTAAGTTTTGGTGAGCTGAAAAATGCTATTCTGGTCTTTTGCAGAATAGAACTGGATTTAAGTCTCAGGAACTGCATTTCACTCTGCTATTTGAATAATACCATGAAGGCTATGTAGGAAAAAGCTTAGAAAGGCCAAAGCCCAACTAGAACTTAACTTGCCCTTGGATGCTAAGAACAATAAAAAGAATTTCTATAAATATATTAGTTTAGGATATTGTTTACCTGGACTTTAGTAAGGCCTTTGATACAGAATCCCACAGGATCCTCCTGGAGAAACTGGCTGCCCATGGCTCAGACAGGAGTACTCTCTGCTGGGTTAAAAACTGGCTGGAGGCCGGGCCCAGAGAGTGGTGGGGAATGGAGTGAGATCCAGTTGGCGGCCGGTCATGAGTGTTGTCCCCCAGGGCTTGGTATTGGGGCCATCATCTTTATCAATGATCTGGACGAGGGGATGGAGTGCACCCTCAGTAAGTTCGCAGGCAACACCAAATTGGGTGGGAGTGTCGACCTGCTGGAGGGTAGAGAGGCTTTGCAGAGGGATCTGGACAGGCTGGATGGATGGGCGGAGGCCAACAGGATGAGGTTCAACAAGGCCAAGTGCCGGGTCCTGCCCTTGGGTCACACCAAGCCCCTGCAGCGCTACAGGCTGGGGCAGAGTGGCTGGAGCTGCCTGGCAGAAAAGGACCTGGGGGTGTTGGTCGACTGTTGGCTGAACATGAGCCAGCAGTGTGCCCAGGTGGCCAAGAAGGCCAACAGCATCCTGGCCTGTGTCAGGAACAGCGTGGCGAATAGGACTCAGGAAGTGATCGTCTCCCTGTACGATGGTGAGGCCCCACCTTGAGGGCTGTGTCCACAAAAAAGACATTGAGGTGCTGGAGCAGGTCCAGAGAAGGGCAACGGAGCTGGTGAGGGGTCTGGAGCACAAGTCTTATGAGCGGAGGCTGAGGGAGCTGGAGGTGTTCATCAGCCTGGAGAAAAGGAGGCTGAGGGGAGACCTTCTCCCTCTCTACAACTCCCTGAAAGGAGGGGGTAGCCAGGGGGTGTCAGTCTCTTCTCTCAAGTCACAGGTGATAGGACAAGAAGAAATGGCCTCAAGTTGCGCCAGGGGAGGTTCAGATTGCATATTAGGAAAAATTTCTTCACTGAAAGAGTTGTCAAGCCTTGGAATGGGCTGCCCAGGGAGGTGGTTGAGGCACCATCCCTGGAGATATTTAAAAGACAGGTAGACATAGTGCTCAGTAACATGGTTTAGTGATGGGTTTTATCAGTTAGGTTGATGGTTGGGCTAGATGATCTTAAAGGTTCCTTCCAACCTGGACAATTCTATGATTCTGTGAAACCTTTCTTGGCTCTCTAGACATTGTTGCGGTACTCTTCTGTACAAACTTGAAAAATAGAAGGAAGAGCTCCTGCCAACTTGAGTCAGATTTCCACTAAGACTAATAGTCACTAAGACTAATCTTGAAGAACACCTACAGGTGTTAGGCAATGATATGTTCTGAAAAGTACTCCTCTGTTGGTGATCGTTCATCCTTTAATCATGTTCTAGACTGAAATGGGTGATTTTCATCCATCTGTTGTATTTGATGATTTTGGATATGTGTCTGGAAGGCTAAGCCTTTTCCCAGTACTCAGGGATGACTGCAAACAGGGGCAGAAGAGTAAAAGGAGCAAGGTGCTGTTATTTTTACTACAGGTTAAAAAAGCATGCCTGGGCAGGAACTAGGAGTACATGGGAAATTCACGTGAGCTTACACCTCGAGAACTCCATGTACTGTGCTGTACTGGCCAACACAGGAATTGACCTGCATCAGATACAAAACAAGGTGGATGAACACCCACTTGGTTTGTTCTGATTTGGTGTCTTCGTTCAGAGAAGTTTCTTCTGTCGGTGATTACTTAAGAACATTTTTGAGGTAGAACATTATTGGGAAAGGTTTGCTTTGGCTTTTGTTTGGATTTGCAATACAGTGACTGTTTGCTGTCATTTCCAAGAATTCTATTCTCCCTTTTCCTCTGAAGCTCTCTTTGATGAGATTAGTGGAAATGCTATACGTGGATGGCTTGCAGAAAAGCAATCAAATTTCTTCCATCAGGTAGATAATCAGTGTTTATTCAGAGTAGCCTTGGAACAAAGTTCAAGTGACAACAGAACAGCTATGAACGATTTCGCAACTGCACGTGACCAAAAAATAAAGAAGTCAGGATTTTGTAATAGCTCCCAAAAATGAGCATCTTTTTTAAAAACAATATCAGATTATACCCCTGCAGGAACTTAAATGTTTATCCTAACATTGGCAATGTGTGATCTGCTGTCTTGATTCTTTTGATAGAAGATGAACTGCGTGGCAAGGTTGTCTGGGTGACAGGAGCTTCAAGTGGAATTGGAGAAGAATTGGCTTACCAGCTGTCAAAGATAGGAGCCTTGCTTGCCATCTCAGCAAGAAGAGAGGATGAGCTGGAAAGAGTGAAAAAGAAATGCCTTCGTAAGTATAACTTGCTACTTCATGTGAGCAGTTCTACTCGTGCTGCGATGGAGTTGCCACAGAATACTAACCCACATATCACAGGAATAAATTTCATGAGGAAAGTAAACTTTATACATAGCTTCACTGTACATTTGAAACTGTTACTTTCTTTTCGTGAGTGAGAAGCCTTTGTATAGACTTGCATAATGAGTTCCTTCATAAGCCAATGTTACTTAAGAAAAGTAAGTTATTGTTTGCAGTGTCAATTGCAAGTTGTCTTGTAAGTGTTGTAGTTTTGGCCAGATTGGCCAATCAGAATGACAGAGACACTCCCCCCCACCTCTTTCTCCAAGGAGAGGAGGTAGAGATTTATGAGTTTAGAAGAAAACTAAACTACTTTAATGAAAATAGTAATAAATAATAATAATTAAAAAATGTATATAGTATATGCAAAACCGTATCAAGCTCCCAGGATGACGATCACGTCACCAGCAGGCACAGGGAAAAGTCCTAGACTGGACTTGGTGATGGACAGGAGCTGGATTCCGGATCTGGAGTCAGGAACGCTCAGATCTGGATCAAAGGCAGATGAACAGACAGGGTCCTCTTCGGACATCAGCCATTGAAGAAAGAGAGTTGACCCATTGATCCCTCAGCTTTTATACTGAGCGTGATACAGATGGGATGGAATACCCCGTTGGTCAGGTTTGGGTCACCTGTCCTGTCTGCTCTTCCCCAATGGTGTGACTCCTCTATGCTTTTCTGCTTCCAACCCTCCAACAGGGCAAATAACAAAACAACAGGTGGTCATGGACCTGATCTTCTCTTACAGTGGGAGGGGCTTCACTGGAACGGTGGGACAGTCTTACCTGCGGTATATACTAGATTTAAAGTCTTGTGTAGCCATGTGTTGCAAGTGTATGCTACTTTAACTATAGGTCAGATAAGTAGGATGGAAACTCTTCAGTAATAGTTACTCTGTATTTTCTATAGCCAGCCTAAGTTTTCTCCAATTACTGGGGAGCTACTCCACTTACCAAGTACCTTCCAAACATGAGTGACATTGGTCAGCTCTTGTAACTCTTGGGTGTATATACCGCCCTCCTTAGATGTGCAGTTTGTCTCTAACTTGGTCTTCCTCTGACTTTGTTAGTATTTCTTTCCCCCAGAATCTAGCCTCAAGAGTGTGGGAGACCTGAGAGGAGACCTTGCCAGTGAAAACTAAGGCAATGAAGTCAATGTTTTTTCTGTGCCCTTTGTCACTTCACCATCTCTACCCAGCAATGAGCTCACTCTGTCTTTGGTCTTCCTTTAGTTGGTGCTGTACGTATGAAGCCCTTGTTGCCTCTCGCATTCCTCACCAGTTTCCACTCCACCTGAGCACTGATCTGCCCAATTCAGTCCTTGCATGCTTGGGCAGTGGGTCCATGTGCTTCCTGGGTGGCTTGTCCCTGCTTCCACCTGCATGTTTTCTTCTTGCAATTGAGTGGAAGAGTGTTCTGGATGGTTGGAGCTAATAGGCTTTAACATGCCTGCTGTAGATGCTATACACAGCAACACCTTAAGCAGATAATTTGTGTATTAATGCCAGAAACAAGCATGTATATAATGTTCAAAAGTTAGGGGCACCACCCTATGATACACGTTTGTGCATTCTCACTGCTTAAAAGCTGAAGGAGAGAGAAGGAAAAGTACCATAAAAAGTATGGTAATACCTGTTGAGTCATGCATATGTCAACTCAACACTTCATTGCACTTCTGCAGGAGGGAGAGAAAACAACTTGTATAAATTACATGGTTCCTGCAAGTGGCTTCTGTGATTTCCCCCACCACTCTGCAACATGAGTTGAATTCAGCAGTAATGTTGGAGGCTGTTTTCTCTCAAAAGCCCTAAAAAGGAGAAGAAGAAAAAAAAGTAGATGGGGATCAAAGGGGTGGTGTTTTTTGGTTTGACAAAGCTCAAGTGTGATTTAAATATGGATAGGTCAAATGAATGACAGGCAATCCATCATTTAGAGAATTATACAGTAATTGAGTTTGGAATGGGCCTCGGGCGGTCCTCTTGTCCAGCCACTACTAAAAGTTCATGTTCTGTTAAAGGGCATTATACAAGATAGAAATAAAAGATAAAAGAGGAAATGCTGAAGAGCTGGAAAATAAAGGGTCTATGCTGAGTAGTAGTGTTTATCATGTTACGAGAATTGGATTAACATGTATTGAAAAGGGTTGTTGATCTGAAATCCTCTATGGGAAGGAGGTGTTACACTTGATGTCATTAAAAATAGTATTTGAAGTCAGCATTATTTATGCAGCCGTCTTTCAGAAAAAAACAAGTTATCTTTGAGTGATTGTAACCATGTTTTAGTGAAAAAGTAACTAGAACTTAACAAAATATCAACAGGGAAGAGACAGCCTGTGATTGCTTGGTAGGAAAATGTCAGTCAGAAGACCTGCTGCTTGGTGGTTGGTCAGTTTGATCCCGACCAGAAGCCGTGCAATGTAAAGCTGCTATGCAAGGAGACTTTAAAGGACCTCCAGAAAATACTGCTCACTAGACGTACACAGTTTCACAGCTGTGTGAAAGCAGCCTTTGCTCTGGGTAGGCTGAACTTTGAGCACTCAGGTTCAGATACGTTGCTTCCAAAAGCTGGAGGCTGTGTGTGATTCGCTTTGCAGCTGGAGATGCTTCACTAAAGGGTGTTAACTATCATATGTTAGCGTTTCTGTAAAACGATGAACTCTTAAACTAAGGTCTCCCACTTGGGAGCAAGTGTGTTTCTGGGTTATTGTAATTGTTCCCTTAAAAAGATCAGTTTGGTAGTGGCCAAAAAAGGAGGTGAAGTATTAGGGGTTATTGTGTATAAAGAAGTTTATACAGAAGAAGCTTTGAAAAAGGGTAACAAGAATGTTTGAAAGTTTTGTGAAAGCTGTGTAGGAGGTGTGACTAGGGGAAGGATTCCTCGCAACAGAAAAGAAGTGAAGAGGCTGGTAGAGGTGTACAGTCTGAGTACTTTGAGCTTGGGTGGAAATCAGACTGGGCTGCTGGTTGCTCTAAAATGAGAACTAGGCCTCTGCTTTGATATTTCCTGAAGCCAAAAGTTTCTTACATCATATAAAAGAGCGCTTCCTTCCTTATCAGCAGTTTGCTTCTCTTCCTCTCATTTTTTTTTTTTCTTTCTCCCCCATATAGCTTTCTTGGCTGGGTTGACTGTGTGGGCTTGTTAATCCGTGGCAGAAACACTCCACGCCCCAGTAAGCTTCAACTGTGCAAATCTGCTTGAGGGATCATGAGGCTGATGTGTGTCTCTGACAGGGCACTTTAAACTTCGTGGATTTTTTTGCTGTCTTTCTGGAAGAAACGGAGAGAAAAATGCACATGAAAGGGTCAGAGGGAGCAATAAATGGAAGTACTGGTAGCTTTAAAGCAGACAGATGGGTTTTTTATAACAGTAACCTAAATGCTAGTGACCTTTGAAAAGCGGCAACTTAGAGATTTAAGTAACCTCTGTAGATGTACATCACTGTAAAGACAAAGTTCAATCTTACCTGTATATGCAAGAAATAGTAATTAAAAAATCAGAGCTGTGGGCCCTCTAAAGAGGGCAGCTGGTTAGAGGGGAGCAGCTACACTTAGTTGTGGCTAGAAATCAATTTAGAAACAAAAATAGCACTATCAAACTAATAAATAAAGTAAAAATGCCATGTTATATGTAATTAAAAAAAAAAAAAAAAGATTAACACTGAAGATTTTCTTTTTGTGGGTCATCTGCCCCAAAACCTCAGGGTAACAAATCACTGCTCAACAAATACTTTCTGTGGAAAAGGTTAGTTGTTCTGAAGAGACACTGGTAGAAACCCTCAGCATGAAGGCTTGAGCTGGATGACAGCTGACTTTTATTTCAGGAGATGGATATATTAACGCTATCGGTTAAACAAAAACTTTCTCCTTCTACCTCCTCCAATAACCTAGCTTCTCTACACTTTGCCTCATAGCTACTCACGTATATACATTGTGTTTTGGGTCTAAACTGTACAAGTCCTGTTGTCAAGAATAAACACGCTTAACCGGTTAACAGAGGAGCAAAGTGTCAAGGCTGCCCGTACGCTCCGCTTCTGAATGGCTCAGTGAAAAATTTCGGTAGAAAATAATCCCATTGCATATTAATGCCAACTACTGCAATTTATTTGAAGAACTGAATTGTCTATATTGTTTAATATAGACAATTAGTTATATATGTTTCATAAAGTCATGCTTTTCACAAGCAAAAACACAATGATGAGAAAGAAGGATTTGGTAGGAACTGATTAAAAATGGAGATGAAAATGAAAACAGCAAGCATCTTATTTGGAACTTGTTGTTATGGTTTCTTGGTGTCTTTTAAGTGAAAATGTGGTGTTCAAAAGCACATTTCATTGATCCCCATTTACTTTATTGTTGTTTTTAGAGATTAGCAACTTGAGTGAAAAAGATATCCTTGTTCTGCGTCTTGACTTGACTGATAGAAGCTCTCATGAAGCTGCAACCAACTGTGTTCTTAAACATTTTGGCAAGGTAAGGTGTGCTTCTGGAGTTAAAAATTCTTTTTCTTCTCTAGCTCCTATCCTCGCACTTATGTTTACATTTCATTTTTTATTCTGTTGTATGGTAAATTCACCGGTATCTACATCTTGCTTAAGTTTCAGTATTAAACATGCCAGAAAGCACCTAGGTTCTCGTTCCTTCTGTTCCTTGCTTCTGGGTTTCAGCAGGCTTTGCAGAGACGCAGCACTGAACAAATAATCACTGGTCACTATGAAGAACTAAAAGCTTACTTGCTTGATGTCACTGAATTTCTGGACTATCTGGAACAATCCTCAGCTGTATATTTAGGGCTCAAAACTGTGTATGAAAGTCAGAACCTTTATTTTGTAGTTTTAGTAATGCATGTAATTTGGCTACAATACAGGACAAACCTGGACAGCAGGCACAATTTCTTTGTTTTCCTTGTTTTGAGCATAGTTTTCTTGATTGCTTATCCAGAGTAGGGAGTTAAGACAATAGCAGTCAGATCCAACCCGTATTAAGTACAACTTGCAAAACTTCAAGCTAGGCCTTTAGTCCACTGGTATTTTGATTTCTCAGTGAAATTCTTGGTCCAAAACTTGTTTTTTCTGTTCTTTACTCTAGTTCTTTTCTGGTTGTGCACAAAACGTATTTTTCAAGGTCACTTGAAGGACCTGAGCATTAAGTGTTATTTGTTACAGTGTAGTTGGGTTAAAAAATGTTATGTGGAAAACCACCTTTCCAGCTGCCACTGTTCCTGTACTAGGAGTTAAAACCCTTTTTTGGCGTTAAAACAGTGTATTTGTGTTTTGTTGACTCAGCTCAAATTGAGCCAGCCATCCATTTGAAGTGGAATGTAGTGGAACTAGTGAACCTAGTGAAACTTTTCCAGCAGCTGATACATCTCACTTCTGTATGTCAGAGACACCACCAGAGGGAAGAGAATAGTCAGTTAACAGGTGCCTGAGGAAGTGCAAATATTAAAGGAAATGTGTTATATTGATATCTCATTGTGTCTTTCCTGAGATTGATGTTTTGGTCAACAACGGTGGACGCTCCCAACGCTCGCTGTTTGTGGATACGAACCTGGATGTCTACAGTGCCATAATCGAACTCAACTACCTGGGTACAATCTCTTTAACAAAACATGTCCTGAATCACATGATCCAAAGGAAAAAAGGAAAGATTGTTACTGTGAGCAGTGTGATGGGTATCATGGGAGCCCCTCTTGCCACTGGCTACTGTGCCAGTAAGCATGCTCTGCAGGTAAGTTGAATTTTGTGAGATCTAGGTTTGTGGTGTAGTAGACCCACATCAGTTAATGATGTAGCAGAGGACTGGGCAACCTGCTCAAATACCATCTTAGTTAGGCCTAGCCCCTATGTAATTAAATTCCAGTGTGAAACACAAGACCTTAGCTTCGTCACTGGTGAGAGTTTTAAGACTACAGGAATTTTGTAGGACAGCAAAGTGAGAACAGTGAGTGATAAAGCAGACTACTCAGAGAAATGAGAATTCCTCATCTAGCTGGGAACATCTGAATGAATCTTCCCAACAGTTCTGAATCTTGCTGTGGTGTGAAGAATTGACAGCTCGTAGTGTCTTAGGAAGTTATCTTCTGCAAAACACTTAACTTTCAGTATTGCTTGTGAAGAGTTTCTGAAAGTAGTCTCATTTGTGTAGAAAAACATAAAAGAGGAGCTCAGGAAAGTATCGGGGGGAAAAAAAGAATGAGGAATCATTTGTTTAACTAGTAAATTTATTTAGATATATTTGTCTTTCACCACTGTTTGTCTTCCTGCTAATGTACACGTTGATCTCAGTGGAATAAACATCAGCTGTGCTCAGTGATGATTTAAAAAACTGGCACCCTCTTACTCCCTGCTAGATTTAAGCACATAAACAGAGTAAAGAACTTTGCTTAAGCTGTGGGATCAGTATCTTTTTGACAATTTGACTAAAACCAACAAAAATGTAACAAGTGGCTGACACTGCAAAGCCACCAGACGCTTGGTAGAAGTAGAAGATGTAGAAGATGGTGACAGGTCTCTGCTGATAATGTTTTCAGTTAGTGATGAAGAGAGATCTTCTATGCCCTTCATTTGAGGGGTAGTGATGAAATTGCCTGTTAGAGGCCAGCTTTTGGTTTAAGTCTAGTAGATTTAAATTAGAATGCAATGAGCAGAAGCATGGATTCCTTTTATGCTCCTCTATTAAATGTTCTTTCAGTTGAATTATCTTTTGGGTGTGGTGTACCTGGTCTCAGCACGGCTGATTAGTTGCAGAGTACAAGGAGTTCATGTGTTGCTTTAAAATTCTCAGGACTCTGAATCTCATCTTAAGATCAAGAACATGGAAGAAGCTTTAATGAGAGAGCTTATTTGTAATTAATACAGAAATGTTAATAAGCTAACTGAACTGCATATATGTTTATTAGATTCTACCTTTGCTCAATAACCAGGCCAGACTCCAAACCTCCTTTCTTGTTTATTTCACAGTAATTCTGCAAATACTAATCGCAAGTATTAAAACATGTGATTTGCAATATGGATTTTGAACAGGCTCGGTCTGAGAGTCTCTTGTCAGTCTGGAATTATGACTAGATGTTAGCTTGAAACCCTAAAAAACTAGAAAAGCTTTTTTTTTTTTTTTTTGAAATATCAAACTTCACCAGTACTGTTCAGGTAAAGGAATGCCATAGGAATGGCAGTCCTCTTCAGATAGCCCAGGAGCCCATCTCCGACAATGACTGAAAAGAAATGACTAGTGAGAGGGTAGGGGAAAAATAAGACTAAGCCAAAGTGACACTTTTCTTGTATTTTCCCATCATGTATCAACCTTTATTCTAAGATCTTCATGGAATGAAGACTGGATTTTGGCCACCAGTTACTAAATATGTGTGCCTGTCCGACATGAATTCATCTGTTATGGTTTTGGGGGGTTTTTTAGTTCGTGCCTTGGAGTCTACCACAGTTGACGCAGTTAATGCTACGGTCTTAATTATGCCTTTTTTGAAAAAGTCCCTCCTTTTGTTCTGTTGTTGGTTTTTTTGGGGTTTTTTTTGGTTTTAATGATTTTTTTTTTTAAATGGCAGTTGGAGGAGGAAGGAATTCTGCTAAGAATTCAAAATTTTTTCTTGAAACAACCACGCTTTGATTCATGCCAACTGGAATTCTTCATAACAATGTTCTACTGATGAGATTACCCTTTCTTTCAGTTCTGGGAGTGCTGTAAGAGCATGAGTCAAGTCCACGGGAATCTGCATCTGACTGTTACAGTTTCTCTCCTAGTGTGATGATGCTCATGGACATCACGTGCCATTCATCTAGTTGTAATTCATATAATTGGTGGCATGTGGAGTGGATCAGAAATGGTGGCTTTCAAAACGTTCCTTAATTAGGAACTTGTATAATAAGCACATGGATTGCACTGAGCAGCAACCATTACTCTCTTTGTTCAACCTCTGGTCATTAGGGGCACTTCTAAATGTTTCCATCATAGTAGAAGGCAGTTCAGTCTTGCCTTCTTCAGCATCTTCTAGGATTTGGTCATTGAGCTGGAAAGCCCCAGAAATGGCTTAAAGCAGTTCTTGTTCACCAGACCCTTTGTCTGCATGTGAGAGCTGGGCTTGGTGGAAGCTCTCAGATTCTTCCTCTTGCACTTCTCCTTTACTGTTCCTAAATTTGGATCTGCTCCTGCCTGAATTTAAAGAAAAGAGAGCACTTTCTTTTCTTGCCTGGAGAAGAGAAGGCTCCAGGGAGACCTCATAGCAGCCTTCCAGTACCTCAAGGGTATAGGAGAGCTGGGGAGGGACCCTTTGTCAGGAAGTGTAGTGACAGGACGAGGCGTGATGTTTTTAAATTGGAAGAGGGGAGATTTAGATTAGATATTAGGAAGAAATTATTTCCTGTGAGGGTGGTGAGACACTAGAACAGGTTGCCCAGAGAAGCTGTGGGTGCCCCATCCCTGGAGGGGTTCAAGGCCAGGCTGGATGGGGCTTGGAGCAACCTGGTCTGGTGGGAGGTGTCCCTGCCCAGGGCAGGGGGGTTGGAACTCAATGATCTTTAAGGTCCCTTCCAACTCTAACCATTCCATGATTCTATGATTCTTGCTTAGGAATTTTAAGCTTCTCTTCTGGGAGGAAGCAGAGGAATTTCATACCAGCTACCTTTGTATATATCTGAGATCAGTGCTGGAATTAGCAAACCCATATGTACTGTAGATAGTCCCAGTCCCCTCTGGAGACTATGTGAGACTGGTCTTCAGGAGGCTCTGTTCTGCGCGTACCAGCCAGGATTTTGGCTGAGCAAGTGTCCTTGGCCATCCTGTGTGGATGGTGAAAGCTGCACCTCTTCCATGGTGCAAAAACATGGTGCATGGCACAGGGGAAGGAGGGGCCACACAGACCCCTTGGAATCTAGGGGGATAGCAGGATGTGCACAGAGCAGAAACGGGAGCTTGCTGTCATCTCTGGCTATGTGCGTTTCACATTCACAGGATGTGTGACCCTTTAGTGAAACAGCACTGACTTGGACAGTGCAACTCAAAACAACACTCCAAAAAAAAGTCTCAGCAGCCCCGTGCTCAGCTGCTGTGGAGGCAGGACCTCCAAAGGTGACATAAGCTCACTGGCACAGTCCTCGGGATTTTGGTGTCTTGCAGCTTGCTCAGGCTGGAAAGGCTCCCTTTGTAACACTTGGAGGGAAGCAGCAGTCTCAGTGGAGGGTGCCAGAGCCAGCGTGCTCTGCAGGAAGGTGTCTGAAGTTGCCTACAGAGCTGGCTACTGCTGTGTGCCTTTGTGTGGCGACTCAGGACTGTGGGCAGGTGCCTGGTTTTTTTGGTTTTTTGGGTATTTTTTCCTGGGTTCCTTTCTCTCCTAGCGTTCCCAGATGCTAGGGACCCTTCCACCTCCTGGAAGTACATCTTGAGTTTGTCTCCTTCGTGCAGAATGGGAGTCAATTCCCTTCCTCCCCAAGTGGCCAGGGAGTGACAGAGTGTGGGCTGGGAGAGCTCTCCTTTAGTCCTGCCCATGCTGTTCGGCTTTGATGGAATAACTAAGAATTGCCCAAAGGAGGGGAGATTGCCACTCAGGGTGCTGTTTAGGCTGTGTTTCTAGGAGAGCTTGGGCTTCCTGTCACTGCTGCAGTGGATAGGATACGAGGCATTCACGTGTACACGGAGGAGCACCACCTCTTCCCCTCACCCTAGTGGCCATGCTCGTGACACACGCTGCCACCTTCTCCCCTTTGGGATCTCTAGTGTCTTTTTAGTTGTTACGTTTTGTTCAGCTGGACTGATGGCACAACTTTTGTGATAGGACTGTACAACTTGGGTGCCAAGGGGCTTTTCTGAGATAAGTGGGCTCAAGACCCCTTGGGGAAAAAGAAGGGGATGTGGAAAGTGCAGGTTGGGGCTGTTGCCTGGAGCAATGGGTAAAGCACAGCCGTATTGGTGCCACATCTGAAGGTGTTCACCAGGGGTAGAGGAAGATCCTCTCAGGGCAGGAGGTGATGACTGGAGGGTGGCTAACATGATGCCCATCTACAAGAAGGGCTGGAAGGAGGCTGACCTTGGTACCAGGAAAGATCATGGAGAGGATCATCTTGAGTGAGCTCTCACGGCAAGTGCAGGGCAGGCAAGGGATTGGGGCCAGCCAGCATGGGTTTGTGAAAGGGAGGTCCTGCTTAACCAACCTGATCTCTTTCTATGGCCATGTGACCCACCTTCTCGATGCGGGGAAGACTGTGGACGTTGTCTCCCTGGACTTTGGTAAGGTCTTTGACACCGTCCCCCACAGCATTCTCCATGGCGAATCATGGCATAGACAAGTGCATTCTTCACTGGGTAGAAAGCTGGCTGGCCCTGCCCAGAGAGTGGTGATTAATGGGGTGAAATCCGGTTGGCAGGTGGTCACCAGTGGTGTCCCTCAGGGCTCAGTTTTGGGGCCAGTCTTGTTTAGTATCTTTATTGATGATCTGGATGAGG
>JAHREE010000118.1:26236919-26261047 GCA_033628505.1 Tringa tobata | reverse complement strand
TGCCCGGCCGCGCTTCCCGCAGCGGTACGGCCTCCTGCAGCCGTGCTCTCCTCACGTAACCGTTGTCCTTCTGTGGTAAAACAGAGGCGTGAGGCATCTCCCCGCTCTAGCTGCGGCCTGGCAGCAGCTTCCCGCGGAGGGGAAGGGTAAAGGAAAGCCCTCGGTCCCCAGACGAGGCCTGCCTGGGCTGCCGTGGCCAGCCTTGCGTCGGGCCTTGTGCCTCGATCCGCGGCCTCCCTGCCGGCAGCCGGGGTTCTCGGAGCCGTCCCTCTGGAGCTGGCGAATCCCTCACCTGGATAGCTTTGCTTTCCTCAGGTTTCTTCCCGTCCCTCTCGGAGCTGGCGTGGGAGTGTCAGAGGTGGTTTTTTTGGTCGCCTTTTTTAGTCGCTTCCGTAATCTTCCCGCATTAATGAAACTGCAAGCCCAAACGAATTAGTCTGTTTCTTTAATTATTACGACATTTAGCATTAACATTCAATAAACGACAATCTAGCATTATATTAAAACAGCACAAATGCTCAAATCCACAGCATTCTGACATGATACTAAAATAAACGTTCTCTTAATCTTGAATGTTAATGATCTTTGTTTAACTAATTGGAGGTGAGAACAGTGATTCTGGCCTCAGAGAGAGGAAAATGCATTCTCAGTTTTCTTTTAGCTTAAGTAAACTTGGGTATTCACCAGCAAATTGAAATGTAAATCCGAATACTGCAATACTACTTACCACTTCACGTTATTCCCATTAAACAATATTTAATAGAGCAAGCATGCTTAATATAATCTATTTCTAATAATATTAAAATGTGAGTTCATTTAAAATATATCTATAATTTATATCTAATAATACTAAAATGGTGTTCATTAGGGCACCGGGGCATGCATCATGTCTACCTTAACATCTGTCTTAGAACGATCACCATATAAATTCTTACAAACAGTTATAACCAGTTTGATCTGAATCTCTAATAACAGTTATAACCAGTTTGATCTGAATCTCTAATAAAATTTAGCACATGCGCATACGCATGAGGATTTTACATAGACTGAAAGAATTACTTTAATCAATTTAATTTTTATCAGAAGCATCAGAACTTTCTTGTAGGTCTGTTAATCTTTATTCTTCAGAGGTAATAAAAAGGCTGTTAGATTGGGCTATCCAGTGTAAAACCTTGGAAATGCCAGCAAAGAAAACCACTCATTTACCTTTACTGACTTTCTTTTAAATGAGGTTCAATGGTACAAATAATACTAAAGTCCATCCTGCTGGAAGACAAAGACAAGTGTCTCAAACAAACTGCTTTTCTCAGGATCCTTGACTTAGGGTTTATTCACCCTGTCCTTCAAATGTTTCTGTTGCAATCCTATTAAAATTGAGTTTTGTATGTCTCATAGATATTCCAAGGTAAATAACATCTCTGTACAATTTACTAAAGGTCTGTAGCAGGTATTTACTCTTTGTTCACAAATTTTGTCCTGTACCAGCTCACCAATTCAGTTACAATTTTGTAAAGATGATGATGCTTTCCTGGAATATGTAAATCCTAAATAGCAGTTGCGGGCGAGGGGGGAAGCAGACATTAGATTTATTTCTTTGCAAGCTCAGCTGCTTGTGTTTCAAAACTCAGAGAAGGCTTCTTGCCTGTCCTCGTTCCCTACGATTTCTCCCTGGCTCAATAGAATAACTCAGAATTTCAGTCAGTGCAAACTCCAAGCTGCTTACTGGAGAAGGGAGCATACTAATTTATTTCTCTTAAGAGTTCTAGGAATTTTCTTGGCAGATAAAACCTGCTAACAGAGTAAACTGTTCTAGGTAAATTCTGCCAACCTCCAGCTGTCTTTTGCAGATTTCTCAAACCAGAATCAGGCAAAACAGGTCCTCTTTGTCGGTTTCTCACAGACACCTAGATATTTATTATGACATTAAAGGAATATAAAAGTATTTCTTACCAGTTTAGTGTGTTTGGATTTTATGAGAACTGTATTCTTCCAATATTGCTGCCAGTGAAGGATAAAACTCAGAGTTTGCAGGTCTCCTTTTAGTTTGTGTAGGATATTCTTAAAACCAGGAGCTGTGAGCTGAATTCTTCTTGTTGTTTAACAAAGCAAAGTTTTCCTTTTTTTTTCCCTCTCGTTGCATTTAATGCTGAAAACCTCTCGATTATGGAAGCAATCTAGTTAAATATTTTATGTTTTGGGAAAGACTCACTTGCCTTGGAAGTCTTTTTCAATTGCTGGGTTTTGAGAGTCTATCTCTGATCGGAGGAGAAAAGGACAGGGAAAGAATTACAGATTGCAAATTTGTGTACTGCTAGAATCCTAAGTGACAGCCCAGGATTGAATACGGGATGTTCTGCGTCCTTAGTTTGACAGTTGTAACAGTCCTGTGGCCATGCAGACTTCACAGTTGTCATTTATACCACAGTCTGTGGCCACACAGATGTTGTGGTTATAAATGGAGACAGATCGTGTGCAAGACACTCCACTCCAGCGACACACAACTTTTTACTGCTGGAACTTAAGGACAATTTGTAGCTGCCACAGCGGTATTAAAGTTTGTATTATCTACGTGCAAGGCAGCGTGTCCTGTGTCCTTGAGCACTTCACCCAATTAAGAATGGCCATACTCGCACACACTAGTTGTTAAAGACTAGGTTCAGATCTCTGCCATCAGGCATCCAACTTTGCAATGGCTTAAAAAAATATTCTTGACCCAAGAAATTAATTCAGAGATGTAAGCCAGACATTTCGTCTTTGTGCAAGATCAGAAACATGACAAAGTAGGTGTCTCTGGGGGGCGGTTCCGTGCTTGCTAATTGGAGAGCCGCCAGCGTTAGCCATTGGGAAACACCACTCCAGGAGCAGGTCTGAGCAGCTGTCTGCGTGCATCTGGTGTGCGGTTGTGCACAAAGGGCTTCCATCCACTCGGAGCAGTGACGCCGCTGGCAGGGCGAGTACCTGCTTAAGAAGGAACTAAAAGGCAGGAGTACAATGCCAGGAACTGCCTTTTGTGAAGTAGGCTAGTGACTGCCTGCCCCACGGGAAAGGAGGCCAAGGATCTTCTTAGTCTGAAGATCTCACTGCGCCACTCCGTAAAAGATGTCCTAACCATGCAGCTATAGACAAGACTATGAAACAACCATTATCTGCTATTCTGGTAAAATCAGACTAGAGAGGGAGCCTGATCCCATCACTCAAGGACGACTATTTCCCTTGTGTGCCTGACTTAAAGTATTAAGTAGTCCTTACCTGTTGCTTCTAATTATGTCTTCAGAAAAGTGGACCAGCAGTGGAAGATCTCAATGTGAAGATTCTCACATGAAATTTCCACAATATTGAGGAGTTCAGCTATGGTGTCTTGCTATACACCAGAATCATCACTTGCTCCTACAGCATTACAGACCATTAGGTCTGCTGATGAATCTCTCCCACGGAGAAGAGGTCTGCACCAGCCATCAGAATGCTTCCCAGGAGCAGAGCTGGCCCTTCAGAGCTCTTCTGGGTGGCAGTATTGAATGGTATGCTTAGACAGCAATGGAACATTTTGGGTGAACTGGTTGCTCTTGAGAAGAGCTTGTGAGCATGTCTCTATTTAAGCCTGTCCAGATCTGTCCTAGGTAGTAAAGCAATATATAGAGAGACACAAATGGTGAAGTCCTGTTCCGTGCACGTGCTCAGCACACTGCAATTCTGTTAATTAAGCTTTGTTAGTTTGATGTCCAGTTTTTCTGACATAGGTTTTGATCTCCTCTTGCAGAATTCTAAAACTCTGCCTTTTTTCTTCGTATGTGCAAGTACATTTAAAAAGGATTTTCATAATTTCTTTGTGTCCAGCATCTCTAATAAGGTTGGACAGATTCTCACAGTTTCTGTTGCTAATATGATTCCTGGCAAATAGAGCAGAAGGTTCAGGAGAACAAAAGAAATTATCTAATTTTAGTAATGGTGCAGACTGAGTCTGTCATTTTTTCTCTCTCTTTTATCCTTCTACCCTTTCTGAATGTCAGAACCTCTCCCAGCGCTGCCTCTTTTCAGTTTGAATTGAATTCTTGTTCTTCATCAAGGACTGGGCATGAGAAAGTTTTAGATACTCCTCTGAACGGAAGCTGGAGTATTGGAGAGGCTTGTCAGTGAAATTCTGACATACATACCTATTCGAAGTATGAGAATTTCTATAGAAGTCTTAACTTAAAACATACTCTTTCAAAGGCAATGGAAATACATGTTTTAAATTACACATATGCTTACGAACTTTGCTAAGCTTGGATCTCAAGGGGTTGTTCTAGTGAAGAACAATTATGCTTCTCTCAGTTGACCGTTATCTTCTGCTTCTGTTTTGGATGTGAGAAACAAACAGGCTGTATTGCAATTTGGAGGATGGCAGTTATAGACATCTGATGTGCAGGAGTGGACAAGAAAGCAAAGAATAACATGGTTTGAAGTGAAAATTGCTTGAGCAGTAACAAAGTGCAGAGGATGTCCTTTCTCAGATGTTAATTTCTTGAATGTACAACAAGAACACTGGTATGTTTAGAAATAAACAATAGTGCAACATTTAGTGATGTAATATATTACAAAATGAAAAATAAAGCCAGCCTGAAGATTCCATTTCGTTCCTGATCAGGTCTGTTTAAACGACCACGTCAAACCTGATTAAAAAGGTGCAATCATTTTTCAAAATAAATCATTTCTTAGTATCTAGCTCCCGTTTGTTTCGTTTCATGTCGTCTATATAGAAGAGGGTGGACAAGCATCGCAATTAAATCTATAAAACCTACAACCATACTCATGTTAAAAAAACTTCCTGTGATTGATGCAACAGACCACACTATTAAGCCTGAAATTGGGCTTTGGAATACACTTGATGTAGTTCAGAATAGTATTTTCATCTGCAGATGCTCAGTAAATAATTAGGCAGGCCTCCTCCCGCAACTTATGCGACAGACTTAAAAACTAAGCTGACCAATTTTTGAGAGGGGAGTAGTACTGCTTCTCAGCTTTGTGTCTTTAGGAATTAGACTTACATTGTTTCTTCTGGAATCGTTAGGTCTGAAAAAAAAAACAAACCTTAAATGTATTAAATGTATTCCCGGAACTGGAGCTTTAAAAATCACTCTGCCAAATAGGCAAGGTTTGCAGTGGAACCTCCCTTATCTCCACCGAGCAGCTCATCACGTAACCAGGAAATGAAAGGGAAGGAGCACTCTCCATTCCTGTTTTCCATGCATGAAGAGGTGTGGATGGTTCTACCCTAAAGGGAAGGAGCACTCTCCATTCCTGTTTCCCATGCATGAGGAGTTTTGGATGGTTCTACCCTGATGCTCAGCTAAACACAGCCTTCAGGTGGGACAACGTCCCATACCAGCCTGTGGGGCTGGATGGTGGTGGGGAATGGCTACACAGCAAGGTGGCTGTGCCCCGGGACACAGTCCTCTGTGCCCATTGCCCCACGCAGCGTTAACAAGAGTCCACTGCCCCCCTTGTCCTCTCTCTCTCCTGCCACAGTAAATACACCCATGCCTGCCAGCCCACCCCTTCCCAGCAGCTCCCAGTCTTGCCTATCCCTCATCTCTTCTCTGCTCTGGCACCTGGCCGTTACTCCCGCTCCACCTACAGTCATGGAATAGCACCATATTTCTGTTTGAATGAATGTTCCTGAAATGCTTCTCATCCAGGGGCCAAGTGGAAGGCAAGAAATGGACAGGAGGATCTGGGGATTGCTGACAGTTTTCCCCGGATCGCAAGAAGGCCAGCTCTCCTGGGCTCCTCTGCTGGCTGCACTGCAACCATCTTCATAGTTCTTTCCTACCTCTGTCAGATGTTTGTCACAGGATGGTTTTCTGGCCGGGCATAGGCATCCATAGTCCTTTTGGTGCAGCAGAGCCTGCGGCACCGGCTCGATCACCATTTCAGCCAGTTCCGCCCATTGCCATCACAATCAGCTCTTATCAGGGTGCTAGTACTGTGCCTAATGAGGTCTGTGCTCCTGAGGCACATTAAGAAATCTGGCGTATAGCCCACGGCGAGGGCTCAGATTCAGCAACAATAATGTTTACGTTGGCAGGCCTTCGAACAGAAACTCACATTCACTCCAGCTGGCTGGTGTGATTCTAGGAATTAATTCAGCTTTTCCAGTGGTAAGAGTTTGTTGATACAGCTTGTTGCTTTTCCTGTTGCAAAACACATCAATAACTTGGAAAAAACCTGGCTAGGCAGTCAGAGAATCACAGATCGCTGAGGTTGGAAGGGACCTTCGGCTGTCAGCTAGTCCAAGCCCTGCTTAGAGTGGGTCAGCTACAGCAGGCTGCTCATGGCTGCGTCCAGTTGGATGGAGACTCCATAACCTCCCTGGGAAACCTATTCCAGTGTTTGACCTTCCTCCCAGTAAAACCTTTTTGTGTTTAAACGGAGTTTCCTGTACTTCAATGCGTGTCCATTGCCTCTTCTCCTCTCACTGGGCACCACCAAGAAGAGTCTGGTTCTGTCTTCTTACTCTTACACTTCAGGTGAATCACACATCGATAAGATCTTCCTGAGCTTCTCCAGGCTAAATAGTTCCACCTCCTTCAATCTCTGCTCATATGATGGATTCTCCAATCAATTAACCATCGTTGTGGCCCTTTGCTGGACTCATTCCAGTATGTACATGTCTCTTTTGTTCTGGAGAGCACCCAGCACTGCAGATGTGGCCTCACCAGTGCTGAAGAGAGGAGAAGGATCACCTCCCTTGACGTGTTGGAGATGCTCTTCCTTATGTAGCCCTGGAGGCTGTTGGCCTCCTTTGCTGCAAGGTCACATAGCTGGCTCATGGCCAGCTTTTTGGCCACTGGGACCCCCGAGGCCTTCTCTGCAAAGCTGCTTTCCAACCGGGTGGCCTCAGCCTGTACTGGTACTTGGGGTTATTCATCTCTGGGTGCAGGACTTCGTTGAACTTGACGAGATTGCTGTTTGCCTGCTTTAAGTCTTTATAAAGAGCCACTTGGGATAGAGCTGGAGGGATGGAAGTGTCTTAGGTTCCCACAAAGTCCACATTGTTTGTTATCTGATTTTTTCCCTCATGACTCTGACGAGTCTAAGTCATCATCCTGGGCTCTGGAGCCTGTCAGAAATCTGAAATGAGGACAAAAGCAATACATAAAAGGATTAGCTTTCTAAATTTATATAGAAAGAGGAACTGTAGGTACTGAATTCTCTGTGTTGTATTCTAAGTCCTAAAATTTTGTATTTATAGCATTTCTGTTGTAACTACAGGAATTCTGTCCCCAAAGAAGCATGTGTAAATGAAAGCTTCTTGGTTATGAATGAGCCACTTGTTTTCTGTATATTTATATAACTGAAGTCCATCTTTTCCTCTATATACTGTATTTTTTTTCTGCCAGGTTGTTCTTTCCAACAACAAGGCCTTACTGCCTCTGCCCTCAGCTTACCTATAGTGAGAAAGTAGAGTGTCCATGTTGCTTATGTATACAAAATATAGTGAAACACTAGCTGTGAAATGTCACTGACTGGAATCGCCATCAGATTGCCAAATGTCCTAAATATATCCAATTTTTTCTTTGCCTTTATCATGTTGCCTGTTATTTTGGGGTTAGTAGGGACTTAGAGCCTCACAGACCGGTCCAGTAGAGCTCCTGGTTTCTTCCTTGACTTTTGACATTGGACAGTCATCAATTCATGGATCCATCAAGTCATGGATTTACACCCAACTGGGAAGATTTGTTACTTCGGGCCCTTATTGAATCCAGACTTTCCAGTGTACAATGGGTGGCTCAGTCAGTGCACTGAGGATATTGGGAGCATAAATCCTGTTTCTGGGGAGTCAATACCGAATATGGCTTTGGGTTGGAGGCAGCCTGTATTTTCAACCCATCTGGAGGTCAGGAGTACCCCAACCTTTTCTTTCACCCACACTGAGAGATTTAAGCACGTTCAAAACCCTCTAGCTACCTTTCTTTACCCAAACTCACTGAGTGGTTTTTAACAGATAAATGTAGTTTACTTACTTTTTAAATTTACTTACTTGGTTTGAAATTTCTTTGGTTTCCTTCAGTTTATATGCTGCAATTTTGTCAATTTTAATTATAAAATTATTTATAATAATTTGGTGTGGAGCCAAAGCAACAACATTATAAAGTGGACATAGCAAAGAAAGGAGGCAGAACTGTTGCTAGAATTTATTCAGGGCAGTTACAATTAATCTGTTCGCTCCTAACTTCACTGCTCTAGCAGGTCAGGAGGTAGGGTGTTTATGGCACGTGGTAATGTGAATCTCTTCATGTTCACAGAGACCTGGCCTGCAGACCTTAACCCCTCAGCTGGACGTGTGTGTGGCTAGATGTAGCCCAGTGCCTTGCTGTCTCTGTGCCCTGCAAACACAGTGCCCACACCTCCCTGCTGGGACGCTTCGATTCCAAGGTTGGAAGAATGGCCTTGTGTTTAAGTTACGGGATTGAGATGCTTCCAGGCTAAAAAAAGTGAAAAATTGTTTTCTTTCAACAAATGTGGTTTAATCTGTTCTTCAGTAAATCTGTTATTTTCAGCTTTCCCCCTGCAGATTAGATGCTGCCAGGCTAAGTTGGTTGGATACCAAGTGGTAGGAGGGAAAACCTAATTATTTAAAAAAAACCCCAAATCCTGTTTCACAGATAGAACTCATCTCTTGTAAGTAGGTCAGAGTTATTACAGAAAACAGCAGTAGTCGTACTAACAATGGGCTCTGGATTGTTTAATAGGTCCTGTTAACATTTAAAACTTTTTTTCCCCTTTTAAAATTTCCATTCTGAAGTCAGATGATTCCTGATAACACGTTTTTCCTTTTGTGCTTAACCCGTTGACTCAGCGTTCTCGGCAGCAGCACCGGGAAGCCATGGTTGTGAATCCCGATCCTCAGGTCTCTGAAGGAAGCACCCGTGAACGGGTTCTACGGAGGTGGGAAGGGAGGTAAGGGAAGCTCCTGTTGCTTACGCGATTATTGCTAATTACTGTTGTTGGACATCCTCATGACAGGAATATTTGGTGCCTGAGGTAAGGCTTGTTTGTTTCTATTCCTTTTCTTTTTTTTTTTCAACTGTCTCATGGTGCCCTCTCGAGGTAGGAGAGCAGCCCATTTTATTCGCTGTTTTATGGCAGCTGAAACACAACCTGGAAACACAGAGCCTGGTGAAGAAGCTGAGAAATTGCTGTTTGCTTTGAAAAACAGATTAAAGTTGCTATAACTCGATGCAAAGTCAATGTTTTTTTGGGGATTCCCATTTAAAAAAGTGCGCCTATTCATTTGCCTCCAGCTTTTCCACTAGAAAGGACACAAAATGCACGGGGGGGACGCTTCTTCGCGGTGCCCAGAGGCCACAAAGGTGTGTTTAACGGGCAGCGCACCATTGTGAGATGCATGTCATGCATTTCATGCCAGCTGATCATTGCAAGGCTAAAGGCTGGCTGTTTCCACACTGGAAGGGAACGCATTTTCCTCAACATGCTCTTTAAGTTTAGCTCAAAATGGACCAAGAAATGCTGACGGGTTCAGCTACTAAAGTGGGTTAGGAAACTTTGGCATATGAGGAAGGCCAGTGTCCTGGGTTGAGAGACACAGGACTAACTTTTCTTCTAATACTGGGGAAAATTGCACTTCTAGAAGACTCTAGTGTCTGAATTTGTGAAAATATTTACTTTATAGCCAGCCCAGCTCTGTGCGATTCAAGGTCTTGGTGTTTTCAAGCCTTGCCAGGCGCAGGGACAAGGAGGAGCAAGGCCTGGGCATTTGACCCAGGCTGGCCAACAGGACTATTTCATGCCATGAACGTCACATTCAATATAAATTAGAAAAGTTTGCTGCGTAGCTCTCTCTCCCTTGATGGCGGCAGGTCCAGACAACTCCTTGCCCCGGTGCTGGACCCCTGAGGCCTTCCCTTCCTCCTGAAGCCATTGCGCTGGCAGTGTCCGCCATTTGCTGTCCCTGCTGGGAGTGCACAGCTTCCTGCTGAGAGAATTGGCTGAGTATAATTCTTGTATATCAGTATTGGGATTAATACTTGTTCTTTAGTATTGTTGTTGTTCATTATTTAGTCTTAGCCTATTTAGTCTCTATTTATATTTCAGCCCTTGTGTTTCTATGTGTACCCCGATTCTCCTTTCTGGGTGGGGAGGGGTCATCGGGTGACAGAATAACTGTTATGGGTTTTCTCAAACCGTAACAGCCAGCCTTTGGGTTCAAGTCCAACCGAGGGTATTGTGCTTGTGAGGAAGGTCTGTGAGAGAGGTGCTTCTCTCTCCTGCCTCGGATGTGATCAGCACCTTACTGTGAAGGACTCCAAGCTGTAGGTTTCTCTTTAAAAGTGACTATTAGATGTTTGGTCTTGAAATATGTCTAGCCAGGTGACAGCAGATTGTTATTCCAAAAATGCCTCATCTTAAATCCAACAAGGAGCAAGGATCGGCAATATCGTGGGTCCTCAAGGGTCAGTGAATTAATCACTTTTGTTTTGGACTGGGATAGGGTTGATGCTGAGTGTTTGGGGCAAGGACAGCCTGTTTAGAGAGATGAGCATGCTGTGGGTACACGCTGATTTTTTAGTAGTCTCCCTCAGAGCTGAGTAGGATATACTTCACCTCATGGCACAACCTCTGCTGTCACCTTCTCACAGCATCCTACCGAGTCACCCCAGGGCGTTTCTATCTGATTCCATTCAATGGAATGGAATCAGGAATCAGGAAAACAGGCAGAGGAGCAAATTTCTGGCTGTATTTTATAGTATAGTTAAAGACTGAGTCCTTTCAGAACCCCTGGCCCTTACAGGTGCCCTAACAGCAACAGTCATTATAAAGTCTGCTATGTTCATTTTACCAAAAACTCTGTTTCTTTGTTTCCGACGTGCCCTGCAGATCAGAGGAGCAGAGAATGCTTGGTATGGATGACTTTCAGACCCAGGAGCAGCAGAGGCCATGGAAGGTCATGGAAGTGGACCCACAAGGCTCAGCAGCATGGTGGGGTGATGAACGCGACTCTACTTGGTTGTCTCAGCAAGTGGTGTGACACCTTTTCTTCTCCTGATAGCACGACAGCTGTGATTTTCTGAGGCACCTGAGGCAGGCAGGCACCTGGAGAGCAAGATTTTCTCAATGAAGTGTGTTTTTTGCTCTGATTTTCCTCTGCTGCTATTACAGACCGTGGACTTCGTGAACTGCAGCCCCTCCTTCATCCTGTTGTTTATGTGCAGCTCAGTTTTGGAGTTCGGAAGGCTTTTTGTGTCCATATTGGATACATTTTAAAAATACTTCTAAATATCTCTGCTTCTCATAGGTAACTTTTGATGGGGACATTTGGAAATAAATATGAACAAATGCTGAACAACATGCTGGATCTGAAGGCATAAATCCCCTCCACAGAGCTGCAAATTGAAGACTCAAAGCTCCTGTTGTGTTGAAAAGAGGGACTTTTGGGCCCGACAAGGGGCAAGATGTTAATAAAACCTTTGTTCACCGTTACAATAGGGAACAGCTAAGTGTGGTTTGGGGTTTCTGCCAAGTTAACCCTGACTTATTCCCATTGTCACAAGTACTGCTAAGAAACCCCTTAACGTGTTATTAAAGAATGAAAAACAGTTAATACTTTTCATTTTGAATGCTGTATTTAAAGCAAAGGCTTTCATTTTAAAAACATCCTTTATTCCCTTTCCCTAGTTGCTAGACCAGGGGCTCTAAAGAAAACTCACATTTTATGTGGCATTAACTTTCTTTTTGTAGGGAAAAAACAAAGCTAGCGTATGTGGTCTGAAACTGGCACTGTTGGTAATATTGCAGGAGTCTTATTTTCTCTAAGATGAAAGTGCAGGTGTTCTGAGTCCTGCTGAACATGTGCTAACCTGGCTTATTTGTTCATTTCCTTCCCTGTGGTCTGTTGGGCTCTGCCCATCCGTGGTCTCTCTCTGTCGTTGTTAGTTCCTTGGGGCAGGAACCATGTGCAGCGCATTCGGATCCAGGACCGGACAGAATTGCTATGATAATGTGAATAATAACAACAAAAAGCCACAGAAAAGTAAGATGACATTAAATCAGCATTTCAATTTTTTATTTCTATAGTGAAGAAAGGCAAAAGAGAGACAGCCTCTCTCTACAGTCCTGCCTTCCGTTTGCTGGTGTGCAATTAGGGAATCAGAGGCTACTCAATACATGGTCTTGGAAACCCTTTGGATGAGTATTAAGTTGTAGGAGGTGTTGTTTTAGGTGCATCTCCATAAGAAGCTGATAGTAATATGATGACAAGTAGTATAATCTTGACAACTAGGGAAGACATGAAGGAGAGAGATGGTGGGTGTACCTGGGTACTCTCTGCTCAGGTCAGGATCTCCAGCATGAGGGCCACAGAGGTCCAGTGGTGTCATGTTTAAAAGCAGGCTGGCAGAACACGCTGGGGTGATAGTCACATTTCTTCCAGCCCTCATGTCTTCCTCTGCTCTCCTTTGTGCCACCCGCTCATCTGAGGGAAGGTGACATCTTTATTCTGGGAGAATTAACTAAGCAAAATACGCTGTTGGTGATTTCAATTATAAATGTTTCTTCCTATTCTTAAAATGTTTCTGCTTGTTTTCTTGGCAGGACCTCGAGCATCTCTCCTGAGAGTTCCTTTCACATAGATATGCAAAACCGGTTTATCTCCAGCTCCTGCTGACTTTCATTAATAATTTGATATAAAAAGCTTCGGTGGACTTCTGCTGTGTCAGATAACTTGGGAGTACCAGCTTCTAATATTCCAGCCACAGACCGAAACAAAGCCACAGATGGAGCCAAAGTGGCCTCTCTGGCTTCCACTCACCTGCAACTTATCTTGGCAATTTCCAGTACCTTACCTTTCCCTCCTTTAGCTGCCTGGCTGCTTCGTGCTCCCCAAAAACCAAGAGAGACTCTAGGGCTTCCAGCTGGCAGAACTTCTCTTGTGAATGAAAGCTATTTACGTAAACAAGGAAGATTTCATGGGACATAGGTAAGACCGTAATTTTTACTGTCTCTTGTTCACCTCCCCAGGTGAATCCCAGAAAATACTGTGGTCACTCCTGAAGGTGAGCAGCTTGTTTTACGGGGCATATTCATCTCCCCAGCCTCATTGAAGGCAAACAGAATTGCTTCTCTGAGTAATGTCACGCACGTGCCTAAATGATTGCAAGAGACTGAAAGGAATTGGGAGTAGAAATAATAGCACTACTTTATGTCTGACAGAGCAGCGCCAACAAAATAATGAAGCCATGTGAATAAAGAACCAACATAATAATCAAGCTCTAACCATTTTTGGAAAATTAGCACTTCTTCCATAACAGTAACGGCTGCTGGGAAAATGGTACAAAATATTAACTGTCAGGTTAAGCACACCTTAATCAATGTGTGCTGAGTCCCACTGATGTGTCCTCAAACCTGTGACTTAAGTACTTGTTAAGGCCAATTAAATAAACAAAATTTCAAAGCCTAATAGCATAAACCACATAAATAACATAAAAGCACCATAATGGTTGAATGGGTGGGTGTTTAGCCCTTCTTGATTTAAAACAGTGAAGTGAAAAATGTTGGAGCCCTTGAAGGTGATTTCGAAGACGAGGAAGTGACTGTGCTACACAAACAGCAATCAGAGACAATTAAGAGAACTGGGACAAGTGCCTCATTCTCTCCACAGACTGCATGGGAAATTGCGCTTTACATTTCAGTCTCGTTGCATTTCAAATAAGGCCCCCCAGCTATGTCGTTTTTCAAGTCCAACTCAAATCAAAAGATATTGCTTAAAATCTTCCTATTACTCCAGAAGTGAAAAGAATGATTGTCTATGCTGATGAGCCTGGAAGATTGTCTCGGAAAGAATTTGACAGTTTTGTCTCCCAGTCCCATTATAATGTTATTACTGCCCTTGAAGAAGGCTGACAGAGCCTGAATAGCAGCTTAAGTACGGGGGTAGTTTAGGATGGCTCTCTGCTGCCGCAGATTTCACGTTGTTTCTCTGCACAGTGGAGAAACTGTGTGCTATGTTGTGCATGTGTTTTCGTTTAAAGCTTAGTCTGATGAAGAATCTTCGCAAGACTGTGTAGTAACAAAAGAACAGAAAATACAAGCAAGCTAAAAAAAACCCCCAAAACCATAAAAATGGAAAGAATGAAAATAGGAGAATTTGGAAATAATTATCCATGTCTAATTATAACCCTATTCCGATGCAGAATGCACGGCCCGTGAGTGATACTTTTTCAGCAACTTTCTGATAAGCACAGCAAGGTTTCGGTGTGGGATTCAGAAATTTCCTGACGTGCAGAAGTGGCCTTACTTTTGTCCCAAGGACAGCGAGCTTTCAGAGCTCTTGTAGCTGTTTTGGTTTTTCATAATACGCTATACTGCCTAGAAATGAGGACCTTAGTTTTTAAACATGCTTAAATACTGATTTAAGTGACTCTAAGTTTGCCCCCGGGCAAACGCTATCCTGTGTCATTTGTGTAACGCTATAACTTTTACTGGTATTTTTGCTGTTACTTGTGAATAAGAAGGAGTTGGGAAGTAAGATGAACATACTGAATTAGGTTGTTAGAACATCAGTGCTTTTTTATGCGATGCGTCTGTAAGGCAGGCTGTTTGCTTAGAAAACCACCAAACAACAACCAAACAGAGGGGCTGGAGAAAGGGTTGAGAGAAACACCTCTGTCCACGTTTCCACCTCGCTGCAGCCTGGGAGAATGGGAACCCTGAGGAATCACACTCCCACAGGCCACTGGGTTCCCGAGACACCCGTGGAGCAGCTCTGCCTTCTGTGTGCTAGGCAAAGAGTGGTGGTCCCGCCGCTGCTGTTGCCCCAGCACATGTTGGCGGGCAGAGAGATGCACAGAGAGTCAACTGGGCTTGGGCTGGTTGCCTCTGGGCTGGTTACTCCTTGGCTGGCTAACCCTGGGCTGGCAACCCCTGGGCTGGCAACCCCTTATTGGCACTGCAAATAAACCTTCCCTTAACCAGCCGCGGCTTCTCCGCTACCGTCATGAACGCTGTCAGGTGGAGGGGCTGTGTTGCAGACACTTCTCTAAGTGGTGCAATCCTTCCCTTACAGCAATTTTCCCGAGGAGGTATCAGCTTAATCTCATCTGAGTGTTTTCTTTGCATAAGGCACTTTTTTCTTTGAGAGATTTTTTTCTTTTTAATGAAAAAGTTTCTAAATGTAAATGTTCAATTATAATGCTAATTAAAAAGAAAAGGAAGTTAGTATAAGATTTCTCCGCTCAGTTACAATCAACTCTGCATAAACCAGGTCATCTTAGAAAACAAGAACCTGAATCACTTATTTTCAGATGATTAAAGATTTAAACTTTTGCTTTTCACTATATAACAATTGACTGAGAGATAAATTACAGTTACGGTGACAACCTGGTACTTGCTCTCCTCAATCCAGTACATAAGCTACCCAGATCTCTGGAAAAAAAAAAAACAAAGATAAAAAGTGATGCCTTGTTGATACGTGAAGGCTGCAGAGCAAACATGCCCACTGAAATTAAGAGGAATTTGTAAAGGAAAGAGGCTGCTTCGGAGCCAGGGATTGTAGAAGTCCTTTATAAATTGTGGTGACCCTAACAAGAAGCCTTTCCCAGTGTGGTATCAGAAACCAAGTCCAGCTTGACAATTCATGCATGGAACTACACAAAAGAAAGAAAGATACTGAAAAAATATATTCACTGCTCTCAGAGTCTTACTCCAGTACCCAGAGTTGCAACAGATGATGTCTAGCAGAAATCTCACTCAGTTCAGTGGGACTTCCTTGGAGCACGGTACTACTTAACTAGCAGTTGTAAAAGTTGGGTCCTAACCTGCTTTTTTTAAAACAGCTTTGGCAAAAATATATTTGGGGGCAAATTCTTGTCACAGTTAAATGAATGGGAGTTTTGTGACTTAGTTTCTGTATTATACAACAATATAATTGTTTTTACATTTTCATGTACCTCAAATATGTTACTCCTAACTGGAAGGAACACATTTATTTACATAAAAATTATGTGTATAAAAATGAATGTTTATTATTTCATATTCACTGGTAACTCTAGGGCTCTGCATTAATATCTCTGTTGTTTTCTGAAACTGAGCTGAAAGGCCGATGGGAGCATGATACCAACCTGAGATAGCAATCTAGCAAGAAAGGCAATGCTGTCACCGCAGAGGGACTTATAGCAGAAGAAATGACACTTGCATTTACTGCGACTGCCAGTCCAGATCCACGGAGCTTTGGTGTCCTGGATAAAGATCAGGCCAAGCGAAGGGCTGGCAGCACGCCCTGTAGACAGATGGACACATCGGTGAGCAACACCGGGGCCGTGCGGGAGCATCAAGTGTGAATTCTGAAGGCAGCCTTCCCGGCTGGGAAGCTGCAAACAGCTGACCAGCCTGAATTTTTTGAAAACAATTTCTGTTCTAGGAAATGCCGCAGTTTGTTTGGTTCCAGAGGATGCAACGAACCAAACAAACCAGGGATAGGAAGGGGTTTTGTTATTTAATGTTGGTGAAATCGGCTTGAGCAGCACAAAAAGAAGGAAGTGAAGAAGGGGCATCCCCTCTGAGCCCTGGAGAAAGCGAGGATGAGAAATGGTGATGGAATTTCCCTGTGCTTTTCCGTGGCAGGGCAAAACAGATCCCACACACCGCTGAGTGGAGCAGCAGAGGGAGTGCCAAAGCTGCTCGTGAGATGGGGAGGAGAAATCTCACCTTGGATTCAGAAACTGGAATTTGCCCTTCAGCCTTCCTCTGCAAAGAGGATCAGGATAGGGATAGGGGCACTGTGGGACAACTCCTTTCCTGAGACAGGGGTAGCATTTACTGGGCAGGATAAACTTGAGCTCTTGACTGGAAGTTGGGAATCTGAAACTCAAAGGTGAAGATCTGATGCCAATGCATTTTGTTTCTGAAAGAAACAGTTTAAAAGATATCATCTGAATTTAAATATTTAGCTTTAAGCATTTCTTTCCTGGCACACCGAACTTTAGACAGTTAAATTAGTGAACCTTAAGTAAAAATGGGGTTGCTATGTAGGAATTTGAATGATTGGTCCTCATGTGCATCAGCATCCCTTTGACTTACAATTTTTCATCCCTTCTGTTTGTGAAATGGATAGCGTCTTCCCAGGTAGATACTCGATCCAGATTGTACTATATTCTGTCTCCTAGTAATCAGTCCAATTTGCATTTCAAACACCACTTCTACTCCACTTTCTGTAATTCATTCATTATTTCTTTCAAAATCCTCATTTGCCCCATGTATTTTGCCAGTGTTGATGCATATTGGGCAGTCAGGTCTTGAGTCATCCCAGGTTACTCTTGTTTGTGTTACTCTTGTTTGTGTTACTCTTGTTGTGAACTCAACTTACATTAAACCTAGGAATAACCATCATAAAAGGTTAACACAAGGTGTTCAGAGTTAGGTTGATGGTTGGACTAGATGATCTTTAAGGTCCCTTCCAACCTAGATGATTCTGTGATTCTAAGGTGGGGGAAATTGCATCCAGCACACTCAGCATCATGTCCAGTCATAAACTGGGTTAGAAAGGGACAGGATGAGTGAAGGGAGTGATAAAGGGCACAGGCACCTCATTTTTGGAAGTGGTTTAGATTTGCTAAATCAGGAATCTATTACTAACAAGGAACACTGATTTATTGCTGGGTTCATCTCTTTGCGTGCCCCAACGGGGTAACAGAAAGCAGACACCCTTTCTGGTGTTTGCAGAAGAATGGAGTATATTTATTTATCTGAAACTTTTGTTCTCACACATAGAATCATAGAATCATCTAGGTTGGAAGGGACCTTTAAGATCAACTAGTCCAACCATCAACCCAACTCATGCATATGATCAGATTAACGTTGTGGCATCTGAGTGGGGCCATGCACGTGGCAGTTACAAAAAAAGCAACACCACGAGTGTATTTTGATGGTGAAGAAAAAAAATTAAAGCAGCACCTTTAATTAACACTAGCATATTACATATTTTTTTTAAAGTTCATGGAAGAAGAAACATCTTTCCATTAATGCACTTGCCCAAGACCTTTGTTATTCTATCAGGGACAACCAGTTCCTGTTAATTTTGCAATGAGATGGGCATGCAGCTACACTTTTTGGGCTTCTACAGGTTATGCTTACAAGCTTAATAAAAATTATATGCCTACAGGACGTTACATAAAAGAAATAGAGTGAAGGAACTTAAAGGGTGTGAGGCCATCAGCAAAACAATCAAGTTTATACTCTAGGGTGAAATCCTAATCCGAGGACTTCAACGGACTATCTAAACCACCTGATCCGTGAACACTTCTAGTGCCACCTCCGGACAAAACTTTGGGACGTTCCTCCATCTTCCACGGCCTCTGTAGTTCCCACATAAAGGTAGCACGCACAAGGGCTGGATGGTGGTTGTGTGGTATTCAGGAGGGCTCTGATTTGCATCGTCAGAGGCCCAAGACCACGTCTGTCAGGGCAGACTTTCTCTAACTGTTGGCCCTGCGTTGGCTTGTGGAGATCAAGCACAGAATATTGTGCACCACCAGCAGAGGGAAAGGAAACATCACTGTGACCCCAGCTCGAAGGCAGTGACGTTACGAAGGGCTGAATCTGGATTGAAGTCTGCCTCGGCTTTTTTAAGGTCACTGATTCTCTCTAAAAAAAAACCAAACCAAAACAATACATACTTGTGCACGCACAAATACAGGCACACTAATTAAATGACTTAACATGGAAATTAGGTTGTGTCGCAAACCAAGATTCTCGTGAAGTGGAAATTTGCCATATGCTCTCCACCACTAGACACAAAGAAGAGCCACTCTACTAACTTAAACCTTGATTTTGCTGTAGGATTGGGGTGTACATTGCTGTCAATTGGCTTGTTTAATTTAGAATATTAATGTTTATTTTGGGGACTGAATAACAAGGTTACTTTGAAGAGGTTTTTGGAGGTTTGTTTTTTTTTTCCCTCATTCTGCTGAGCTTTTATTTATGTGAGAAAGTAACTCAAATAATAAAACGTGGAGGTGTCAGTGGGCTTAGTGTAAAGAAGAATTGGAGGTTTATACGTCTCCTTTCTATTTTTTTTTTGTTTTAAACAGCCCAATTATGTACCACATAGCAGCAACTGGGCTAACAACAGCCATATGATGGAATAGCTTGTAATCCGGTTGTGGGTCTAGCTCCATGAGACAGACTCCAAGTAGATGAGTTTTAAATCTTCTTAGAATTAAGAAGGGTTTGGCAACCAAATTAATTGTTTTGGAAAAACCCTGCTTTATGGATCGTGAAGAGGATAAAAAGGGAAAAAAACATGTCATCTGTAGCGGTTAGTCAGATGTTCTTTTGGAGTTACAACGGTTTCCTCTCTAATTCCTCTTCTTGTTGACATTCCCGTTAAAAGAATAACGAGTACTACGCTCGTTGCCTTAGTGCTGCTCAGCCCTGCGCACGTTACGAAATCTTTGCATTAAAGCCACCCGAAGGGATTGAGTCAGGGTGTCAGGCGGACATTAACAACAGCGGCACTCGGCTGTGAGCGTGCATCACAGCCAGGTATAACGGGATACGCTCCGGTACAAGCGGTAACAACCCCCCGTGCCCCGCACACCAGCTCCTTTCAAAGAGGCAGCGGGGCCCAGCCTGCTGAGAGCAGGCATCACCCTGCTTTTGCAGAGCTGAATTATTTCAGTCTTTAGGTTTTTTTAATATTTTTTAAAAATATTTATGTAGTTACTCTTTTACCAGTGAGGTTGTGACGCTTTGGAAAAATATAAGTATGATTAATGCCATGTTTAAACGACAGGAGACAGTTAAACAGTCGCTGGGTAATAGTTTTCCCAGGTGTAATTCTATTTTACGTGTTTTGCAGATATGTAATGTATTCTCACAGAGGCTACATTACTTTATTACCCAATGCTTTTAAAGTATTTTGGTAAAAAATAGGAGTTCAAAAAAAGGTATTATTATTTCACAGATGGCATAAAAGCTGCTTCATTAAGGGGGCTGGTACTAATAGTCCTTTAATACAGAAAGCCAGGAGATGGTTCTTCACATGGTACATTAAACAGTGAAATATGCCAATTTTGACTTGATTTCTATGCTGCTAAACTACCCCACATTCATTGGGTTGAGCTTTAAGCCCTTCCATTCTAGTGTTCTCTGGCCCCAGTTACAGAATTGCAGCTTGCTTTTCACCTATCTCCTAACAGTTTAACATAGATGTCTGGGTCCAGTCCATTGTTCCAATTGTATATAGTTTAAAAAGCTCTGCAGTATTTTACTCTTTCCATTATATCTTGGCTTCCCCGAGCGCTCTGCTCGCTGCATTTTGCTTGTGCTGGCTCTGTTTTCTAAACCCATTTATGGCTTTTTTTTTTCTGTACACACTTGTTCATTGGGGAGCTTAAATTGACTTCTCTCCATTCTGTTTCCTTAACTGAAAACGCACCATTAAGGTTGATTGAAGTCTTTTGAAAACACTTCATAAAAAATGAAAGGCTATAAGAAATTAGGCTACCAGTGTTTGCAAATACCTGTTTTCAGCCAAATTGATGGGAAGGAATAAGAACTGAAATTTAAAAATGCTACTGATATATATTTGTTCGCTACTTATTTTTATGAGACTAGAAAAAGCATGTGTAAAACATTTTGAGGAATAAAATACTGAGACATTAACAAAATATGCCAGGCAGTAGCTTTTTTTGTTGCAGAAAGCTTTTTCCCCCCAAAACATCAGGCATGATTCTGAAGAGAGAGAGTGGTAGAATGAACACAAGTATCTGGATCGGTTATTTTCATTATTTCCTTTCCAAAAAAATAGATTTTTTTATTCTTAAATATTTCTCTTCGGAGAATAGGAAAACTATTTCTTGCTCAGAGTAGCCACGGACTAACATATTTAATTGGGAATAGGAGGGATTCTTAAGAAACTGCTTTGCAAACAGAAGAAAAAGAGAAAGAGAAAAAGAAAGATGAATTGAACCAGCAAAACGTTGAGCCTCCTTTTGGCACAAAACCATCTGGGCAGTGGTGGAGGGTCCGGAGTGTGTTTTACGTTATATACGTGGGCACTTCATAAACAGAGCAGCCTCATTTCACAAACCACCCGGCAGGAAGAAGGAAAGCAATTCCGGACGTCATACCCAATTGTCAAGGAAACTTTTACGGACATAAGGAAACGCGTCTGCTTTAAACAGAGAAATACCAAGAGGGATTGTGCGACGAAAAGTGGAAAGCAAAGCAAGTGCTTCAGACTCAGAAGTGGTTACACGGGAAATGGCAGGTTCCTTCTCTGAGCACCTGAGCCGGCTCCCTCACCAAACAAAACACTGCTCATTCCAGCTGTTTGCAAGCTCTCCTAGTGCTGCAGCTTACCATTAAAAATATATATATATATGCTTTAGAAATCTGGAAAGCTCCGAAAGAAAAATTATCTGATTTTAGTTTATTTTTAGGTAATTTTTCAGACAACTGCCAAACGTATTTTATTTGCGGGCTATCTTACTTCTATGGCTTTTTTGCTTTTCAGAAATAGAGCTGTTCATGCTGGCAGTCATCCCACTGAACACAGGCACCTAAAATGCAGCAGACGTTCAAGTAACAAACTTCAGTCACGGAGAGTAGCAAAAAAACTCTGCGTAGCGTGAGTTTTACTTAATAGACTTTTTCCAACAAAAAAACCCATCCACCTCTCTCCCCCCTCCCCCAGCCCAAGCGTCAAACTCAGGTTTAAATTCAAGATCAAACGAACTTGTAAATGAAAGCTGCTCCCAGACTTTGCCTTTAATGCCGTGATCCTTTTAAAATTTTTGTTCCTTTTTATTTTATGAAAGCAATAGATTGAGCCCGCCGGGCCTCAAACGGGGCAGCATTCGGTGGTGTAGGTGAACACAAATTGCAGCAGGCTGTATCGCTTCCTTTAGAAATTCTCCTGTTAATGGAGGAAAAAGAGCAGCCAGATCAGGCAGAGGAGCAGCCGAGTACAAGGGGGTCAGGCAGCGGCGCCGAGCCTGTAGCAGAGGATGAGGAAACCCTGTCGGTTTCCATCCCATTAAACAAGGTACGAGCGATGCATTGGGCTCGCCGGGATTCCCAACAAACCCCTGCCAAGCTGCGTGCCAGCTCTCGCTCACGTCCCCCATCAATTATTCAGCTCCTTTTATGCAAATAATGCTTCCTAGAAGCGATGGCCGTCTGCAGTGGGGAGAAAAGTAGCACTCCTTTGGAAGGATGAAATGGCAGAGGAAAAGCGTGACACTCTGCAGGCAAAAGCTACTGAAACGGTACCGAAACATCTGCACGCGTGCGCGGATGGGGAGATTCAAAGTTTTGTTTTGCCTTTTTTTTTCTCTGACAATCAACTTTATACAAAATTAATTAAGGCAGCGGCAGACAAAGACTCCTGCATCCTCGGTGGCCGAGCTGCCCCTGCTCCTCAGGCTCCGAGCTCTCATTTTTTTATTTCCCCGGGGATGCGTGCGATAAGCCTGGAAACAAGAGTGTTTATAGTAAAGAGAGGTTTCACTGTTCTTAGGAGTCAGAAAAAAAAACAACCCTAAAGGCTTTTGCCTTTGATCAGGCAAAGCATTCCATACGATTTCAACGTATATATGGGATCAAACCTTCCCTGCTGCAGCCCCACACCATCTCGCTGGCCCAAACTCGGTCATGGTGTGTGCAGAGACAACCCCATTCCCGTCAGTGGGGCAAACCTGCCCAGGGAGAGTCACGGAGGTGCTCCAAGAGGCTCCCTTTCTTCTGAGACCCTTCCCACAGGAGAGATGGATAAGCAAATAGAGACAACCCTGGGGGCATCCAGCCAAAGAACTGATGGTGGCTCCATTGCGAGCCTTGAAATCCTCGTCTGGGGGTTTTACTCGAAGGTTTATCCCTTTTCCTGTCAGTAAACTGATTACAGTCTTCCTGCTGAACTCTCTGTGGGCTGTTTGGCCACTGATGTCTGGGGCTGCAGGGACAAGGGTGGGAGTGGTGACCCCCCGTTCGTGCCTCTCCACAGCAAAGGCCATGGTGGAGCTGCAGGGTCGTGGCTCCAAACGGGTCACCGGGGGGCGAGGAGAACGCCGTCATCCTGCGTGCTCCAAGAATCAATTAGGGAATCTCAAAATAACCTTGAATTTTGTACCAGGAAACCAGGGTTTAGTAAGGCAGAAGCACAGAAGGAGGACCACAGCTTCAAGGTTTCTCTCTCTGCCCTGCTCCAGCCCCTTTGCCACGCTTTGCTCTTTGTGTGCAAGGAGTGTGGATCAAAAGCAAAAAAAAACCTGTTATTAAATCTTTCAACTTAATTTTGAGATGCAACACCTAAACACTAAGAAACTTCTCGTGGCTTGAAGCTGCATTTCCTGGAACTTACATACATGCTCCAGTTTTTTTACTATATCTTCTAGCCACAAAGACATCTTTTCTGAAAGCTTTCTAGTGTGAGATCCCCGTATATTTGTGATGCTTCTGCATTTAACTATTTTTAATTATACTGTTATTTGCAAAGGAAATTTTTTGCTAAAACAGGAGAGACTGAAAGTGTGTTTAAACGGAGTGCAGTTGGCCCCGCAAAGAGAAATACACCTCCATTATAAAATTCTGTGCTTAAAAATGCCCTGGCAATAGGCAAAAGTGGAATTTAAAATCCCTCAAAGAGATGAAAATTTGAGAGACTGTTATGCACAAGCGTAAATAAGTTCAGAGGGCTAAAAAGAAGCAAAGCTCTAGGAGGGTTACACACGTATTCCTAATTTCACGTTCACTCCATTGTGCTGTTGAAGCCTCCGGAGACGAGAGCTGTGCCAGGCTGGCAGAGCAGCGCTCTCCATCTCAGGTGGAGGGAGGAAGCTGCAGGAGCTCCGGGTGCTTTAGTCAATTTTGGCTTCCTTAAGGCACGGGGTGTTTCTGCTCAGGGTTACCCGAGGGGTGTTTTCTGCGGGGATGAAAACCGCAGGTAGAGCCCAAGAGCCAGGAGCCGCCCTGAGGAGTCTCTGCAGGGATCTGTCCGCGCTCACTCTCATCCCTTCCCTCTCCCCTCGCCCCTGGGTAAGGCCAATTGTTAAGTCTTGCCTTAAAATTGAGTTGTCACCTGTGGAGGGCTGGGACCCACCTGGTGCAGCGATCAGAAACGCGGGGCTGGAGCA
>JAHREE010000118.1:26168380-26223361 GCA_033628505.1 Tringa tobata | reverse complement strand
GTCCAATGAATAAAAGCACAGAACAGTTTTGAAATAAAACATTTACACGTGAAATTACTCAAGCCAAAAGTGCTTTGAACTCTGTGTACAAGCATGGTGGCTTCAAGTGGGAAAATGTGTTTCACTAATTTACTAAGGTCCCGGGTCTGCAAACAGAGATCTTAACGTAGCCAGACAGAGATCTGCGATAACACATTTCTGACAGATGAAGTTCTGAGACAGAACCCAAGAGCGCACGGATGTTAACCTATCTGGTTTCAGCAGTGACCTACTATCAACATGAAGATTTGGCAAAACAGTGAAGATAGCACTGATATTAGTATCAAATAACAGCATTTATTCTGGTAGTACCTAGTGCATGGGAGCACCCAGCCAAACCAGTTTCAGAGCACAATAGGTGAGATGCAGGGACCTGTCATCCAACTCAGCTTCCTCTCCGCCTTCCCTTATCAACGAAGAGAGAACTTGGGGGGAGCTGCAAAACCCCCCCTGCTCAGCCCGGGGGTTGTCTCAAGATTGCATCATGATAAGAACCAAAACCCCTATGCAACCTTGAATACTCCCTTAACAAACAAAATGCCCCGAGTCCCACCCCACCACTACGCAGTGACTTCCAGTGCTACACATCACCCAATTAGCAACAGAAACTAAGGAGTCATCACACAACCAGAGACAAATATCCCAGGTAGTGCAATCCACTCAGGCATAACCCTGCACCCCCATCGAATCAGGATATATAAACCGTAAGGTTCGGGGAGAAAAATGGGGAATCTTCCAACGATACAGCTGGCCTGATTCATCCCCCTCTTGTCCAGGATGCGGTACAGGGAAATTTCCCAGGGACTGAGTGGCCTTACCTGAGAGAGAGGGGAAATGACTAAGAAACATAAGTATGGTATATGGCATGCCATTAAAATCATGATTGGTGCACTCTTCTAAGATATTAATATCTAGCGCGCTTGTTGTTTATGTTGCTACTTTTCAGGATCACCTGTAGGTTGTAATAGTGTATTGTGTGCATTGCTTTTAAATTGCAATATTGTGTTTGCCATTGTACCCACCCAGCAATAGTGGTGTGTTGGACCAGTGAGTGAAGTCCAAAGAAATTGTTAATTTGAACCTCTCAGTGAAGTCCTTTTTCCCCTTCCGTCACACCTAGAAGCTATTATCCTGCTAAATATAAATATATATATTTATTTATACAAACATATATATATTTATTTTATACAATATTATTTAAAAATAAATGTATTTATTTATACAATAATATGTTTATGCCAAGAAATTTATACAAGGATACAATAAAGGCATAACCCATATGTGTGGGCAACATAAGGTAACAGCAAAGGGGTTAGATTTAGTGCATCAAGTAGTATTTGCAGTTCAGCAAGAGTTTAGATGTGGTTGGGCATGGTGACAACATCACAGCAATAAAAAAATTAAGGAGACAATTGGAGTATAATAACCTTGTGGTGTAGGTGTCCACTGGCAGAGCTTCTTATCTATAAAGCAAAGAGGTTTGAGGAAAAGCTGGACAGGTTGAAGAGGACGGGAGATCAAACCTGATCATACTGATGCTTCTCATCACCCTTAGTACTTGCGTTTCAGACGCGTAAAAGAACTGTTCCTGTGCTCTGTAAATATGAAACCATGACATGAAGGGAGAACTGGCTTGAAGAACAGAGAGAGGGACCAGACTCTAGATCTCCTCATTACTCTATTGATCCTTCTGGGGAAACCGATGGTTAAAATGCATACTGCGGTCTTTTGAGCTGGAAGGAAAGAATTCTGTCCATCAGACAAATCTCCGGAGAAGTTTCATGCTGTGATGCAGAAAACACAGGTCTGTTGTAGGAGAACGAACTCTTTCAGTGAGTGGGGTCTTAGTGATAAACAGAACCATGGAGACAATGAACCTTCTGTTCATAGGAGACATGTGCTGGGCCAGCCTGCTCTCCGACTCCTTGCTGTTGTTACTGTTATTCTTGTATTTAGGAAACCTAACAGTGAATCCTACTAAAAATATCTGTTTCAGTGAATTTATGCTGTAAAATGAGATGAGGCACATCCAATGAATGCAGACAGACTGACAGGTGGATGAGCACAAGAAAATGATGAGCAATAAAATTGGTTGATGTGACAGACAATGGTCATGGCAGATGCCCAACTGTTGCGAAGCTTTCTTTTAATTTCATAGTGAGAATTTCAGAGCAAGGTTTGGAGTAAAACAATAAGATAACTTGTCCAGGAAGCCTCTTCTCAATAAAAGGAGCAGTAAAGGTAGAAATATGGCAGTGAAAAAGGGGTGCTGATGACCAGTAGCAGTGGTCAGCTCATGGTATGCAATTGCATCTCAAGGCATTAGGACATGGCCTAACTCTCAACAAGAAGCATGGGGATAGGCAAGATTGAACCACAGCGATGGAGACAAGTACTTTGATGAGGAGGGACAGTTAGAGCTAACACAGAGCAACAGGCTTACGGGCAAAGCAATAAATGAAGAGTATTGCCCATGTTAAAGTATCTCCAATGGATACAGATGGGACAAGGTAGTATCTTTCAAGACAAGACAATATGATATTGCATTATCAAATTCTAGTTGAAAATATTTATGAAGGTAACTATCAACAAGAAGAGAAATTGGAATCAGGTGTGTCAAGAAGCCCCTATACCAAGAGAAGATGGACAGAAAAGTTATAATGGTGAATATTTCACTTTGAAATTACAGTTCAAACCACTGATGCAGCATTGCTGTGATACTGCATTATGGAGTAACGTTATAAGAGAATTGGGTTCCTCTGAAACTTTTATAAAAAATTATCAAACACAGATACCTGGTGAATGTGGGAGTACTTCTTTGCCTTCTGTTCTTGTTCCGCATGGACGTACTTGCATGACACTGGTAGTGCATCTGGTTTTAAACTGAAAGAGGGGAGAATTAAATTAGATGTTTAAACTGAAAGAGGGGAGATTTAAATTCGATGTTTAAACTGAAAGAGGGGAGATTTAAATTAGATGTTAGGATGAAATTCTTTACTGTGAGGGTGGTGAGACACTGGAGCAGTTTGCCCAGGGAAGTTAAGGGTGCCCCATCCCCGTAAGTGTTCAAGACCAGGCTGGATGGGGCTTTGGGTGGTCTAGTGGGAGGTGTCCCTGCCCATGGCAGGGGGATTGGAACTAGATGATCTTTAAGGTCCCTTCCAACTTTAATTATTATATGATTCCATGAAATGTTTGGTTTGTATTCCAATTATCTGTCATAGGCATTTCAATAAAGGTATCACAACATCCAAATTGTAGGCATCCTCCTGGCAGGGTTAGAGAAGGAACATGTTAAAGGTTCTCACGCTCAGAATTCTGTGGTGAAGAAAGGGAGCAGATAGTATGTCTTTTAGTTTTGTTGATTCTCCTAAACCTGAGATTGCTTCAGAGGGTCTATTTAGAAGAAAAAAAAAATCTATTTTAATGCTACGATAACCACATTAGGCATCCATTATAAGTGACACGAATATTGCCCTTGGAATTTGAATAACATTTGCTTTACTTGTTCCAGGGGCTCCTAGTCATCTGTCATCCTGTCTTCTGCATTTACCAGCAGTCAAAACACAAGCAATGAACAGTAGTTTTTCTTGAGAGAATCATGTGCAAAGAAAATACAAATCAACCCAGAAATGGAGTCTTTGTCCGAGAAGCCAATCTGGTTGTATCTTGGCTACATCAATAAATGTCTGAACCAAACCTTTCACCAATGCTACTCTCCTAGAAACAGAGTCCAAACTATGCATAAATGACTATATACCTTTGAGCAGTGCTTTTCAACTTCAAGGGCACATGAATAACTGACACTTTGTAGTGATAAAGTGGCATGCTATGGGCAAATTTATACCTTCCTCATCAAATCAACCCAGACTACAGCAGCTTCTCACGGCCCTCACCACATACAAGGATTCAAGTGCACCCTGCAAAGACGTGAATAGGAAACAGCTTTACAGAAGGCCAAGTGTTGAGATGCAGGCTTACTGCAGACAGAAAAGGCTAGCAATACTTTTCTATTTTAATAGACAATGTTAATGAAAATGGCAGGTGGTAAGGTATCTGAAGTGCGGACCATAGTGGCAGGTACTAACTGACATTTACTAACCCACTGTGAGATGTAACTCTTAATCCAACACTATCCTTCAGAAGAAAGTCTAGGCCTGCAATTCTAAAGAAGGAAACCCTGGAATAGCAATTTCCCAAGAGGAATCTGTCTTTTTGTTTTGTGAAGAGTACCAGTTACTGCGTAACATTCAGTTTGCTTGACGTTCTCCTGCCATTTCGTCATCCATTTCAGAAGCCAGTTCATTTCCCACTGTGTATAACCCTTTGAAAGTTGGTTTAAAAAATGCCCTAAGTGCAAAAATATTCTTTTGAGTCAACCACTGAAATCAGAGTGCATGACTGCACCATATGTACTACTGCTCCAACATGCCCAGCTGAAAGTAAGCCACGTTTTTTCTCAAAACTTAACAACAAAAAATGTGTTTTTGTCTCCATTTATGTTCGATGCTACTTCAAAGCTCAGCAGTGATAAGACACTTATATACATAAAGCTGAGATCCTACAAACTTTGTGCAAACACTTGGCCCCACTGAGTTCCACCTGTCCTTTTGTGGTTACCAGGAAAGCCTCTTCTACTATATGAAAGTGTTAGCTGTCTCCCGTCCCATAGCTACGTATTCATAAAATACGTAGAGTCTTTTTTACTGTGTTCTAGTAGTTTGTTCCCAGGGGTAAAAAAGGCACACCAACAGTACTATACTACAAAACAGAAGCATGTCTGGGAAAAAAAAAAAAGGAAATCTGAAATTTCCTTTCGGGATTTTTTTCAAGGAGCGATGTGCAAAACAACAAAGATTGCTATTGAGCCATTTTAAAAATAAAATCAAGTATATCAGAAATCCTTTAACATTCTTTGATCTTTCTTAACAGATCTGATCTGCTTTGGAATATTGAAAGGACAGCCCATCACTGCAACACACTCATGCAAACACATACATTTTAAATTTATCTTGCATCACTATGAAGAACAGTGTGCTGAAGAATGAGTCCCTTCTGATCACAGTATGGCACTGAGACAGGCACAGTGAGGCAATGTGATCATCATGCATACTGTGAAGCTTCCAGTCTTAAAACAATAGCAGATACTTAGAAATGACCTGGTTATGGAGAAATTCTTAGTAGTTTTAATGATTATAAAGAGTAAATATTCAGTGTATAAAATGAAACACACGTCTAGTTTATGTCAGAATGCAAAGAAGTATACTCGCTGGATTTTGGTGTTTTGAGATCACCTTAACATTGGGAATAACTTGAAGTTTTTCTAGTTCACATGATTCCTGTCCAAAAGTTTAAAAAGACACCATATGTCAGGAGTTCTCAAAATCTTGCAACTGGTATATATATTTTGGGGGAAATACTCGTAATTTTCTCAGGGAAATCCATAGAAGAAAATGGGAATTTTGTCTGAAAACAGTCCACCATATTTAGCCCACTGAATGTATAGCATTAACAAAAATATACTGTACTTGAATTCCGTTGAAGTCCAGAAAGAGTTTCTGTAATTTTACCAAAGCTTGTAAACTGTTCAGTTCTCATATTTGGTTTTGCTCCAGATGAAGAGTCAAAACACCATTCTGTCAAGCAATGAAACCTTGTGAAATCATTTTAATGTGCTTATGGTCCAATATCAACTCCTGCAGAAACTGGAGATCCTCAAGTGCTTCAATTTGGCTGATGTAGTTTCCTAATATAGCAAAAGTAAATACATGAAATCATCTTTAATGGATTTGGATTCCTTTCCAGCAAAAAATTATCTTAAGCAAAAGCAGCTCATAAACTTTCTGAAGTACTTGCATGTTGCTTTGGACCACTTCACTGTCAGTGGAAGGCAGTGTGTTTGATTTCATCTACTATCTATCTATCCACCATCTCTATTTAAAGCAAAATATCTTCCTAAATAAAATATGGGCACACTGAGGTACAAGGCTTAGGTCAATCATTATTTTTGTTCCTAGAATATCTCACAATTGAAAAAGGAGGCAACATTCATAAAGAAGACAGTATCCACTTAGTAGGAAATGAAAAGCAGCTGTAATACATGGAAAAATAAAGAAATTGACAGTAAGGAGCAAACACTTCCAAAAAACTGATGAAAAGAGCAAATGCACCTCAGGGGGCACTGAAAAATAGTCTGAAAGTATATCAATAACAGAAGTCATCTTGACAATGATACGGGATCATTACTAACTGAAGATGGTAGAAGCACCAATAAACCTGAAATGAAACACAGTTGTTTACTAAACACTTTTGTGCTACATTTGTGGGGGAAAAAAGGGCAATATTATTCATATGATACAGTAATAATGAAGTAATTTTCATTCCAGTATTGACGTAAAGGTTATTAAGTAGCAGCTGCTGAGCTAGCATCTGACATGTTTAAATGAGTGACTAAGTAAGTCACATTCAAAAAAGCTGGCTGAGAAGCACCATGGAATACTTATGTTGACTTACATAAAGTTTGAGAACCTCAGCCAAGTTTCAGGGTCCTGCAAGAAAGCTAAAATTTGTCATTATTTAAAAAGGGAAAGGGGAGGAAGCTGGAAGGCCTTAGTGTAAAAAAAATTCCTCTCATCAGCAAGAGGGGCATTCCTACAGTTACTGAGCAACTTCAAGTCTTTTTGAGCCCCCAGTCTGTGTAAAGAATGTCCACATCTCACAAGGAGGCAGATAAGCAAAATGAACACAGAAATTTGTCACACTATGATGGATGCTCAGACAGTCCATATCCATGTGTGCTTCTGCCAGTGTCCCTTTTCCCCAGAAAATCTGAAAACAAACTCATGATTTTCCCACACTCCGGATGCTGAGCATATGCAAAGAATAAAGAGAAGAAGAGCTGGGTGAAGTCTCAAGAAGTATGCACACAACTAGATTTTGGAGGATTCTCTGATGCTCTGTCATTGTTACTTTTATAAAACTTGATCAATGTATAGAGGGAATTCTGCATGGTGACTTTGCAAGACTTATCTGATATAGCAAAACTGAATTTGACCACGGATGTTGCCTTATATATGCAGAAATAAGTAAATGAATCCTGACATGTCCCGAAAGTTTCAGATTGCACAGATGAGAAATGCAAACTGAAAGGCCATTTGAAAATGCTCTTTAGGCTGATCTAACTTTGATGGCAAAAGGAAGAAGAAAGATGTATGACCATCTCCTTCAGAGGATGACGAAAAGAATATAACTTATGAAATGAGCAAAGGAAAGGAGGCTAATGGCAGAATGAATGACTGCTTAGACTAAACACAGCATGGCAGAAGAATTTTGGATGAATATACAAAAGCCTTCTTTACATTCAAAAAAGGGTACTGCAGTCTGAACTGACTGAACTCATTGATTCTAACAAGGTGTTGTGATTGCCATCAGAACACTCTACAGTGTAAGGCAGCTGAATTTTCACAGGCTCAAGGGACTGAAATACCATCTAAATATATTCCTCACTATCTGAATATATTCCTAAAATTTTCTAGTGTAATGTTGTACAAATTTCAGTAATGAATGAAACAGAATACAAATGGTCAATCTGATCAGAGAAACATGTATGCACTCTCCCAGATCAAACCAACAGCCAGAGACAGGCAAGTGGTTCCCTTATTCAAAACTAAATCCTTCGTAGGAAGGTGAAAAAACTTCAGTATATGCCTAACTGCCTGTGCAATAGGATCAAAAGAACAGATGACAGCAGCCTGGTACAGTTACTTTGATGAAGAAGTGGCCTAACAATTTGTTTACAAAGACCTCAGGAAAGAAAAGCCAACTAGATGATGCCAAACATAACATATGTGTGCAAACCAAAAAAAAACCCTAATGTATTTGGTTTCTTTAAGCTAGGAGGTAAATAAAAAAGGGAAATCCAAAGCTACTGACACTGAAGATATCTCTTTCCTCCTCTGTGCAGTAAAGGAGAGATAAAAGTATAATTTAAAAGGTGATGGTCCTTGCTGTCCATAGCCACAAGAGGCCACCTTTCAGTACAGCTGCTGGCTACTTGTTACCCGATTTGGGAGCTTTTGTCCAGGCAGTATTGATTCAATGTGCTTGTAGTTCAGACACCTGTAAAAAAAACCCAACACCTAATTAATCGAACAGAATGTTCCTCTGCTAACACATTAGCAAAACTGCCAATTACATTTTTCTGATTCAGAAATTTGATCTTTAGAAAGATGACTGATCTGTTTAAAGTGCTTAAAAAGGTTTGGTACAATTAATTGATTTTGGATCAGATTACTGCAACAATACTGTAAATTTGAAACAGTGGTTGCAATCAGCTTTGTGATGATTGATTGCTGTTGCTACAAAAACCCACAAACAACAGGATATTAAAGGAGATTAGACTATTTTCCATCAAAGTAAATTAGTTTATTATTATTACAAAAAAATAGAAAACATGTGTCATGACCTACTCAATTCCAGCAGAGTGTTAACACTGATATTCCTGGCATGGTGATACTGTTGCCAAAGGCCCTCTAAGCTGTTTGAGACCAAAAGATGAAGATTGTAGACTATGCCATGAAAATTGTCTTCACATTTTATATCAGGTATGGACTTTCAATGACAGCTGCAGGATACTGGGAAAGAATCAAATATAAATATGTCCCTAAGATGACAAAAACATATATACAACCCACAGAAATACTTCCCTGAAGATTAATTTCAGGATGATGTCTGCAAACAAATGTGATTAGTGCTGTGGAAAATACTTTTGTTGCAGAACAGTGGCTGCCTCACTGAGTGCACATACCAGTGTTCAGTTAAGGATGCATTACATGCACACAATCACACGTCATTCTTGCTCTGAATTCCTCCAGATCTACAATGGACAAGGCAGGTTTTTATGAAATCAGAAGACTGGAGAAGCAGCATGGCACATATATATGCGTCTGTTCTCACTTTGGCCAAATTTGTTCTGAAAGGAATCAGATCAGATGTCAAAATAGTGTGCAAGCAGCACCACTCCCAAAAGGAAAAATGGAAGCATCTAGAGAAAGAACATTTCTTCAATGGAACAGCAGAAAATAACCATTTGTGATTAAAAAATGACACTATGGATCAGTCTAGGGAATTTAGCCTACAAATGCTAGGGAATTATCAGGCATGTTTGCTAAATACAGATTCTAGCTTTACATTTTCACATTCTAACCACAATATTAGGTGCTACTTTTAATAGATAATGCATTTCTGAAAATCAGAGCACCTGATATTAGAGGTTGTCCAATTTAATTTTTGCATTATTGTGAAGTCTGAGTGTCCCCTTCTATCTGCAATCATGTCAGAGGTGAATTTGCCTCCAACCAAATCTTTTGCACTTTTTTGTTCTGTTGGCTCCTATTAAATGCATTTAAGGTGATGTCTGCTGTATTAATGCAGATCTAGAACTATGGCAGTAATATAGGCAAGAAACATTTTACAATTCAATGAATTAAAAATGTTTAAAATCAAAGTAACTTTAAAAGTGCTATTTTGTTCTTCATACGAGCAGATCTGGATGACTGTTTTATTATGGAACAAATTAATGGAGATAGACTGTGTTCTCTCAGTTTACAATACAGATTTGTAAGTAATGTACACTAATTTCATAGGTGTTAGAAATGATTAAGCTCCAAGTTAAAGCCTTGGGAACCCTAGCAATGTGCCAGGACATTATTGTCCTAGGTATTATTACAAAAAAAAAAAGGCAACTTGTACCTGAAAATGACTAAAGAGAAACAGAAACTGACAACTGAGTATTACGGAGTATATGAAAAGATTACACACATATTAACAAGTCTCATCAGCTGGGTCTTGATTTGTTAAAGAACTATTTTTAAAAAAGTTATAGTAATAATCTGCATACATAATAATTTACTACTGCGATGCCAGCTAAGTTTGAGAGAGAGAAGATGGAATAATACAAATAGGTGGTAGCGATTTTTTTTCCAGACTATTTCAGGTCCAAAATTATCAGACCAGTTAAATCCCAAGTAGAAAAAACCATGGGTTTATTAATATAACTTTAAAAACATACGGGTGCATTCAAATTACTTTGTTTTCAGCTCCTTCTTCAGCTGGCATCTGCATGACTCAAAACTGAGAAACCAGTTAACAAAATCCAGATATCTTCATTTAGATTTACTGCACTTTTCAACACTCAAGGCACAAAGAAGGCCCTTAAAGTGAGTGAAAACTATACCGACATTGCCTTAAAAGCCTTTGTGTTCTCACAGAGTTTTATAGTCTGAACATAAATAAGAATCAGGGCCTTAGTCTCCAATTAGTGTCTAAATCCAGCCAACAAAGTTTATAATACATACATTGTCATTCCAGCTAAGCTGAAAAGAACTGGAACTGCTGCAGGTGGTGTTGTTATTTGACATGAGTTGCAGAATTATTCCATGGATTGTAAACCTTGATTTAGCCTACCTAGTACATGATGTTTATCTCTGCAAAACATTTAGAATCCAGTCCACCTGGAGGGTTCAGTACCTCCTTCTCAGGAGTGAGTATCAATCCAAAAACATCAGACTGGGGTTCTCATCAGTTCAGGTTCCACTGCAAAGGTGGATGAATGAAGCACCTGCAGCCAGAACCTCCAACTATGTTTAAGTATAGCATCCTCTATACTTACACAAATGGGGAAACACTGTATTTCTAATGCAATAAAGAACAAATTAGTTTTGAAATAGTTAATATTTACCTTTAAATGATGTATCTCTTGGTTGGTATAAACAAAGTTATTACTTATGTAATAAGTAATAACTTAATAAGCCCTATAGGGAGTAAGCTTTCTTTAAACAAACTAGAGATGTAATTCTGTTGCTCTCAGTGGAAATGTAATGAGCATAAGACAGACTTTCAAACACATGTCTTTTGAGGCTGATAAGATGGTTATTATTTACACTATGTCTTGAAAGTTTGGTTAGCTTTGAAATTCCTTGAAAAATAAATGATAAGCACTTACTATAAAGTGAGCTGTAATAGAAAAAGGTGGCTGATACCAAAGGTAAAACAAGTTACAACTGACACAGTTGGTGTTACTGGGCCCAAATGTAACTAGATCAATCATTAGTAGATGAATTAGATCACTAAACATAGATAAATATGCACATTTAATAAGAAAAACTTATTTTGCTGGAACATAACTTGTCTGCCTCACTTCCTTTCTTTAGTTCTGCTAAAGATACACTCAGACTTTTTAATATTTGAAAAACTCACTCTGTTGGCAGTGAGTAAAAACTCATCCTCTAAAATATTTCACTATAAAGAAATATTTCTGCTATGTCCCAGCTTAACAGCCTGCATTATCACTACCACAGTAAATATAGTACCATCTAATGCTGAAATGTAGTTTTAATCTAAAATGAGTTCTTAGAGGTTAAGACAAGACTCTATTTATTCTATTTGTGTGAGGTTGTTGTTGCTAAATGACAACCATCTTAAATGCTCTAGTTTTTCCACGTTGGAAATTTTGAAGAGTGTTGGTCATCCAGATTTAAGACAGAGATCTGTAATAAAACTCAGTATTAGAATTGGAAGAAACCAACTGGTCAATTAATCTGTAAAATAATTCCACCTACTTATTCTATGCTCATTTCTATGTGTACATTTCCAACTATCATCAGTGGCAATTGCCTGGATGCAGGATGTGATATTTCCCTTTTATACAATGGAGCTACTAATTTTTAATAAATTTCAAAAAAGCTCATCTTCTCCCCCCCAAAAAAGAGCTCTAAAATATAGATGTGCCAGCTCCCAAATGTCCCTTTGCAGTTGAAGCTATCTGAACAAAGACATTTTTTCCCGTCTGCATTAAATCTTAGTTTTGTTCGATTTAAATCCTTCTGCAATACATGATTATTTTAGTGGCTAGTTTGCTTTACACATCCTCATTCTACAACAGGACTTTAATGGAAACATGATTTCAGCCTTACACCGAGGCTGAGTATTTAGTCTAGAAGGGCTGAGTGCAAAGTCCGAGCTGAGTTTATCCTAAATTTATAGTTCCTCATGCTTTTTATATACAAACTAAGTACTCTTTTCACTATATCATAGATTAACAAATTCCAAAATTTTCTTGTTTGAAATATTCTTGAATAGAAACAAATAAATGTGGATATCAAACATATTTTGCTGCCCAGGTTATGAAATGTCTTTCTTATACAGGATCTGACTTTAGATATCTGGCAGCAAGCTTCATATAAAGACAAGGTTGCCGCTGATGCACTCTATAATCTATTTGTATAACTACTACTCCACCTTTCTGATAATACTACAGTATGTTAGTCAATCATTGCACAATGGAGAAAACATCACGCAGTCACAATCAAAAAATTCAAATTGTACTGTAAGGGCCTAAAATATCCAGTATTACTGTATTGAGATTGTATCAAAGACAAATAATCACTTAAATATTCAGTGCTGTTAGAATGGCCTTGGTGATGACTAAAGAACATATTTTGCTATTTTATTTTCCAAAGTATTTATCTTACCCTTTATGAATCCCTTCTCTCTAATATCACAAAACTTATATGACATCTGCTAAAGCATTAATTTTCCTGGCAATTTTTCTAAACATTCATTCCCTAATGCACACAGAATGAAATGCTGTACTTATCAACAGAAATGTGTTTTCCTTTAGCTATTCTATATTCTAATAACAAACTGAACTGACAGAGGAGCTTTTAACCTTTCATACTGAGGAGATTAACATGATTTCAGCTGATGCATCAGAACACGATAGGATAACCTTGGATCGTCCTCTTGAAGCTTTCTGTTAGCTCAGTTTCCTAAGGAAACAAGGCTAATGTGACTGTGCTATCTGTATATCCATCTGCTAGCCTTACCACTAATTTTTAAACCTATTGGTGAGTTTCGGCCCTATCAGATAAGCACTACTCAACTTCCTACAAATCCCATGAAAACAAGCACCTGAATTAGAGTTATAAGCTGATGATTCCAGTGAAGGAAAGGCTGCTGTATTGGCTCAGCTACAATGCCAGACATTAGAGGATCCAGGAGAGACCTGCTCTGAATGATCTGAGAAACTCTGAGAGCTCACACCTGATTAGGCACTGGATAACCCAAAGACAGGGCTCTTTCTTAAGGCAAAGCAATTTCCTTCAGTCCTGCTGCTCAGCAAGTGCCTGCTTAATTAGTTTATAATTTTTTGTAGTCTTTCAAGGTGATAGAACCTGTTCAAAGGGTTATTCTCAATATTTGCTGGTTTGAAATTAGACTTTCTAGCTCTCTTCTTGCAATCTGTTTTTCATATTGATATTTAGTATTTGGTAGTGAAATTTTAATCCTGCCTGGTCATGGAATGGATTAGTTAAGAGAGCTCAATATGCACTTGGCAAAGCTCATTTGGCTTTAGACATGAAATATGCCTAAGCCTCTATATTTCAGGGCAGGGTATATTAGAAATTAGAAAGCTGTGTTGCTATATGCATTACAGAACTTATGTTACAGAATTTACTAAGAGAACTAATGTTTCAGCATTATACTTTTGTGACATCAGTAAAAAGTTGGGTTCAAAATTGGCAGAATAAATAAACTAAGCGTGCCTACTGAATTTTCTAATGAAGATTTCCCAGGGCCAATCTCTACTGATCAGGGAGAGAAAGAAAAGGAGCTGGCTGCAATTCCCTCAATCAGTCTGCTTCTGTCGTTATCCTTGCCATCAGAGCCCTTGCTCTTTAAAAAATTGGTAAATATTCTCTTGAAATACATCCAGAGCATTTGGAATTCCTGGAATCCCTAAATGAAGGAAGTAGATTAAGGACTTTGTCTTGCCTTAGGAGGCAATTCCTTAAAAAAACAAGCCACTGTATTTCATAAGCACGTCCTTTATAGAGCCTTGGTGTTTTAAAAAGGGCACTTTTTGTATGCTGAAAGCAGTCACGAGTGACACAAAAACTTAAGCTAAAAAATGTAAAGTCTAGTTAGGACAGGGTTAAAGATGCAGAAGGTTAAACACCAACCACTTCATCATTACACACTTTTTCATTTACAGTTAATAAATCTCCACCCTTTTACATTTACAGACTAAAGCGAATATTCATGAGCCCTACTGGATCAGAACACATCCACTACAGCAGAAGTGAATGAAAAATAGGAAAAGTGATAGCAGTAAGAATAAAACAGTTGTTGGAAACACAGATTACTGAAAATGATATTTAAAACCTCACTGAAAACTTGATAGCTAATGTAATCAGAGATGATAATCAGGACCTAATGAAACCCAAGCAATTCTTGAGCCTATGTAAGGTTTTTAAAATAGTCAATCAGAATGCAGATGACAGCGGTAGTTTCAATGCATATTTTTCTTTGCCTTTGGAAAGAACCATGATAAGATGCTCATAATTTACATGGATAAAGAAATACTTCATATTTCGTTAATAAATTAAAAGCATCTAAAACTGGAACTACTAACATTAACACTTTTAAAGCAGGCATTTTTCAATCAAGGATGTTAATGAACCAGTTGAAGAAGTTTCTGAGACACTCATCAATTGATTTTATGCAAATGATAGTATGCTTAGGAAGTTTTAGAAGGTTAGAATAAATAAATTATAATAGTATTGAGGATGAATAGGATGACCAGAATAGGTCAGTTAGTTTGATATCATTCTTAGATATCACAGAAAGGCTGATATCTACACAGTAGATATCAGAAACCAGTAAATAATTGCAACTTAATGGTCTTATTAATAGATGCCATTATGGTGCATAGGAAACAAAAATGAATATTAAATTGCTTTTGATGAAAATTTAAAAGTATTGGTAAGATTAACAGCTTCTGTCTGAGAATATAATAAAAAAAATATACCCAAAATAAGGAAACTCTTGTTAAATAGACAAGAACTGTTTAGAAGATGGATCTCTAAATCTAACTAAAGAAAGAAAATCTTCACTTTATAGAGTACTTTTATTGACGTTCTGCTCAAAATACTCAATGACATAGTAAAAAAGAGCAGGAGTGCCTTCCTGGTAAATTGAGAGATGACATAAAGATGTTAGTAAGGTCAGCTATAAACAACAGTTTTATAATAACTAACATGGTGACCCTATTTAAAAAGCACATTTCTGCATAGAACAAACTGTAAATTCTGCAGCTAGGAACAGAGAAATTCACACTCACACAATGAAAGACTATCTCAGGAACACTGAAAAGGACTAGAACTCATGATAGAAACCCAGATGAATACGAGCTTGTACGGTTGCCACAAGGACATGCATGTCAGATAACATTTAACCATTGGACTAGTGAGTAGGACTAGGCAAGTGGAATTATTTCTGGGTATGTCATTATCAGTCCAGTGCTGGAAGTTTTTGTATAGATTTGCAGGAGGCCATATATAAAAACCATATGGACATAATGAAAAATGTTTAGAAAGGAGCTACAATACTGTCATGAGAAATAAAACAAAACCACTTTATAATGAGACATGTAAGAAGCTCAACCTAACTTAGTTTTTTTAAGAAAAGAGAAAGTGGGATGATTTTGACTAAATAAGGAAAAGACTTTTGGTCCTTTAGAAAATCTCGTTGTGCTCCTTTAGAACACGAGATAGAGATAAAATGAGACACAGTGGATGAAATCTGATGGTAGCCAAATTTGTTACAGAAATAAAATAGATATGACAGAGAGATAGGAGAGACCTGGTAGATTCACTGTTACTTGAAATCTGTAAACAAACTCTAAGACTGGGTTTCATACCAGCAAAACAGTATCAGGAACAGAGATATCTCCATCTGTGCTGACTGGCTGGGCTCTCTGGTAGGATGTGATTCACTTCAACCTACAGTAACCATCTAAACTGTTAGGTGACTCATATCCCCAAACTATTTTTGTTTCTACACTGTCTATACACGGAATGTAGGGTGAGTAATTCAAATGTGGCTATCTACACAGTAGATAAGCAAAGTTAGATGAAATTAATCCTAATCTGAATGGTTTACTGTAAAATCTGCTGTACCTCAAAGAGATGCTATGAATCATAGAATGGTTTGGGTTGGAAGGGACCTTAAAGATCATCTTGTTCCAACCCCCTGCCATGGGCAGGGACACCTCCCACTAGACCACTCAAAACCCCATCCAGCCTGGTCTTGAACACTTCCAGGGATGGGGCATCCACAACTTCCCTGGGCAACCTGTTCCAGTGCCTCACCACCCTCACAGTAAAGAACTTCTTCCTAATATCTAAACTAGATCTCCCCTCTTTCAGTTTAAAACCATTACCCCTTCCCTATCACTCCACTCCCTGACAAAGAGTCCCTCCTCATCTCTCCTATAGGCCCCCTTTAGGTACTCGAAGGCTGCTATGAAATTGATGTAGAAATTACCATGTAATGCTTTCTTGCCTGCTTTAGGTGTGAAGTCAATCTAGAAAATCTTTTTGTACCCCGTGGTCTTAAAAATTTATTAATGCTAAAAAGACAGTTGCACTGCAAAATAAGTAACTTAAATACCGTCTCCACGGTATCCTGGACCTCCTGTGAGGCATCTGGAAATGGCCATTCTCAGAGCTCAGAGACAATGTAACTATTAGTTAGACTTGAATATGTTCAGAAATATTTTTTAACCAAAAAGCATACAATCTTTAACCTAAGACAACAAAAGAAAACTTTTACAGAGATTAATCTAAATGTTGAACTAAATACATTAAACAGCATCAGCCCTAGCACTAAGTACCAGTTATTATCATGCATCTGTGAATCCACCTTGTTCTTGCAAATTTGAAGCAGAATTTTAGTGCAAGGAAATACACTGAGAAGGGGAATTTTTTCTTCATCAGTCCTAGAATATTCAGGAGAGAGACAGAGACACCTGAGGGAAAAAAAGGAAAACACTGTGTTAAATATATAACATAACTAGACATAGTATACATACTTCACAGCTTAGCATATAGTAAATGGCATAAAAATCCTCCAATTTTTGGAAGGAGAAGGTGATATATTGGTATACATAATAATTCACAGTTCTAGTAAGTTTAATAATTTGCAAGACTCCTATAGATCTTCCACATATCAAATTTTTAGAGTTTTCAGTATATAAGAGGATGTAGACCTCATTAAAATGCTCCCTATTAACTATAGTCTGGCTTTTTGTGAAGATATTTATCTGTTTCTTTTTTCAGAAATATATGATCTTACTCAGCATGTGAGCACCATAGTTTCACGGTGACTGTACTGTGATCATGATTTATTAGCTAGATGGTATAACATACTCCAAGAGGCAATAAGGATTTTCTGCTTTGCTGTCAACTGATCTAGCCAGACATTGTGGCTGGATGCCTAAGAAACTCTGGAGAGGCACAGGTTTAGTGATATGTGACACTCAACTGTTACCATGTCAACACACAGAGGTGACAGCAAAGAACATAGCAAACTTAAAATTTTAATCGGATAAAAACCTAAGTAATAACAACAAAGAACCAGAGACCGGAACTGGTAGCTCTTATTTCTTTTTACATCTTAGCACGTATTGAAAAGATTCATTGAAGCTTAATTGAGAGGCCAAACAGAGAAGGCACCATCTTTTCAGATAATTCCTGGGTGCCCTGATGGAGTTTTGTTTCCTGTGTTAATTTGTTGTTCAATTTATTTGAGAGGTATCTACTCAGATAGTACGCTGTTTGCCTGACTTTGACTTGTACAAAATATTAAATTTAGTTGTTAAATGATGACAAAAAAGTTTTTTTAAAGTCTCAAATTTGTAAGGTTTAACTCTGATGATTCTGACTGAGCACTTTAAATAATGTTAAAATGTATTGACTCAAAGGGAATAAAGAACAGAGAGAAACATTTGTTCCAGAAGTTGGTTGAGCAACAGGAATGAATGAGAGCCAGTAAAAGGGCTAAGTATTGGCTTTCTCGCCACAGCTCCGGCCAACACAGCTGCGCTGCTGCAAATGGGTACCTGCAATGACAGACAGACAAACAGTGTCTGTACACCGCCCCAAGGCTGGGAACTGCCTCTGCTCCCACCCCTTATTCACTGCCTCTGAGACAGCAGAATTAAAGCCAGGGCTTGGCTTTTGCTATCTCGCACAGGCCACCAGTAAATTTGTGAAGGGAAGCAAAAAAGAAATGAATTATGCCTCAGAGATGTCTTTGAGCAAAAATGCCAGAGAGTTTATTCACTTGGTGAGGCTGTGACTGCAAAAAGAAATGAAGGCCCCGTGAGAACAAAGATGCCATAACACGATCGTAAGGCTTCTTACATTGCAGGGGCCCTAGAATTCACAAGGTGCAGGACCAGATTTGAAGCCTTCATAACTGTAGCCACGGTTAGAATGCTTTCCCAGGAATTTCAAGTGCCGGTATGTACCTTATGCCGTGGGTTATGTGTGATGTCCAGACTGAGTATGTTGGGAGTGTGTTTATGTCAGATGTTTATATCTTTCCTAGACCTTTTCAGCTGGTTCCAGCTCCGGTTGAAGAACTGCAGTTTGCTCTAATGCCTTCACACAGTGTCGTGGTTTAGGCTGAACTGGCCAATTACAGGTGACAGATGCTCTCCTGCCACTTCTCGCTCTGAGGAGAAGAGGAGAAATAAAGAAATTTAGGAATTTAGAAGGAATAAGCTACTTGAATGAAATACTAATAATAAATAAAAAGAAAACAATGCAAATAGATACAATATATACAAAACCATATCAAGCTTCCAGGATGACGTCACCAGCAGGCACTGGAGAAGTCCCAGACTGGATTCAGCAATGGATGGGAACTGGATTCCAGTTGTGGATGCCCCATCCCTGGAAGTGTTTGGGTCGGGGCTGGATGGGGCTTTGAGTAACCTGGTCCAGTGGAAGGTGTAAAAAATCCAAATACTAAAATAAAAATTGAATGGCAAGCTTTTTACATAATACTGAAGTGCAGACAAAATCTGAGGTTATAAGAAAACTAAAAAAATCTTTTCCTCATCAAGAATCCTAGAGGTCTTTGAAAATGAGTGATTTAGTTAACTCTGTATATGCAGAAAACCTTCACAACTAATCAGTTCCAAGTAATGTTTTGGCCTTAATTCTTATAAATTGAAGTTTAAAATGGTCCTATCTATTGTTCAATAATTCTAAAAGTTAGCCCTACTTATTAGACACATTTGTATACCATACTATTAAAATACATTAGACAAATTAGAATAAGACACCGGACTCACCTCTATATTCTTGATTTGGTTGTTATTCAACCAAAGTACATTCAGCTGTGTTAGGGCTTCCCTATTTTCAATCCTGGAAATTTAATTGCAATAAAGATAAAGCTTTTGCAAATTTCCACATTTTTGTAGACTGCCTGTTTTCTGCAATAGAGGAAGAGTTATTACTTTGCAGCACTGAACAACAAAATGTCACTCTCTTTTCTCAAGATGCCATTAACTTGCACAGAAAATTGTCAGGTAGTTCCAAATGGTTTGAGACCACACCCCCTGCGCTGAATTATGCTGATTTAGAAAGCTATTCAATTAAGTCAACAAGGAAAAAAAGCAGCAGCTACAACGGTTCATGGTAAATGATTATATGTTTTTAAATACAACGTTATTTTCATTAAAATGTCTTCAGTCTAACCAAGTTCCTGGAAAAGGTTTCTATGTAATTATTCTAGTTTTAAAAAAACATGTTTCTAACTGCATTCAGCAACCCGCAGCTCTTTGAGCAACAGGTATCCCAGGTGTGAAATATTTTGAATACCCTGTCCCATGAGAATGACAGTATTTATATTTGGGCAAGATTTCATGCCTACAATTCTGGGACAATCTGAGAAAAACACCTCCAGTGTTGTTGGCTTTAGTCCCTCTTGATCAATGTTCTCCTAGGACAATCCAGTACACCTGTACTGGAAATGAAAAGCAACTATTTTTCTCTTTCTGCCCATGCTGTAAAAAATACATTATACAGTAGTATGTCTTATTGCCATTCCAGTAAACTAGAGATCAGTTGTGTCTTTTAAAGCTTCCTCTGCAGTAAAATGTATTTGCAATTTTGGTCATGTTCAGCACATAGAGCCCAAGTGGCTTTCTTCTGCTTCCAAATCACATTTGCAAATATTACGAGTGCTTCATATCCCACCTAAGAACGCATCTTCAATTTAAACCAAAATAATTTTAAATTATGCTAATTTTAATGAAAATTAAAACCTGCAAATCCATAACTTTATCTATAAAATGGTCTATGTATGCATATACATACACACACATACATATAGGTATGAGGATAGGTGGTGTGCCTTGTCACTCTTGTAGTTTTCCACTTCTGGAGTGGCTGTATCAAGTAAAAATTGTAACAAAATCTTTTGGCCAGGAAAAATTAAAGAGTTTACATGGAATTTCACTAAGGGTGAGATTCAGTTTCAGATGAAGATGCAAAGCGACAGGTACCCACACATGTGCCTCTTGCCTAAGCTCTCATGTTAGTCAAGAGACTTAACCAATAAAGCCAAAGAATCCTGGAAAGCCATTCAGATGACCTGACAGGACGAGTTTACGTAAACTCCTGTCTATTTGAAAAAAGTCAATTTTTCAAATAGAAAATTGACTTTTTCTATAGGATCCCTTGACTATATTGACTAAAAATGGAATTCAGAATATCCATTGCTATTTCAGAGACCTTAAAAGTATTCTTCAGCAGCTGTTCCAGTAGGGTGCAGTTTTCTTTATCTCCTCATAGATATGTGTGGTGTCTTTCTTGTCTTACAAGAAATTAAATGTGGCAGATGATAAACTCAAAATAAACTTTATCCAAAACTGTCTAAGACTCCAACATACATTAATAATCTACAAGTTCAAGATGTAAACTGGAATCAATACTACACAGCCAACTTAAGAATATGTGCAATCACTCACCTAGCACGGCGAGGGCTCTCAGCCTGCAGAGGTTCTCATGGGTGGTGACCCAAACTATGAGGAGAATCCTCAACTGCAAACTCACTGCTCTGAGAAGGACTGACCCAATTTGCCCCCTGGAGGCGCTCCATTTATACTCCGGTTGAATCTGATCTGTGGTCATACACGGTTATGTTAGTCCTCACTGACCTCATCTGTGGTCATACACGGTTATGTTAGTCCTCACTGACCTCATCTGTGGTCATACATGGTTACGTTAGTCCTCACACGGCCTTGTCTTTCAGTGCCAGGTGGATTGCGCAGCCTCAACCCCAGATTGCAACTTCTAGATTTTCAATAAGTTTTGGTCCTGCCCAGGTGCACCTGCCACAATCTCAGATACCTTGAGGCAAGTAAAATGGCACCAGACAGCTATATATCCTTGCAACCGAATCCTGTAATTGATTTCCACTGACTGTAATGGGAATCATGAGATTTCCAAGAAGTTTGGAAAGATCTAAATTCCTAACAGACTGAGTTCCCGAACCTGTCTTTCTAATGGAATCACAATGGCGATTACAATAGAAGAAAGCTGAAATTGCCTTGAATACCTTGATTTATTACTTTTTTAATTAACTTTTTTAGGTTCTAAAGGTCCAGAAAGTAATATAGTGTAAGATATTCAGAACACCCTCATAAGGAAGGGTGAGGAATTGCACCCACTTATTCTTGTACGGGACTCAGTATATTGTATTTGCACAAAGCATAAAGATGTGGTAAAACCCAACCAGGGAGATCTCATAATTAATGGAAAATGTCAATAAAAGCTCTTCTGCATGCATGAAAAAAATATATCAAATATAATTGACAGCATAAAAACCTCTGCTACTTTTTTTTGTAAGTAATCACGGAGCTGCTACAGTTAATCTTTACAATTATCAAACAGTAGTAGTATCGTTGTTGCAGCAGATCTTTTTTTTTGCTTTTCAAAGCATTTAGGCAGTTTATTAACCACAGTGTGCACAAACTACAGCCTTAGTGTCCTACATCCCTGCTGCTTTTGAATTTCTGCCACTGTATTTACTGACACGCAGCCCCACTAGTAATTTAGTACAAGAAATGAAGAATATATTTTTCCACATACAACAGCTAAGGAAATTAGACCTGTTCGGGTGGAACGCCTGCTCCTCTAGGTTCCATTGGGGATCTCAGGGAATTGTTCTGCCCTTGCCTCGGAGGGGCACGGCTTTGTCAGCATCTCTTCTGGAACACTGCCTCCACAGAGAGCTTCCAGAGAACACATTCCCACAGAGTAATGCCACCTATTTCTCTGTCCCTCAGCCCAGGGAGGGCTGGGCCCCTCAGAGCTGCCACGGACCCGCCACCCAGGCCTGGACTGCCGCCGGCTGTGGCGGAGACAGCCTCGCCCCGCCCACCGGCGGGATGAGAGCCAATCGGAGGCGAGTGACGGCCCCCCTCCCCGTGCCCAGGGCGGGCAGAGCAGCAGCAGCCAATCGGAGGCGTGTCAGTGACGGGAAGGGGGGGGAAGCTGTCGTATGGCGGGGCGGCAGCCATGGCGGCTACCTCAGTGAGGGGAGGCTGGGGCTGCTGAGGTGCTCCACCAGTAACCCCAGTAAAAGGGACCCGTCCCTCAGCTGTGCCAGGCCAGGAGTCTGACAGCAACGCACTAGAGACCTCCCCCATCACTTTGTCGGGCACCTGGCCCAGGGCTGGTGATTAATTTAAGCTGCGTGGCTTCTCCACTCACTGTGTGCGTGTGTGGGGTGGTGGAGCGTTGCTGATAAGCTGGTTTGTGAAGTGTCAAAAAAAATGAGAGCTTTATTCTGTCTTGTGTATCTCCCTTGGTGAAGGAGGGTGTCCTGCCTGCGCAGCGGTTTATCTTCAGGGGGCAATGTAGGCCGGCTGGGCCAAACTGCGGCACAGAAGCTTACTGTGGCTTTGCTTAAAGCAATTAGAAATAGGAGCGTGAGATAAAATAGGCCATTCTTAAACCAAATGGACCATGTTAGGGCCTGGAGAATAAGTCTAATGAAGAGCGCTTGAAGGAGTTGGGACTGTTTAGTGTGAGGAAGAGGAGGCTGAGTGAGGGGAGACCCCATCACTCTCTACAACTCCTTGAGAGGACACTGTAGAGAGGTCGGTGCTGGTCTCTTCTCACAGATCATTGGCCATAGAACAAGAGGGAACGGCTTCAAGCTGCAACAGGGTGGGTTTAGAGTGGCCATTAGGAAAGAATTCTTCACAGCAAGAGTGGTCAGAGCCTGGAATAGGCTGCCCAGGGAGGGGGTTGAGTCCCCATCCCTGACTGTGTTGAAGAGTCGTTCAGATATGGGGTTAGGGGATATGGTGTAGGGGAGAACTTTGTAGAGTGGGGTAGATGGTTGGACTCGATGATCCCAAGGGTCTTTTCCAACCTGAATGATTCTATCCTTCTGTGTTTACTGAACAATTTGCACTGGATTAAGTTTGTCAATTTAAGATCAATTGTAATTAAATGGCTATGTTTATCTTTTTTGCATGCAGGAAGACCAGCTGAACATTTTCCAGTGGTAGAATTGCTCAGGAGAAAATGGGATCTTCACTGAAACAAATGTTATCAAAGATGTCTGACTTGTGAGTAAGGACATGAAATTTATTGAAAATTGCAAAGATTTCTATTAAATTCTTTCCCTTAAATTTCTGTAATGTTTCTTAAAATTTTTAATGGAGAGGGAGAAAAATTATTCAAGCAGCTTCTCCGGTTTTACCAAGATGGATCAATCGGTCTGTAGCTCCTTACTTGCACTGGTTTTTTATGTCACCAGATGTCACTCCAAGTCCACATAAGAAATAGAGCTTCCATTTATTTCTACATTGTAAAAGATGTTCTGGTTTGTTCTTAGACTTCCCTATCCATAGGTGCTGCATTTCACTTACCCAAAGACAAATATATATATATATATACACACACATATACCACTTCTTTTAGCAGAAGTCTGTAACAAGGTAAGTTTATGACTCCAGATATGCTTGCCTGAATTAACCTATCACAAGTACATAATGGAGCAATTTGAAATTAAAAGGGGGATGTTAGTTCTCTGAAAACTGTGCACACTTTCTAATTCGAGGAAAAAACCCAAAAGAGTCATCTACTCTGAGCCTTCTTCAGAGGAATTTTTATGTAATTTTGCATCAGGGGAGTGCTCTTCCCTTAAAGAAAGGGTCTTGTTTAGCAAATGACTCCTTTCCTTTCTCATTGACAAAGAATCTTAGGGGCAACCTTCTCACTAAATTAGTTTAGGCAGCTGGTACCATTTTGTGACCTGTTTGATATGTCTTAAACAGTAGTTGAATGAGCAAGCATTAAAACTGGACGTTGCATCCAAATTTAGATATTCATCGGTGCTATCAGTAGCAAAATGCAACTGCTTTTGTTTCTGAGTCTCTAGTGGAATGACTCATTATTGGCAGTGAGGAAAGCCAAATGATCTAATTTGGGCATAGGGACTTCTGTTTGACTGGAAAACACTCCTCTCTTACCAGAAGGGAATTATTGTAAAAATCAACATTTTTGTGAAACGCTTTGGTCCTTTCTAGGAAAGTCTGTGTGCATAATACCCCTAATCTTTTCAACTGCAGCAAACATGCAGGGGAGCATTACAATCATGAAGGCAGCTCATTAAGGACTAGCTAATTTTACTGCTAGATAATCTTGTGTTGGTTTATAAAGGTGTTAAAATGTATATTTTCATGTACAGTATTTAAAAAATGTCTGGCAGCAGTTGCTAGGTTTCTCTTTTAATGTAAAGTATTTTCAAACCTATCACTGAATTAATCATTTCAAGTGTGTTATCTTTCACCTTCTGCTGTGGCACATTCTGCTCTAATTCTGCAAAAGCCTTTTAGTATAATTTGAAATCATTACATAGTGTAGTCAAAGCAACTAAGTGCTGATGGTGCTTTGCTACTGTATATTTACTTTTGGAGTTGTCCTTGTAATTTTGCTGACTTCTGTAGAAGCTTTTCAAACTGTAGTTCTTCAGATTCTCATAGATCACTGTGCAGCAGAGGCATGTGTTTCTGCCTCTGCCTTCTACTCATGTTGATCTTTTTATAGGCTGGTAAATGATTTGGCTTCACTGGCGTTGCTAAACAGTCATCATTGTATTTGTAGAAGAGTTTCCTCCTTAAAAAAAAATACTGTTTGTAATCTGTGGGCACCTTTTTGTCTGCTTCTGCTTTGTATCACTGGAATATTTCTGACTTTCACTGTGTCATTAATTAATCCAAGTGCTTCTGGTATCATCTCTACAAACCTATGCATATTCAGATGAAAGGTCAGAATAAGCGGCAAGAAGCAGTGATGACAGACCTCGTGTAAATGATTAAGAGATACTACATTTTAGAAACTAGGCTATCTATGTCTTTTCATTAATTAAACACTTTAGCTAGCTTTTACTATCAAGTAAGATATATAAGATAGTTTTTGGCTTTTTTTTTCCTAATAATTTTAGCGGTGTAAATATTTTGATGTGAGATGTGGCTATGTCTTTGAAGTATTTTAAATAATAGATTTCTCATTAAGCACCTGGGAAATGCCACTCCTTCAGCTGTGATTGGAAGCAGTTAGGTTAGCAGGATAAGCACGGGCAGTAGTTGGAAACGTGATCTAGTTATATTGATGTCTCCACTTCATAATGCAGAGCCCATACTCCCACTGAGGTCAAGAAAAATATTGCTGAAACAGGACTGAGGAAGGCTTCTAAAGTTTGACCCAGCACTGGTGATGCACAAAGTGTGTTTACAAGAGTCCCATGAGCACAAATATGGCAAGGGGAGAAGAGCACTTGCTTGCCTTTGGCACTGCCAAAAATAGTGCCGATGCCAAATTCGGGGAGCATTCTGGCGTCTATCCCAAGCTGGTTACATCTTGACCTGCAGGATCGAGTGGGATAAAACTGTGTTGTCTCAAGTATGTCACTAGCAACAGACAGTTGTCACAGACAATCCAGAATCATGATTTTAAAGGCATATGCACTAGAGTTTAATCTAAAATACCTCCTCACTGTCTGAGCTCTGGGTGGAAAAGGCCATTCCCAGCAGCTCCGGCTGCATCCTCATGCCACAGAGTACATGATGCTGAATGTCAGTGGTTTGGGGCCCTGCTCTCTCTGCAGCTCACCTGGTTTCACAGACCATTTTTCTAAAGTAAATGAACTAAACTGAAGCACATAGATGGATATGTATGTCCGTGCTTTGTATTTTGCATGTTTTTAGATCATCTAAATTGCTGTATTTTCTCGTTGCTTTGGATGAGAGGCCATAAAAATTGAGGAGTGAATTCAGGTGGGCACTGGGCATCTACATGAAATTCCCTGTGGAACAGGACAAGTGGCTTCTTATGTATCTGTTAATAACATGTAGGAAGGAAAACTGAATTATCTCAGATGATTTTGTCTTGGGGATAGCTGTTGAAAGTCTTCCGTAGGGAGATTAAAAAACAAACAATCATCTCAAACCCAACAGAACTTCATTAGTGCTTTTAAAAATACTAGATAAGATATTACTTCTAGAATATTTTATTATTACGGTAACTTCTTCTGCCAGCTCTGGGCTGGATGACATGCTAACAGACAGAGATGAGCTCAGCATTGATCTATAAATTAGCAGTTGCCTAGTGACTCATGCTCCTGGCACACTTGCTTTATGCAAACAGAAAATAGCACTATGCAGTAATGGGTATGTGCCAATTTTTTGTTAGGGTCACTGTCCTAGAGCTTTCGGCAATTTTTGATATAAATTTTGACAGGGAGTGTAAGTTGAAAATGGGAAATGTCAATGAAAGCAAGGAATTGTCCAGAAACCATCAGCAATGTACCCACAAAAGAATGTTGCTATAAACACGCTGCAATGAAAAAAAAAAAAAAAAGAAAAGAAAAAAAAAATCTGGCCCAAAATCTATAAAAATAAGTAATGCAGCATAAAATAGAATTTGCAGGCCGCATATTAAATGGATTAGAAATTGGCTTAAAAGCAGATCTCAAAATAGGAAAAAATAATTGTCATGATTATTAATCAGTTTAATGAAGCTGCCTAATCATTTTATTGGCCATCCAAATGGTAACATAGGTTTCTGCCAGTTAAATCTGCAGATGGCACAGGCTCATTGAGTAGCAACTAATGAAGTTGCACCTACAAAATTATTTGAATCACCTAATTAAATGATCATAGTCCGGCAATATGCACTTCAATACAGCTAAATGCAGGCTGACATACTGGGGCTATATGGGCTACAGCCACATGGTAGGAAACGCCGTCTTGAAATGCTTTGGCCCAGGAGGGTCATCCATAGTAAACTACTTCAGCCTGAGCTCCAACTGTAGTGCTTTAGTTAAATTAACCAACACGATTTATGGATTTATCAAGACGAACACAGAGAATAAGACAGAAAAGGCATTTTTCTTTTGTATGTGGCACTGATAGAACAGCTCCTGTAACGGTGTGTTCATTTTGTGTGCCTTCACCCCAGAGAAGGAGGCCACAAACTTAGCTATAGACTGGAAACCAAACCTGATGATACACTGCTAACAGACCCTCACTGGTGAAAGGAAGGTTGAAACTGGGCTGAATAGTAGTATGTAGATAGCTGTGGAAGATTACAGCTGATAGCTGAGGGTTTTTGAGTCTGACAGGAAAAGGCGGAACAATATCCAGCCACTGAAATTTTAAGTTGAACAATGTCCTGTACCATGTGTGTAATGTGTTGTCAGCTGTAGTGAGGGTAGCCTTGTTGTGATGCTGAATTGTGTAGCATTCATCTCAGTGGGATCTGAGTTAGGTCAGAAATCAGCACCTATGAAACTTCATCCTGATATTTTCATGGACAATCTTGAAAAATAAGTTGCAAGATTAGCTTTTTATTAATTTCAACTTTATCCTTCCTTGTGATCTATCAATAATATCCAAAGCCATTAAGCTTTTAAAATTTTACTGTCTACATTTTTCAATGCTTATGAATAGTAAGTAATTTCTCTAAGAGGGGGATCATTCTTCATGCATTCTAAAAAGGATCTGCGGATATAGGAATTGAGTGTGCTTCTTGTTCTAGGGCTGAATATTTCCAATTTTTATGAGAATAAACTCTGCTTACACCAGTACTTTGAAAAACATCACCTTTTCCTGTCTCCATCCTTTTTGTCTTTCTTTTATCTCTATGCATCAGGAGCCTGAACAATCTCCATTGAGACAAAAGTAAATCTTTCATGGGACATGGTGTGATTACAGGTTTGTGAAGTCACAGGGGAAGTCGTTTTGGCTGTAACCTGCACTCTGTGTGTATTCCTATAGCTCCACTGAATCCCATGGAATGATGCTAGTTTTGTGCCTGCTGAAAGCCAGACCTGTTTTATGGCCATATTCTTGCCTGCTATTGGCAAGGCACAGGGCATTAAACCCACACCAGAGCGTGTGTGAAAGAATCATTTCAGTCTTATGAAACATCCTTACGAACCATATTTCCCAGAGCCTGGTTATATGGAGATCAGGATCACTTGTTACAAAGTGGTAGGGAGAAGCAAACAAAAATATTCCAGGGCGTTCTTGAGCATATTCTGCAGTCATCCTGTAATGTCAGTCACCAGAGGTCTCTAGGAAACGTGAACCTCAAAAAGCACCACAGAAGTAGCATTGGAACATTTTGTCTAGTATCTGAGGCAAAAGAACTGCACTTGAAAGCAAGAATGAAATGCAGTGAGGAATTTTTACCTGCTTTGCTTTTCTTGCATTTTCCCATGGTGACTAGCATATCTCTTTGTCTCTGAGGCACAATGGAAATTGAAAACCTGCTGGACTGGAACAAGTGCAGTCAGCTTTCCAGGATGAAATAGTACCTTAATTGGTCTGTCTGAATGGATGAAAAAGGGCCAAGCCCGATCACCCCAGTCTGAGAGATATAATGAGAAAAACATCATTTTGATTAAGAGACCTAGTAACATAATTCACAGAACAAGGACTTACGTGTCAAACACATTGTTTTAAGCGTGTAATGGACTTCCTACGTAACTAACGTAAGGAAATAATTAAAAAAATATATTTCTCTTGTATTTCTTTTTTTCATCAAACTTTTTTTTCTTGAGTTGCAGAAACAAGACTAGTAAGGTGACTAGTAAGTCACCTAATTCACCCCATTGTTCCAAGGAAGAATGGACTTTTTCCAAACCTTACTGTATACTGTTTCTGTAACCTGTTTTTAAAAGCCTCTGGTAAAGGAAATTGCAAAATCAAAGACTAATGGCAAATGTTCATCCCAATAAGCAGAGAGGGTTAGTGACTGTAAGAGAAAATAGTGATATGCTCAATGGTACTTTGATATTACATTGCCTTTTAGATTTTGCTGTAGGAAAGCAAGAACCTGCAATTTTTTAAGGCTCAGCTGGCTATATCAGGAGCTTCCATCATTTCTCTGAACTGTTTGTGCAAGTTTATAGCCCTTTATGTTGCATAAGGAATACATTTCTTCTTCAAATTTGTGAACTGAAGGTTGATAGCAGGAAATGCAATGAGTATGCTTTTGACTTATTATTGTGATAGAGGGGAAACCCCTCAATTTATAGTTTTGAACAGTTTAATGTATCACAAGCCTCCAAAACATAAGTATCACTAACACTACTGAGAGAAATTCTCTTCTTGGTTGTACTGGCTGGAAATTCTCTACTAAGACCCACACCCATGATTTACCCCATTTTGGGAAAAAGTGCAGACAGGCACTAGGCCATGTGTGGTTTTTGCTTTCTCTGTTTTTTTTTTTTTTTTCCTCTTTATTTTGCTATTTGTTGGGACTGATGTTTATTTCCTGTTTTTTTACCAGTTGCATTTAAAAGAGCAAGGAGATCCAGGTGTTCCTCTTACTTGATGATTGCAGACATTGTAAGATGAGGGTCTGGAAATGGTGTACACAGGAAATTTTCAACATCAGATATCACAGAACCAATAGAACCAACTTTTTCTCATCAGAGAAAGACACATTCTTCACTTCAAAAATGAAACAATGGAGTGTCCTGAGCTGATAGTTTCAGGTGCTTTACTTCTTGCAGAAAGGATGCAATGTGGCTCCCCAGAATGTTGGTTGTAGTACTGCATCATATTCTTGACCACATCTTGGGTCAGCTGTGATTCAAATGATTTCTTTTACTAAGCTAAACTGCTCATAAGAAGCTCGCTAGAACAACAGCAGCAAAAGCTGGGTTGCTATCTACAGCAACACACATGTGCCAGCAGAAAAAGTGCTTTCTGGGATTAAGAGGGAAAGCAGACATAATGAAGACTTGTTTCTTTATGGTGCTTCCCACAGACCAAATTTATTCCAACAGATGAATAAAAGATGGAAAGATATGCTAATTAGCAGCCTTTTTAATGAAGCTGTATTTGGGATCTAATTAGCTTTCTAGATAAGGCTTACATTGTCTGTGCTTTCACAGACAAACGGCTATGTTTATGTATTTCAAATGCTTGAAGACAAGTGCTTCAGATTAATTAATATTTATTTATATGGTCTATATATACCCTCTAGATGATGAGAGCCCTCTTTTAGTACAGCTCCAAGGAATTACACAGCACAATAGATTCTGCAAAGACAAAGAAGGTAAAGGGACCATTGAAAGTCATGGGTAAGACCATTATACCAGAGTGGTGGAGAACAGTCAGGGCTGTGAGACAATAAACAGAGGGAGAATAAAATAGGAGGAGTCTGGGGAGAACCACAGGAAGAGGAGAAAAGGCAAGAGAAATAGCCAACACTTAATTTCTTTGCGTACAGTTTGCATGTTGAAAGAAGAAAACAGAAAATATTTAATGGAAAAAAAGGATGAAAGGAAAAGAGAAATCTAGAGAAAAATGTAAAAAATAACTAGTTAGATTAAATTGGGTATGAGGATAAGATAACTTACTGGGAAATACATGTGAGTAGTTGTTTTTTTATCATATCTCTGTAGATTTGGGGGAAAAAGATACGTATGATAAATAGTTGTGCTGGAAGAAGTTGAGACCTAACAATCTGCTGTTCACAGCCCGATGCACTGGATTTACTGCCATGACACATGTACCTTTAAAAATTCAAAGCCATGCTGGAAAGTGATTTCTTCCCAATTTTCATGCTGCAATTTGTAGCAATTAAGATCTTTGAAAACAATTAGGAAAAGTGTGAAGGAGGCTGAAAAGCTAGTGCAGGGCCAAACTTGTACTAAATTTTACATCAAGCTTAACTTCAGAAATACTCAGATATTTAAAGATAATGGGATGCTAAAATGTTCACTGACTGATGATATCAATGAATAAAGCCACAGAGGAAGTGTGTGGTACCACCACTGTAATGGTGGTGAATAAAGCCTTAAGGACTGTCTTAGCATGGTTGAAAGACAAGCTCTCAGCCTCAAGACTGCAAAAGTAGAGGACAGAGTTTAATTAATTTGTTACTGTTACTTGGATTTTTTTACTGGTCAACCACAAAGGATGCATTAAAAAGGCCACCCCACACCCCAGCAGCTTCTTACAGTGTGACAGACCTACAACTGTGCTGCCACAGAGGTAATAAAGACAGGCTTGGGCAGTAACTTTGCTCTTCCAAAACGTCCTCACATTTCGAGGGAAATACTGAACAAAATGGAGGGGAAAGAATGAGAAAGATGTTAAATTTCGTGATGATAATGAAATATTGGACTAGGATTGGGTTAGACTGATTCTCTCTTGCAAGGCAGATTTGATTACTTTTATAATAGAATTATAAAATGTAATGGAAATAGGGAATCTAAAATCTGCCTTGTATTTGATGGAACGTGTATTTGAAAAAGATACCTCTCAAAACTTCATTCAAGGGGATTTAGGTGGGGGGACTGTCACTGTCAAAGTGGTAACACCTGTAAAAGATCATATAGTGAAACTGGCCACTGATTAAGTAAAGTCTTCAGCTTTCCAATAAAACAAAGAAATCTCAGTTTACTGTTTTGACAGGTATTACTGAAAGTATAATATAGTACTGCCTCAAACAAACTGGTTACAGAAAGCACAGGAGCATGCAGACAAATGCTGCTTCTGCTGCAGGGGAAGGAATAGCCACGCTGATTTTCTTACCCAGATACATCCTGTGAGAGGAAACGTCAAGCACAGTCCACACTGTCTTGATCTGTTCCATTGAAAGTTATGGCAAAATTAATCTGTCTGCATGAGATGTGTCCCTGAGGATAATTTATGAGATGATGGTGTGAGAGACAAATCAGAAATTGGCAATGTGTGGATGGGGAAGCAGCAGTGTGCAACATGCTCCTAAATTCTGGTTCAATGGTTAAAAAATTCACTGCTCACTGACTGCAGTGAGCTTTGGCACTGGCAGTACACTGGGCAAAACTAATTTCTTCTTTCTGCCCCTTTCTAATGCCTCTAGACTTTCAGTCACCAAAAGAGGTATCAGAGGTCCAAGTTGGGTGGAAGCCAGGCAGAAAGCAACAGCTTCTTTTAGCATTAGTTTACACATTATTCTTAGTCTCTAGTTTTTCTGGGGTTGTGGCTGGCCTCAAAAGATGGTTTAGGTCCTGTTGCCCCTCTGCCTGCTGTTTCACCAGAAGAGGAGGAGATGGGCCAAAATTCTGTTAAGAGAGTTGGTAAAAAATCAAGGCAGCCTCTCCAGCTGTTGGGACCTGCCTGCAAAACTGCAAACCCTAATCTCCAGCCTCTCCCACAGGACCTAAGTATCATTAGATAGAATCAGCGAGAGGTGATCTTCACCCTTTTGTGAAAAAGGGAGTTCTGTCACTCACCATGCCACCAGAGAAGGATGAATGCAGCAAGGGTTAAGTTAGCAGACGTGGAGATGCTTCATGCATGCCTAAGTTTAGGGTTAATGTGATGTGTATCCTTGTTTGCTGTGCAGGTGTGTTGTGGTGACATGTGCTGCTAATCATAAATGATGTGGAAAACGGAGAACAGTGATGTGAGAAGGATTACAAATGATGCAGAATTAGTCAGGTTAGTAAAAACAAAAGCTCTCTGCAAAGAGTTGCAAAAGGGACCTCATAAAATATGAACAACTGGATGGTGAAACAGTAGATGAAACTCCATAGCAATAACTGCAAACTGCTGCACGTGAGGGGAAACAGCTGCGACTACAGACATGCACCAATGAGCTCTAAATTAGCTATCGCATCTCAGGAAAAAAAAATCTCAGAGTCAATGAAAATATCAGTTTCATGTTTGGGAGAAATGAAAACATCAGAAAAAAGGTTAGAAACCACTGCAGGGGGGGCAGCAATAAAACATCACACTGCAACAGCAAATCCCTAGTGTACCCACACCTTACATTGTGCAAACCGTTTGGCCCCTTCCCAGTTCCTCATTCACAAAGTTTTTTTTTAAAAATATAACTAGAAAATGCTTAATGACCAGCAATGTGCAATAATTTCCATATGAGGAAAGTCTAAATAGAAGTGCTCCCCTTGGGAATCAGATGACTAAATCACAGAGGTATATAAAATATATATTTATATATAAAAATATAAAAAATACACCACACAGGTGTCATGAAGATGTAAATATGGAACAATAGCCATTATTTCATACTATACAAGCACATCATCAAATTGTCAGGCAGGTTCAGAACAAACAAAAGGAAGCATTTCTTTGAGCAGCCTATAATTAAATTGTGGAACTCATTGCTACAGGATGTCATGGAAGCTGAAAGCATAAATGAGTTAAAAATGTAATTAGACAAATTTATGGGTATACCTCCATCAAAGGTTGTTAAAAAGAAGGATGTGGTTTCAGTATCTGCCTCAGGAAATCTTTCAGCAAAGATTGCAGGAAATTTGCAAGGATGTATTGAGGAAGGAGGGTTTCACTCCTGGTTACCCTCTCTGTGTGCACTTTCTCTAATCAGCTGCAACTGGACCCTCTCAGAGACAGGATCCTGATCAGTCCTTTGGCTTCACCCATTATGGCTGTTTAAAATTCTTATTTTATTTCCTTTCTTCTTTCCCTTTATCTGTTTTTAGTTTTTATAGCCCAGTCATTGGATCAGTATAGCTCCTGGCTGACCAGACTTTACAACCCTTTTTGACTCCTGGGAGTGCTGGACAGTTTAGCCATGTCTTGTCCTAATGCTTGGCGCCTGGTGAAACGGGGAGGATTTTTAATCAGCTCCTGGGTACCAGAGCCCTAGAATTTGTTTTCCTTGATGCATCCTGGAAAAATTTTGAAGACATTGCTAGGCCAGTGTGGGCAGTTGTCTGAGGCACGCAACAGACTGGAGTTACAGTTCTAATTAATGGTGGTGTGCTCCTGGAATGACTGTGATAGTACACAGTGACAATAGTTAGTTGAGCTAGGCTGAAAAAGTCTGTATTAGAGCTACCCTTCATGGATGAATTTCCATTATCTAAAAGAGAACTTAAAGGCACAGTTCTAAAATGTGTAAATGATCCAGCTCAGGAACGGGATGCACACACCAACTGGGGACAAAAAGGAGCAGCCAGGAAATGGAATTTGGAAATTAGCTTTATAAAAAAAGCTCTCTCTTGTAAGCTGATACATCTGGGAATTGCCCTGCCCCCCCTCCTCCCCATATTCCTGTTCTCAATTGCAAGTAGAAATGTTAGTGAGTACATAGAAAAGCAGAGTGCCAGTGGTATATTGAAATGGAAATGGGGATGGTCAATTTGATCTGCATATACAGAGGCATCACGTTATGAAGTCTCTTTTGATATAACCGTAGTAAAATTACATCTACAACACTGCAGCTAGAATCAGAAGACTGTTGATAAAAAAAGCATAACAATGTACACAGATTTTAAATACTGCAGCAAAATGAAAATAGAGAGTGACTTTTGGGAAGCTATGAATACATCTGCAAAGAAAACACCAGGGAGGGGGAAAGTTGTTTAAGCTAAAGTGCACTGTTGGCACAAGAGCAAATGGCTGTAAACTGGCCTTGAATACATTTAGGCTGGAAATGAGAAGAATTTGGCTAGTCCTAAGAAAAGGGAATTTTTGGAACAACTTTCCAGTAGAAATAAGAGGGACAGAACACTCTACCTTATTTTTAAATGACAGTGAACAGTTTATATGATATTGTTGCCTGAAATAGAAAAGGACTGTGCCTGGCAAGCCAGGAAGTCCCTTATATTTTTGTATTTTAAGCAATTCTATATTATTAGATGAAGGTAGATTTGAGAACATAAACATTTGGAGGACAGAGAGAGAAGAAATACTTTCTTGAGAAACTTCACGAGAGTGAAGTAGTTATGCAATATTTACTCAAAGGAACTCATGGATGACTCACCATTTGGGTTGTCTAAAATAAGACCGAATAAAGCAGTAACTCAGGTACTTTCAAGATGCCCTGCAGTGGCTAGTGTAATGAACAAGGCAATCTTAATTGGTCCATCTTCATCATGAGTCATGTTACAGGGCCTTGAAGGTTCAAACCTGGAGCCCGCTGACAAAGATGTGATACACAGGGAGATGGATTCTCTTTGGTAGATGCTGAATAGGAGGAAACAGTGACCAAAAATCATGGCTGTTGGACTGGTGACTCCCACCTCCTCCCCTCAGCTTGCAGGCAAGTGGTGTCAGCTTTCCACATTGTTGGTATGGATTTACATCTTAGAGAGAAGCCCACAGGGAGGTATACATTTCAAGAGGAGCTTCAGAACCATTGTTTCCAGCTATGTGCTTTAAAGTGTTATGGAAGAACCTCAGATTCACAGAATCACACAGAATTTAACCGATTGTCTATTTTAATGGAAAATAAGCCATAGTAAAATGTATTCGGGAAATTAAGGTCTCCAAATGAGTTTTCTGATTTTAACTCAAACTAAAGTTTTGATTCTTCCCATTTTGACATTTGGTCCCATGCGTATCAGTACACGGTAATTTCATTGTCCTCAGAGAGATGTTTTAATCTGCCCCCTTGACATCTGCATTCTTTGGTTAAATAAATATGCACTGGGGGTATTTAGTATCTGACCACTCCCACTTACAGAACAGGTGTCAAGCAGTTACCCTTTATTCTTAATGTACAATCAAATTGCTAACAGCATTGAAGTTCCAGGCTCTGTTCAAGACTGGTGGATGAATAATTAAAGTTAAAAAGACTTCAAGTTCTCACATTTCTTTTTCATTAACTCACTTGATGTAACTTTCAATACTGAGAATACCAGAGCTGGACAAAACCCTATCAGCAATACTTTCACCAATAAAGTACAAGTTCAGAATCATGAATTATCTCTTACTGATTGTCATGAACTGCTTCAGCTGGGAGATGGAAATGCAAATCCAGACTCCAAACCACTATTTTGAGATAGTGTCATTTAAAATGTTTAATTTTCACACAAGTTATCACATTAAGCAAAACTACTTCAAAACTTATTTTATATAAAATAGTGAACTTTTAAAGATGCGAAAAAACCCCCATGCATACATCATTAATAAGCACAAAGGCAATTAAGCTAGTAGCTTAGTACAGCTGCAAGTAGGAGATGGTGAGAAAGTTCTAAAAAGCCAGAAAAACATGGGATCACAAATGATTCCTCCCTGTTTCTACAAGTCAAACCTCAAGCAGCTGCTTCATAACTTTTATGTTTTCAACTCTATATTGAATCACACGGACACTTACTATGTGTTCATCTCATTTTGATTTCTCACCCCTGGCCGGAGAGTCAGAATTGCCAAGATTGCCCCCTTTTCAGAAGCCTCTTTAGGAATATCACAATAATTGTGTATATGTCAGGGAGGAATCATTTGTGTTTTCTAGGTTAATTTTGTCCAGAATTAATTTTGCCTAGGTCTTGTGAAACCTATTCTACTAACAGCTGAACGAGACAATGCTGACCGGAAATGCTTTTATTAGTATTACAGTCCTTCTTCCACTTGGAGTTTGATTTTCTCATGCTGTCCTGGACACCTAGTTGTCTCACTTTTTTTCTTTTTTTTTTTTCCCTAGCACGTATCTCCGGTTTGCTTTCTTGACTGAGGTCCTAGAGCTCACAAAACTCCGGCTGCCTGGTGCAAAGGAGAGAATTATGTGAACATGCAGGTTTCCCAACACTTAAAGGGAGGGCTTTAAGATTTGATAAGACTTCCAGATGTAAAGCATAGGAAATATTCAACCTGTTTCACCTGCTTGAATTTTTCTGCCAAACTCCCCAAGCTGTGTGAAGGGCAAAAGCTCACTTCCTCGTAGAGCATCTTTTACTGGCTCTTATCTATTTCCGTTTTCTTGTCTATTTCTCTACCATGTTCAGCTGTAATGAGTTGATAAGAATTCAGATAAGGAAATTACATCAAATGGGACATTGTATTTTTGTTCTTGGGCACAATAAGGACAGATTCTTTATGCCTTACTCGGGGAAACCATCCCTGTAATGTTGCCTGTGAGTGGCAAAACCCACTTTATTGTCACAGAGATGAGTCGTAACCTGTAGTTGTGTTTTCGTAAACATAATGTTGATGGCCAATAGCTGTATGTTGATGCTTGCTATGAATTTTCCAAGGCAGTGATTCCTCTCAGCGTTTTGAGGAAGGTAACATTTTCTTCACAATCCAGCAGAGGGCCCCGGATCTGATTTCACTTTTTTTTTTTTGGCAGAAGATTACTTTAATTATACAGTGGGGCTGTTCACAGGAAACCAGCAGAGCCCTGTTTTCAGTTCAGGTTTTGATTTTTGCAAAAGTTAAGTTACATTAGAAAAGCACATGCCACAGGTTATAAAAACACGTAATCAGACTTATTTATTTATCTACCCACTCCACTGCAAAATGCAGAATAAAAATGATGATTTTAGTGGTTATTTATATCAGGGATTAACCCTGCATGGCTTTGCTTTTTCAGCAATGGCATCAGCTAGATTTTGGGGAATGTAGTCTTGTGTTCATTACAAAGATTCAGTTCACAAAATAAAGCCACAGATAAGTAGAGCTGGTAAGAATTTGCAGGTTGTTCTCTCCAATTTGAATAATATCATATCCAGAATGCCCTACAAAGTGATTTTGAAATGTGAAGCAATAATGTTTCCTTTGAAGTGCTGATATCAAGTGCTAAATGATATATCAATTAAATGCAAAAACCAAATCCCAACCCTGCAAATATTATACAAAAACAGCTTCTTTGAAGTCAATGGGACTAATTGCAAATATAAAATAGAGCCTGGTTCTACAGCACTTCTGCTAACTGTAGTTTAATTTCATGATTTTAATAAAAAATAGATTAAAGGTCTCGCAACAACTCTAGATTGGCTTCACACTGGCAAAATGCAATCCCTGCCTGGCTCAGCCATCTGTGGGTCTCTAGCATCCAAACACCTCCAAATTGTGTTTAACTTTGGACTGCAGACTATTACAGTTCTCCTATTGTAGATGAGGGACGTGGGCACTGACTGGCAAAGAGTTAAATTCAGTATTATAGCCTAACTATTCGGTATTATAACACTTAACCTGTAGGCAGGTAGAGCCAGCTCAAGAGAGCAACCAGACCCGTCCATTATTTGCTGTTTATTGTGAAATAGAGTAGCCATGCTCAGGGTTGAGAGGGTATGAGCCACCTAATGAACAGGCAATGGCCTCTTGATCAGATAACTTCTCATAAGAAATATTTAAATGAATAATTAGAAATGGGGACTTCTGAGCCTGATTTGATTTATGGATCTGCCCCAGTGGCTGCTGTAAAGGTGTTCTTCGTTCTCATTTGTATACAAAGCCAGAAAATTAGGTCTGAAAAAAAAAAAAAAGAAAGATGAGTATGTTGCTCATTAGGGGAATATAAGTCATAGCTACCAAGGTTAGACTGAGTCTGCCGTTGCAATGTTCCATTTTATCATATACAGACTTATTTGTCCTCAGGTCTCTTACATTAAACTTGATCCCTCAGGTTACCTATTAGCACTGTATCTTTAGATGAACCAATGGCATACATGTAGATATCCTCATAGCAACTATTAGAAGCACTGCTGATTACCTCCCAGTGACAATTGCTTAGAGCTATCTCTGAGCATAAAGCATTGTGTCTATCAATAATGTGTTCCCTTTCACTGCAGTTTTGTCTGTTTGCGTATTGCAGCAGTTCTGGGTCTTAGGGATGGTGGATGTGCCTCTCAGTTACACTCAAAGGTGTAACCTTTTGTGTGTTTTAGAAGTGATTGCAGGTCTTATCTCCGTAGACTGATTCTTTGATACTCTCGGAGCCACGCCAAACCCTAAATGAAAGTGTATCAGGCCATTTCTGTTTCCTCCAGCATGCAAGCTGTACCCTTTAGCATCTATGAGTTTCCAGAGATGTGCAAATGGTACATAATGAACACTCGTGATAAATGCATGTACTGTATCAGCATAAATCAGGACTCAAATGCTGACCTCTAATGGAATTGCTGTGGAGCTGTGTAAGTGCACAGTGCACAAATACCTTCTGATGTAATGCAAGGGAATAATAATTCTTAAAGAAAATTGATCCTGCTTCTCTGGAAGCTGGCTGTACCTTTTGGGTACCAACCGAACTGAGCTATGGTGGAAGCAATTCTGGTTAGACCTTTGTCTCACTTTCTTCAGGTAAATCTGGGGATATTTTTATTGCAGTTATTTTTTACTTACTTTTGCTGTTTTACCAGTATCAACACCATTGCCTATATAAACTTCTGGCCACTGTATGATCTGTTCAGAGCTCACATAGACTGTCTTTTCTGATACTGTCTCTTCAGCTGGATCATTAGCAGTGGAATTTAATAGCACCAGATCCATTGGTATCAGTCTGAATTTTTTTTCTCAGTGATGACTGGCCTCTGAAACTGCTCTGCCAGGGCTTGAAGAAGGAAGTCCTGTTCTGTGCAGCTGGGAATCTCTGATAGGGCAAATTCTAATGCTTCTTCTAATAATCCTGGGCTGGTCTCCCAGGATGAGCACTGTAAAAAAAGAAAAAGATTACTGTTCTGAAGATGCTTGTGAACAACACTTGCAATAACATGCAGCGATCCTGCTGCTGCAGGGAGGATGTACGTGCAAATAATATCACCAACTAAGATGATGCATTCAGATGCAGCCTCCCAGTCCAGTGCCCTTCAGGACAGGGAGTCATTTCAGTTGGCGTATATTCTAGAGGTGAATGCAGAGCCTTTCAGACATAGCGCTTGGATGGCAATTCGGCTACCGAGCGCTGCTGAAACTAGGCCACTACTGAATGTATCTTGCATATGCAGAGCTTCCACCTACTCACCTGTCTACTCTGCTCAGCTCTCCTTCTCTGCAAAGAGGTTGGAGCTGGGAAGGAGAGAGAGAAACAGGCTGCGTTCGTCAGAGGCCTGGTGGGTGTTCTTCTCTCTGACACCTCACACATGTACATCCCATGGCTGGGCCTGCTCACGTGGTCAACAGCTTTGCTGTTTAAGCTCCTGTCACTGGATTCCCTTGTAAAACTCCCTCTTTGGAGAAGCAGAGGTAATCCTCACTGCTCCTAGAGCGGTTGTTGATATGGAGGGGGTGAAACAGAGAGCAGTCAGGCAGGCTTACCCAGGAAGGAACCGCCTTTAATCACATTTCATTGCAACCAGAGAGCTAGAGATGCTGAAAGCTCTCGCGTGATGTAGGAATTAAAGGGCCAGGAAGGGACTTTATTTACTGCCGTGTCATGGCAGTATAGCCAGGCAGGCCTCAGAGCAATGAACTGGCTGCTAAAGACTGTGGCTGCGAGCTTTGAAAGTGAAGGAAATTTAAATTACATAATATGCAGTAAAAATGGTACTATTTAGGCTCTGGTATGTGAAATTGCACTTACTACAGGTCCCAGTTGAACCAGTCTCCTTGTTTTACGGCATGTGGTAAGAGATGGCCCTGTCCAGGAGATGACTTTCAGAGCTGCAGTTTGAACTAGAGTACTTGTCTCGTCTCCACAGCTGTTTGTTACAAAGGAAAGCACACCTGTACTAAAACTTCTGACTTTTCTGGGCTTAACCAGTTTTGCTCTTGCTTTTCTGGCACTGGAATACTTGTGCGTTCTGGAGCAAAATTGGATCTAAGACCCACTGGCTGCTGCAGAAACTTACTCCAGGTTACAAAGCAGTGCTGGATAGGAGCCTGGCTGGTGGGTCCCAGGAGCGCTCTGGGGGAAGCGAGGAGGTGGATGATGCCTTGAAGCTCTGCAGGAGGTTGGGGCACCTATTTCCAGACAGGTCTGAAGCATTGGCCTTGGCAGTTGCAGCAGTGAGAGGAGTGAAAAGGACCTCGGAGAGGCTTTCTGGCCCTGCTTCATTGCTAGAGCTTGTGGAGATGAAGAGGGGGAAGGTATGAAGAGCAAAGGTCCAAGGGGCTCCCTCAGAAGGACCACTGTGCAAGAGAGCTTTGGTGGACTGAAAGATGACGGATGGCCTTTGCTGTGGGGAGAGCCACCACCACGTGTCTGCTTTTCTTTCAGGCTATTTGCCTCTCTGTGGTGACAGTTTTGAGCAGTTTGGCTTGTCCAGGAGGAGTCGTCATTCTTACCGGGACTCCAGCCTTGCCTTGGGAGTCACGATGGCTCGCTGTGCCCAGTAGGGCGGGCCCATGCCTGGTTTACCCCACGGCATGGCTTCTCAGCTTTCTGCCCGGCTGTGTCCCAATAAGATCTGATTGCATGCCGTGGAAGGAAATTCGTGCACGCTGGCCAGGACAGTGCTGTCATACACTCCCAGAGGTTTGCCTATATGGGAGAGAGGGTATGAGACGTGCGTGGAAACCAGGTGGTTTCATCTGCAGTGCAGATGTGGTGAATTGAAAACCAGACCATAACTGCTACAGAGCTGGAGGCTTTGCTCTGGGGTAGGGGGAGGTTGTTTTAATCATCTTTGTTTTCCTATTTATATCAGAAGCCACTTTTATGCTTTGCTTTTCCCTATTGCAATTAAATTATTCTAAAACCTGAAGAATAAATCCTCAAGGAAGAGGAAATGATTTTTTTTTTTTTGTTGCTGAATCACTTTATATACCCTGCCAGGTCCTATGCTCTTTGGCAGTAATGCTACATCTGAGACCAAAAATCCCCTCGAGGTTCAAAGTCACTTTGGCCCAGGAGCGTACATCACCCCCAGAGCACAAAGGGCTATAATGGAAAGAGAAGCAATTTGTGTGTATGTTTTCAGACTTCATACATTCAGTGACTTAGAATGTCCAAAGGGAAGAGAGAGAGAATTAAATACCAATGAGCAGAGATAGATGAGCTCTGCGCAAGTCAGTTTTCAACAGAATACAATGCAAACTACTGGGAGCTTTTGTAAATTCATTGAAAACAGAGAGAAATCATCATCTTTGTTCCTTTGTCCTATTGCTTAAATTCACACCTCTCCTAAGCACACATTTGATTAAATCTTCAGCCAGCCAGATCTTCCTGCAGGGATCTTAAAAAAGCCTGTAAAATCTCTAGTGACTTAACCTTAAACATGACAGCCCAGGTTGTGCCAAGTTCAAAGTTTTCTGTACAATCTTGCAAAATGGATTGATCAAGCTTTCTGAGTATCTGTCCTGCTGTTCCTTTTGATTTTTTTTCCTATCATCCTGGCAAACCAAAGCTTTGCTATTAGAAATGTATGTACCACACCTGTGATGGTCAGTGGGAGTCCAGGATTTGTATCCAAGGTTTGAAATTGGACCTCTAGTTTCCCACACGATATTACGTGGTGATGAGCAAGGCTGATTGAATTGCATGAGACTGTTCCAGGTCACCTGGGGACTGTACAGAAACTGGTGAAATAAAGCCCTGGGTTGCACTACAATTGGGATCCCTGAAGCAAAACCCACTTTTTTTCCTGTATTTATGTACGTGGCCCTGACTGTCCCCATTTCTCTTCAATAAGCAGAGCACACTCTTCTATGTCTTTTACTATAGTAAAACCGTCTGTGTTCACGCCAGCAACCCTTCAGATGATAACCTTTTTGGTCTGTAGAAATGAATCATTCCTAGTGTGTGTGCACATGTTCTGATGATGCTGCATTATTGGAAGACCTTTGTGATCACATATTGCTCACACAGCAAAGCTGTCAGGGGCTTGGTGGCCTTACAGGCCTTCTCCTGAGCCATCTAGTCCATTACCAACCCACAAAAATAGTATCAGAGGGCTGCCTCAGAGAGTGATGGACACAAAGGAAAACTGGGGAGTCTGAAAAAGGACCTGTATTAACATCTATGAGAAGATATATTTTAGAAAACATACTGTATATCATGAACATCCGTAATCGTAATTTCAAATACGTCAGAATCTTGCCGGAATCAGAAAGTCTACGGTGCATGACATGGTATCTGTCAAAAGGGGAACCATGAATTAGGTAAATTCATCTCCTTTGCTCATGAGGTGAGCTTTAGGTGGAGGATTTGGCAATACAAACGTGGTGGCTAAAATCATATGCTACTGAACTACAGCAAACACCGTCCTATCTTGACATAAACAAATAAAGGAAATCCTATAAGCCTGTGCATATAAGGCAGGTTGAGCACACCGGAGGGGCATATGTTCACCATCATTCCATGAAGACGTTAAATAATGCTTAATTAATAAACTCTTTACGTGTGAGTTACAGGAGAGTCAGTGTTCACAGCAGGGGGTTCAGTGGAGCTGCATGGCTCAGACAGCTTTTTCCATAGCGGTACCCTCAATCAAAAAACTTGATGCTGGTATCAAAGATATGTCTTCTGTCTATCATCTCAGGTGTTTTGGAGTATGGATTACCTGGAAGTTCGTCAACACGTAAAGCTGAATTTCGTAGTCTGTGTTGTGTGACACCTGAATCTGTAATTGTTTTAACAAAGCAGTGGCTTAATAGGAGATTCACTGGTATTTTTTACCCTCTGGATAGCCATATTTCAGCCAAGTGCTCTGGAGTAGTTTCTTGGTTCTGGGCCAGATGGTCTTGCATGCTGTGTTAGAGCATATGTTACCCTGAAAGTAAAATGGCCTGTATAACGATTACTGTTCTTGAAATAGGGTGCAAAGCATAGAAAAGGGAGAGGTGGGTTTGATGTCACAGTTTTTCAGCAATTAATCACACTAGGGGTCTCAAAACAAGAAAGAGATTATTGGTGGTTACGGGCACACTGTCTGTTGAGATCTGCCTCAAGTAATAACTCACCAACTTACACCATGAGTTTTCAAGTGTGGCTATCAGGGCGGGCAGAACTTCCAGAGTCCATGGGACCTTGCGCGTTCAGGTGCAGATGATGACAGTATGTCATGAACCGTGTTTGCAGAAGCTGTCCAACAAACATCAGAGCTTACGGGGCAGACAGAAGACATTACACTTGGTTTATAGCTACTGCTGAAGTGTTTTTTTTCATGACAATATAGAAACTGTCACGTGATTGGCCCTTTTAAAGCCAGATCTTGCTGGTCTTGGCCTGCAGTATCTCCACAATAGAATTGTACCATGCAACCCCAAACAGAATAACTTCTTATTCTTTAAAATCACCCTGGCTACTTAGAGCTTGAGACAGCAGAGTTTATCTGAATTCACAGCGCACGTTACACAAATCCAGTGTGATTTGGCTAATCTTGAGCGTGTTGCTCACTCTAGCAGCTTTGGCTGCAGACCTCCAAAAGGACACCCTGTCCCTGCTCTCCACCTTGCCGTGCTGGGGAGACCATCTTTGAAGAGCCATGGGGAGCTGGGACTGAACAGCATGGACTCAGGCAGGAGCAGGATGATTGCCAGAAGAAGACCCTGGACCGGAGTGACGATAAGCGTGGCGATTCCCTGGGAAGATAACCCCAGTGGAAATGCTGGAGGCTGCTTCTGCGGCTCTTCATCTTGCATTGTGGGCTTATCCTGAATTTCCTCTCCTCTTACCTGGAGAGAGTAGAAATGTGTTAAGCATTCAAGCCCGAGCATAATATGCATGCTGGATCTGGAGAGGGTCTGAAGCATGCCTAGGGATGCTGCGAGACAAAGATCACGGATGGAGATCCCTTGCTGCAACAGGCAAAGAGCTAGATGAGGGTGAAGTCTTCTGGCTGGGGCAATTACTCTCCACTTTGTAGCTTGACTTGTTGTATCACAAGAGAGCGGTCCTTCTGCAAGGCGGTGAATTCCTTCCTTACTTGCTTTGACCTGGCAGTGCTGGAGCTCCACGCAATGCAGGAATGGTCCCATTTAACTGACTCTGTTTCCTCAGCTGTGAAAGGGTGGCAAGAATACTGGTTCCCAGTGCATGTGGGAAGTGTCACAGATCCTGCCCTGTGCTTTCACCTTTGCTGTATGTCATGCCATCACTGCTTTAAGAGCAAGCATCTCTGAGAGTTTACACCACTTCTGCAAGCAAGCAAATACAATGGCACACCAAAAAGAGGAAAAAAAAAAAAAAATATGCACAGACACCTGCTGTGAGTTTATTTTGACAAGTGTCATTTAGATGCAATAAGCTGTGATCATCCCTGTGGCGTGGCTGCAAACAGAGCGGAGCCAACTGGGTGAGCAAACCCAGGTGGCTCAGGAGCAGGCTGCGGCTGCCTCTGCTGGGTGAGGGGGCTGACAGAAAGAGGGGGGGATCGGGAGCTTTCAGGATGCGCTGGGCTGTGGGCTGTCTTCCCCTCTCCACCAAGCCTGGAGGTGCGGGAGGAACCGGTGGCATTCCCACGCTGGGTGCGCTGCCGTGCCTGGGCTGCGGCACTCTGTGGGATGCTTTAAAGAGGAGGGGATGCAGGGGAGGGGGATGTGTGCTGTGTTGAGGATCACAGGAGAGGAGAGGGAGGCGTGTGCCTGCCTGTAATGGGGTATTTCTTCCCTTATATACACAAGCTGGTGCCTCCCCTGCTGAAGCAGTTAAACGGGGGAGAGCAGCAGCCAGGCTGGCAGATTCCTGCCCTGTGATATGCCAGCCACAGGGTGACGCAAGGGCTGGAAGGCACCAACTAACAAGCCATTTTCACCTGCGTAATAAGCGCTAGTGGAGATACAGCAACAGCAGCAACAGCGGCTCCGAGTCCCCGCCGCCGGCCAGACTCCAGCGCGGCCACAGCACCATCCAGACTTCGCTGGCCATCGCAGCTTTTCCGGTGGCTCCCACTGCAGCCTGAGAGCCGGAGAGCAGCAGCCGCCTTGCAGGCAGCATGTCAGCCCCGCCAGATCCCCAGGACCTGCTGCTGGCGGGCACTGGGATGCACTGGGCTGCAGAGGGGGTGGACCAGTATGCAGCTGGGGCTCCGCTGCGGGATGGAGAAGGGGCTCAGCAGCGAGAACAGCTGGTTTTCGGCTCCGCCAGGGAACACCCGCCCGTTGCCATGGCGACTGCATCCCCAGGTAAAAGGCGAGGGGTACCCAGGGATGCTCAACAAAGGGGCCCTGGCAGCAGCATCTTCTGGTTGTCTCGTCCCCGTCCCTTCCTGGGTTCTACTCCCAGCCTGGCTGCTCGGAAACCTTACTAACGAGTTAGTGAGCGCGTATAGGAAAACAGAAAATCAGCAATTGTGGTATTTGCAAATAATCATTTTGCTGATGTGGGGGAGGGGGGATGCAGGACCCAGCTGAGTTCCCTAAAGCTGTTTGCAGTTTGCTAGACACAGGACACCCAGATTTCAGTCAAGTGTTGGAGGACGCCTGACTTGATGGGACTCTATCCTCATTTGTTGTACACCTGTACACATCTGGAGTGGCAAATCTCAAAGGAGTTACTTCAGCTATTCCCCATGCGCCCGGAATTCCTGCGTGGCCCTTATGTTATTTCAACATGTAGCTTTTAATGGAGTGCCTATTCTGAAGTGTTTGTATATTTTCTGCATGCTTTTGAGACATATCCATTTAATTGTGGACTTTTTGGTTGCTTTATTTTCCTCCTTTTGCTTTTTTAGATGTATTTGACTTAACATGCAGCTAGCTTAGCTAGGGTCTGCAGGGTCATTGATTTTCAGGTTACTTTTGGGATGTATTTGATTTCCTTTGGTTTAGGGTTCCTTTCTTTTAGTGGGTGTATTAACAGCAGGTGTATATCTATTAATGAACCCCAGGAGGTTTCAGCTTCCAATAGCTCCTGGTAGAAATATTTGGGGAAAAATGACTCTATTTCCTTCTTGGTAACACTTTCCTTCTTTCTTTCCCATTGCTGCCCATCAGAGAACCCAAATAACCAAATAACCCAGCCCTGGGGAAGCTGGTGGATCCCATCCCACCTAGATTCCTCTTCACTGGGAAGTAGATGTTTCCATTATGCAGCCTGACAGCATTGAACTTGTTCTGAGTAAGTTGAGAGTCAGGATTCGGCATGGGAATTGGTCTCCATTATGCAATAGCTGCAGGAGCATTAGGAGCTGTGTAAAAACACAGCTGAGTTCTTTCTAATCCCTTTCAGTCAATCAGCACAAAGAGTAGCTGGCCAGAGACAACACAGCCTGCGTGACTACGTGTATTATTCCACTTATACCCATCTGCGTGGTTTTTTTTTCAGGGTCTCAGCGTGCATCCGTGCATGTGTGTGCTCTTAACATGGATGTTTCCCTGGTGCTTTTCTGTCTGCTTGCTGCTGCTGAGTTGGGTAGTAAAACGCCCATCGGCTGATGTGGGAAATGTTTTGCTGTTTTGTAGCTTTGGGCAGGCAGCTAATCTGCTGATGTGCTGCTCATACGCTGAGCTGAGTGGTTGGTTGTGAAACGTGACTTTTTACTGGAGAGAGAGGCACATGGCTTGTAATGTTAGGCTGTTCTAGGTGTTGGGGGGAGTGTGTGTGAAGAGGGGCAGGATTGGGGTCTCCAGGTAGGGTTTCCTCAACACTATAATGACATGAAGAAGGAGGAAAGGATCTTGTGACGTTTTGTTGTTCGCTGATGGGTAAAAACATGGCCATGCCAAATCTTAGTATACAAAACAAAGAGGGGTGGTCTCTTAAATTGTGTAAATCCTCATTAAGTTGATTGACTCTGATACAGCTGACATTTAATGAAGGCTTCTTCAGGTTTAACCTGATCTGTAGATTCAGGCTTATAGAATGCAGAATAGAAAAAAAAAATTGAAAAAGAAAGAGAAAAAACAGATTGAAAGAAAAGAAAAAAGAAAAGCAATTAAAATATTTTTTGGCTTTTGGAATCCTCTGCAAAGGGGCTTTAGGCATATTTGTTTGCATGTGTCAAACTGTGACAAGGCGGAGATAAAGTGAGCAATATAGGCCTTTTTTGGTGTTTCCTAGCTGTGTATTGACAGACTCTCAAATTAGCAATATGGTAAGAAGAGTAATGTGTTTTAAACATTTCTCCTTTTGTTCTCCCTGTTTAATAAAGGAACTGTTACGTGGTTGTGTATGTGTCTAGCTGACCACAGCAGGCAGAGCAGCATCCCAACCAGTGCAGTCGTGCGCACGCAGCCTCCCTTTCTGTTTGTCACTGCAGCATCTGTATTTCTCTTCCACATTACTTAGCTACAGCTCCTGCTCCCCTCACCGGGGGTAGTAAATAATTTCTGTGTTCTCTCTGTGTGACTTAATATTCTTAAGTTGCTGAATAAGAGGTCTGTCATATTGCTGAATATCTAAAACTGTCAGGTATTTCAGAAAACTCTTTAGTTCTCCTGCTCAGAGGGGGATTTCTAGGCTGTGGTTCCTAGGCTGTAGGAATGGACCCAGTGGGACATACCTAGCTCCAGCAACTTACAACACTGCCATAAACTTACCACACTCACTGCACAGTGGGGTACCTGGGGATACTTTAGGCAAGGAAGAATGCATCCAAACAAGAATGAACTGGATGGTGTGTTTTCCAGGTAGTTTCCCAACACATAATGTATCTTCCTCAACACCTCTCAGGCCAGTCCTTTTTGTGAAAAACGTGGTTATGCTCTTTGAGGCAAGAGCAGGGTTTGGAGATTGAGAGACTCTCCCAGAATGAAAATAACTTAAAATAAATGGTGGGAATTTATCTCAAGTAGTTCAGAAGTTTTCTTATACAACCTAAAAATTTGCAAACTTTCCCTGAACTTGGCTTTTGGTTTAAGTTTGAAAACCAGCCAGGGATTGTTGAAAGGTTCAGGAATACTTTCAAGCTGGCCGTGGGCCAGGCTTTGAGCCAAACTGGCCTTGTGTCAAAACCTTGTGAGTGGTTTCTGAATGATGAACAGCAATGGATTTCACTCCCCGTTCTTCAGATCAGCCAAAATCGGCAGTGATTTGAAATGCAGAAAAAAATTCCCAGGCGGAGTAGAAAGCTCAGAGATATCTCAAGTGAAGTCAGGCCAATCAGGAGCTGCAGTTCCCACATCTGCTTCTCCTCCTTCAGACCTACAGTAAAGATTGACTCCAGTACCTTCTGGGCAGGGACAAAGCAGTTTCTTTTCCTTTTGTACTTGGCCCCTGGGTTTTGTGGAAGATGTTTCACTCCCTCAAATGGATAGTTTCTCTTCTTCCCAAAGATGAATTTGGTTCAGGTTGAGAGGATCTTGCAGGCAGCCCTTGCAAGGGCTGGAGACTGAAGCAGTCCTGAAATGCTGGTGAGCAGTTGCATGTTGGTGAAGAGAGGCCCTTGTCACCCAACACACCATCTGGTCACAGATTGTGTTATTTATTTTTATACATCAACAGTGATTAGAATTCCTTTGAAAAGAATTATTTCAAAAAATGTTACACAGGCTACCAGGCATTCCCCAGAATAAATACATATGATTTCTTTTAGAGAAATGGCAAAATGTAGGAATGGACTGTTCCTCCATGGCGCAGGTGTGTTTAGGGGGAAAAGGAGGGGGAAAAGGGCAGGAGCTCATTCAAATGGTGACCCCTGTTTCAGGATCCGGGAAATTTTATGCAGCCTTGTGTATTGGTGGATGTCTGCAGGGTGATTTACAGGCAGTGGTGGTATGTCCCTACATCCACGTAGCTGAGGTTGAGAGACTTGCCAGTGGGCCCTGGCTGCTGATACTCACGCCAGGATGCTCTTTGCCTTCAGACTGGTCACAGCAGTCAGGACATCCCTGGCAGTCCCGGCCCATTTCCAGCTGCCTCCAAAGACAGGTCACAGGTGGGGTCCAGCTGCCCGAAGGAGACGTAGCTAGTTCCACAGGAGATGGCATTAAAACTGGGACGTGTCCGTGGGGACACCATGGGATGGCAAATATGGCCTATAGGAACCCTTCTGGAACAGCAGCCAGGGGTTGGTTGAGATCCCCTGGGGTGGCTCAGTGGCATGAAAGTCCTATGATCATGGGACTGAATGGCACCCCATGTGGTATGTGCCAGCAAGGCAAGGTGGGAAGGAGGGACTAGAAGCTGCTTGGATGAGACAGGTAAGTTGAGGAGCAGCCTCTGCTGCCAAGGAGCAGTGACGTATCAAACTCTGGGAGCACTTCATGCTCTGATGGGTGTAGATGTAGTGCACAAGACTAAGTGGTGCTGGCTCCTGCTGCTCCGCGATGAGGACACACTGCCTAGGCTCGGTGCTTTTAGTAAAGATATTTTAAAAATACCTTTCTAATTCATATGATTTGTAGAGGTTGAGTTCGAAAACGTGTGCTATGTACCCACGTGCTTTCACCATGAACTAGCCCACCAACTAGCCCACCAACCCGCAGCAAGGGACTGCAGTGAGGAGCTTCTAGCCTGCGTTTGTACAGATAATGCTTCACCTATAAATCTCAGTTTATTGTTTCTCTCCAGTTACTGGAGAGGATGAGTAACTGGTAGGTCTGTGCTTCAACATGAAAGAGGTTTTTGATGGTTTTCAAAGGCAGCTTGAGAGCCCTGTGGTTCACCTGGGTGGAGAGAAGTGGGTATGAATGTGTATGTCTGCACTGCTTGCGTTTGGCACTGATGCTTTTCGGAGATGTCAGAGTACAACCAGATGCGGCAGGTTCCCCAATGCAACTGGCTCAGCTACTCTTTGTGGCCTTCCCACCCCTTTCCAAATATTGCTTTATGAAAAGCTCCACCTCCCTAAGCATCCATGACAATGTACTGCTCAAGGCCATGTGCACTGTAAAGGTCAAGTTCCAAAACTCAGTTTTTCAAGTTGCTTTAGAAAGAGTCTTGATAGGGTGGATTCACTGACCCAAGTATGCGCCACAGGGGAGCCTAAGCAGCTGTTTGGAAATATGTCCTCAAGTGCCAGACAATCTTCCTCAGATTTAGCCCACTGAGACCAGATTTAGTCTCAGTTTGGAGGAGCATATCTTTATGCCAATTCTATTATTGACACTTAGTTTTTCCTGATTTAAAGAATTAAAATTATTTTTTCTCTGCTCCCTGGGTTAGTTTTTCAAAACCTCTGACATAATGGTGTGAGTGAAGGTGATGGAGATCATTTGGTGAAGGCTCTCCCCATTCCCTGGGGTTTTGTGGGCGCAACCAGATTTTGCAGAGAGGGACAGAAACACAGAGGATTTCTTCTTGGATCCTTCTGTTCCTGTAATTCATGAAGCTTGATGAAGTGGCCGTTTCATCACAGCCCACAATCAGTAATCTAAAAAAAATTCCTGTTGAAACACCTTCCTTCATTCCTACCTGGGTAAAGTAGGAGCAGTGGCTCCTGTTGGGGTCCTCTAGCAAGTGCTCTGCATCTGGGGGTGAAAAGTGCTATTGAAGGTGCATAAAATCTCCTGGTTAAAATACGTGCAGCAATGCAGTTCTCAGCTCCATACGGATCAAAATGCAGCTGTCTTTGCCCTGTTCCCCGCAGGGATGCAGGTAGCTCCATCCCCACTTTGACTTCCGTGCTGATGAATTTTCTTCAGCCTTCGAGGCTGCACAGGGGTTGAGGAAGAGGTTGAGGTAGATGAAAGAACAGAGTAGTACCAGGGAGGGTGACTCACCTGCCTTATTTTAATCTTCATCACTTGGTAATGGAATGTTTTATTTATAGGCAAGGAGCTGAGGAGGAGAGGTTGGGGAGGAGGAGAGTGGCATGGAAGGGAGAGGCTTTGGACTCCCAGTCGCGGCAAGCATTGGGGTTTGCGTGTTGCAGTATTTCCTGGGGTGTGAGTCTCCCTTGGGCTGGGTGGTTCACTGTATCTCACTGGCATAAGGGTCCTGGGGGACTGTAAGCTGCCTTCTTTTTTCTGCAGCTCTTGAAATGCCATTCAATGGCATGTCTTACATCTTCTTTTTCCCCCCAGAACTGTCGTGTGCAGCGCACGCGCATTCAGCCTGAGTGCTCCTCCAGGCTCCAGTCCTCCTGGAAAAGTCCCATGAAAGGATGGCGGCCCAACTGCATGGCCTGGATTGACCTGTGATGCTCAGGACGAGCACTGGGCTCTGCTTTAGGCCCTGAGACCCGATTTTGTCCCAAGACCTAATTATTTTGTACACGTGTGTTTTAGCTCAAAGTTCCCAAAATACCCAAGGAGTTGTGCTGCAGGTCCGCATCATCAACAGGGAATGGAGTTTTTAAAATGGGTGACAGGAATTGCCTCACTTTCCCTCCTGAGTAGTTGGTACCTCTAAAATGGGCCAAGTATGTAGCCTTTTTAATTTTTATGTAGCATTTATGTCCTTATGTCCGTTTTTCACGTTGTATTCTTTTGCTGCCAAATCGGAGCTGCTTACAAAATTCTGGGGGTTCTTGGTTTTCTTGGGTTGCTTGTTGCTTTTTTCAAAAGAAAAGAAGGCCTTCGCATAGCAAACCGCATTTCAAGTAATGAAATATTATTTGTAATTAGTTTTTTAATTTAAAAAAAAGTAAATGTATGTGCTGCTGTAGATTGGCGTGATTCAGCACTCAGGAACACACCCCATATTTAGTATTCTTGTTTTTTAAGACACTTCTGATTTATGGTCAGTCTGTTCCTCTAAGAAACCCTGGACATTCAACAGTGAGAATAAATTCTTGGCACTCATCTGCAAGACAAGACTTGAAATAGAGGGGACCTTAATCACCTATTTCAGTCCTCCTTGTTTCAATAAAGTATTTACGATCCTAATTATGTGGAGCATAAGCACATTCTTAACTGCTTAAAAAAATTAAGATGGTCTTAAGCATATGCATAAAGGTGAGCGTGTGTTTTACTGAATTTAGGGATAAATGAAGCTGAAGATATATCACGAACAAATCGGCTTTATTACACATTAGACCAGACTGCTTCAGGTCACTTGGGTGTAAAATGGAGACACCAGGACTTACCTATCTCATTACAACAATGTGAAAATTAACATTTAAAGACATTGAAAACTTAGAATTAAAATGATTATAATGCTGTTTATTTTGATCTATTGTGTGTGTCCAGGTGAGACTAAAAATTTTTGGAAATTACTACAGCCTTCATAAGCCCGTCTCTTTCAAATATTCAGGTGTTATAAGCATTGGCTTTATACTTTAATATGCCTTAAAAGTGGGCTTTTCCATATTTATTTAAATAACAGCTGTCAAAAGGGTTCTTTGAATATTTCTTTCACTGCTGTCATGATGCGCCTGCAGTCCGGACATACAGCCTCCAGTTATCATGAGATCTCGTATCGGAAAAGGTAGCTGTTCCTACAGAGATTATTTTGATGCAATTGCCATTAAGAGCTGCAGCATTCCCAACATCTCCTTCACGTAGCAGTGACTCCCACCCTGGATGCAGCACTGCAGCAGGGTGCTGGCTTGGGTGCAGGTGAGGTGGGAGCACGGGAGGACGCTTGCCGAAGGATGCTTTTTGCACCAGGGTGACTCTGCAGACCCACGGAGTTATGTCAGCTTGAGGCTTTACTGTGCCATTCGGGACACGAGTTACATCTTATTTTTCAGCAGTGCTGAATTTATTAACTGCAGCCGATTTATTGTTGTTAGATTTAAAGACACTGAAGGGTTTGTTAACTCTGCCCAGTAGAAAACAAATCCGTGGGGCAGCCTCATCAGGCTGAAAACCTTCCTACTCCCAGCCCCTGGGAGTCTTGTGCTTCTCTTCATTCTGAGCCTTTTTTCTGTGCAAATATCAGTCCACGTCTTGGGTGCACATGCTGGTGCCCTTGGATGAGCCCCGTGGCCAAGAAGGAGGAACTCTGGCACCAGGACACAGCCTCCAGCCGTGGGGCTGGGCAGGAACTTCTGGCTGCCAGTGCCTTGTCTCCCAAACACAGCCCAGGGAGGCCACCCCTCATCCCATTGAAGCAGCCTTCAACATGCGCATTTTAAAGCCACAAATGCCAAAGGTATGGATCTGGATGACATCTCCGAGCTTTCCCTGCCTGTGCTGTATTAAGTCACTGGCTGTACGACCAGACAGCCTAGAAATCCTCACCCTGAGCAGCCTCTGCAGCACAGCTGTGTAGAGAGGGGCCACAGACAGTCTGAGCCAGCGGAGTTGGTGTACTGATTTTCTTCTGCTGAGCCTTGCCCCTTACATGCTATTCCCAAAAGCGCTCAGGGGGACCTATAAAGGAATAGGTGGAGAGACAGACTGCATTTATAGCTTGCAATCAACAAGGGAGTTTTGCTTTTTACAGGCCCCCAACTTGGAGGTAACAAGGCTGGTGCAAGGAGGATGCCTACACCCACCAAAGGCAGTGTTTTGCATGCCAGGGAGGTGAGGGGTCCCTCAGCCCATGTAGGTTCCAGCATGCGCATAGCCAGCAGAGCAGCTCTGCTTGGAAATGCTTTTAATCCCCAAATCATTGGCAGGCCAAAGGGCTAGATTCTGAGCAAAGCCTAAAAGTCACTCTAAGTCTGCCACTGCTGTGTTAGCGTTCACAAAATGAATCACAGAATGATTTGGGGTTGGAAGGGACCTCTAGAGATCATCTAGTCCAACCCCCCTGCCACAGCAGGGCCACCCAGAGCAGGTTGCACAGGAACGTGTCCAGGCGGGTTTGGAATGTCTCCAGAGAAGGAGACTCCACCACCTCCCTGGGCAGCCTCTTCCAGGGCTCTGCCACCCTCACAGAAAAGAAGTTCCTCCTCAGGTTTAGAACTTCCTATGTTCAAGTTTGTGCCCATTTCCTCTTGTCCTGTCCCTGGGCACCACTGAAAAAAGACCAGCCCCATCTTCCTGACACCCTCCCTTTAAGTATTTATAAGCATTGATCAGATCCCCCCTCAGCCTTCTCTTCTCCAGACTAAAAAGACCCAAGTCCCTCAGCCTTTCCTCATAAGAGAGATGTTCTAGTCCCTTCATCATCTTTGTAGCCCTCTGCTGCACCCTCTCCAGCAGTT
>JAHREE010000118.1:26124722-26143413 GCA_033628505.1 Tringa tobata | reverse complement strand
ATCTTGAAGGTCCCTTCCAACCTAGAAGATTCTGTGATTCTGTGATTTTTAAGAGCATTTCTCTTTGGAAGCAATGGCTTGAAAGTCAGGCTTGTCCATTTGACAAAACCTCTTGTGAACCTATTTTGAACACCCTACACTTATGTATCCTAAGAACAGCGTGGTGTGGAGACAGGTGAAGTTCTTATGTCCCATTGGCTTTGCATGGGATAGTAAACTCAGTCTATGGTGGCTGAGCACAAGTGGGGAGCAGTTGTGTCTCCTCACCAGGATCAGCAACAACAGGTTCTACTGCTCCACCTCTCCTTTTCATGAGCACAACAGAGTCTTTGAAGAGCTCTTGAAATTCCCACATTGCTTTTTAGGAGACAGACAAAGCGTTCCAGGCTGACCTTTTTAAAGGGTATCTCATTGTAGTTGTCTGTTAAATCTAGATTATTAGGGGTGAGTTTCATTGACCCCTCAACACAACGATCAAAGGATTTGATGGGAGTGACAGACGTTGACTTCAAGTAGAGCTAGGATAAATAATTTAGTTGTCTGGTTGGTTTCTTCATTTCTTTCAAACACCCAAGCCAGGATCAATCCTTACAGTTACAAGGTTTACTGTGCTAACTTCCCTTGGCGTTACTAACTTGCTGTTTCTTTCCCCATCCTTAAAAAAAACCCCAAGCAGATATAGCTAATGCTGTGTCACATCCCACGCGCTCATGTTGCTCCTCTAGTCTGTTGCTTTTTCAGATTCACACACACATTTGCATTTGCAAGTGCCACTATTGCTTTGCAGTAAACACTGCTCGTGCGTCTCTCTTAAGAGGATCCAGATGTCTTTCTCTCAGGATGGTGCATTTATTTTTAGATTATTGTGCCCATTGCTGCATACGTTGGATGTTCTTTGCTTTTGCGTATCACCCTTGGTTCTCATCACAGACATTGCGTTCTGGGATGAGGACAGTGATGGAGAGTGAACGATATTTGTCTTCCAAAACCAAGTTTTATTTTTGTTCTTCTGATTCCATTAGGTCCCCACAGACAGGTCTATTCTGTGAACACTTTTCCCATCCAGATAACTCTGCCTCTATCAGTTGTGTGCTGTTTGATTGCACATAGTATATGCTGGCCTTTGGGAGCTGAATAAGAAAAGGATTTTATTTGTTCCATTTTTTGGAAAAAAAAAAAGAGAAGAGTTTCAGCTTTTCTTTTTTTTTTAGCAAAGGAAGGAACAATCTGGATGAAGGAAGGGATCAAACTCCTCTTGTTGGGAAAGAAGTGATGAGTGAATCCCGACCACGCTGAAGACTGCTGGAGTTCCCACCGAGAGCGATGATGACAGTATCATCCTGTGAAGTTTTACAGCAAGCACAGTGAGGACTGGAACAGGGTGCATGGATTAACAAATACGTTTACTCTTCCTCCCCCTTCAGCCCAATCTTTATGTCATTATTAACACCTCAAACTTGGCTGTCAGAGCTGTGTGACAGAGTCATAGCAGTATTGCAGCTGTGACAGCCTGAGGATACGCGAGGCAGAATGGGGAGGAGAGATAACAACTTCTAATGGACCAGCTAATATTGGCAGGGAAAGCAGACACGGTCTCAGGCACAAGTGCTGCCTTGTGTCTCCTTCGGTTTGCGTCGTGGTCGTTCAGAACAAGGATTTGCATCTTCAGGGCACAAAGTTCCTGCTGACCAGGGTAAAGGACCAGCTCCTCCAGCTCAGTTAAGGCAGAACGTGATCATTATGAGTGAGCAATTCTGTTGCATTCCCGGGGAGAAACCTTTTTTCTTTTTTTTTTTTTTCACATGGTTTCTCAGATTAGGACCCTAATCAGGTTCGGGTGGCCATTGGGAGCAGACTCACAAGCAGCCTCTTTTTCCACTGTTTTGCTGTTGTGAAGGAAAACACAGTTTTTTAGCAATTTCCTACTCCTTCTAGGAGAGAAGTGTGAGAACTTCATCTCCCTTAACCCTGCTGCCGTGTGTCTTCATGGAGGTCTGGAGTTATCACAAAACAGTGGGAGGTCTGGCAAAATAGTGAAAACAACAGCATTAAAAAACCAAAAAGCCAGCTGAATAGTGGATTGCGTGCAGCCTGGTGTATACTTGGTACAAACCAAAAGATGGGTACACAGTGGAGGCACTCAAGGAAGTTGGTTTCACGCGAGACAACTGCAGAAAGGGAGAGAGAAAAATATGTCCCTATTACTAGACTGTGTTCTACACGCCACCACACGCAAACCTCCAGAGAAACGTCTCCGTAGCCATTAGGGTTATACATGATCCAGTCGTTGCACGGGAAAGGGGGTTTTAACAGCCTACTACGTTGATGGAAATGCCCCGTGATACACCCTGCTGTGCCCCGCACACTCTCCAATCCCAGCAGTGTCAGAGGGGCACGTCTCATCCCTCCCGTGCCCCTTCTCTTGGCCCTGGCCCCCTCTACGTCTCAGGGCTGGCCATGGGGTCAGCCATGCCACCAGACGTCTTCTGCCTGACTTGGACCCTGTGTCTCCTCTCTCCCCTTCTCCGTAACTTCTTGCAGGGGGGAAATCATCTACTGTGAGTTTGGTATTTTGCTGTCTTTTTTTTTTTTTTTAAAAGTTACGTGGAGGGGAGAAACAAGAGGGTGATTTGATTTTTGATGATCTTTCACCCTCTTGTCTACTTTATAACACTGATCTGCAGGAGAGGAGTTCTTGCAGGAGGATACTGGGACGACTGCGGTGTCCCGTAGTGGGCCTTTATTGGGGGACTGACCTGTAATGCAGTGAGTTTTTATTTGGAAAATATTTATTGTCCCCACCCAGGGCTGATGTTTTCCATCTTGCACGGGCCCAGATGGTCTCATGCATGTTGAAGATCAGGGGCTAAATGGGGACTGCATTTAGCATTAGTCCTGCTGTATCAGCTGTCAGCCCCTACGCTTGGTTTCCCTAAGCTCCCAGCTTACCAAACCCTGTGCCCGGAGCTGGATAAGGAATTCGTGTCTGATCCATCACTGGATTTTCAGTTTGCAGAGGGGGATGCTGTTGAGGTAGCGTGGCTTTGGGTGAAGATTTATAACAGGACAATTGCCAAAAACTACCAAAAATGGAGAGCTGATATTTTCAGTGCATTACTTGTGGATGGAGCTGCTGATAGACAAATGTTTTCCCAGGGATGCGGATTCTCTTCCCTTAAATCCTGTCATCACTTGCTGAGCCAAAGCAGAGTGATTCAACCTGCTGTGAGTGGCCCTCTCCTACAGGACCTCCCCTCATTGCACGTCGTACCTCAGCGACATTCCCAGTATAGACTGACACCTCCGTGTCCTAAAATATGAAAGCTTTTGCCCGTGCCACCCTAAGTTTTCTTTGAACTGGCCCATGCAGGAGAAGCTTGCCCTGTTTCCCCACGCTAGATCATCAGCACCCCACTAATGCTGCACCTGGTGGGCAGACTCCAGGCCCCCCAGGAAGGACCTGTGGGTGACAAGTGGCAAGGAGAGGGCTCTGAGGTGGCCTACGCCATGGGAAGCCCTGCTGCCTTCTGCACTCACCAGGATGAGCAGCTTTCTTAAATGCCTGGAAGACTGACCACAAAACTCAGTATTTCCCCCTAGCAGTTGCAGCGCACAGAAGTTTCAAAGCTAAAATTTAGAAAATAAAAAAGCATCTTAGATCAGGTTGTTTTTTTCTTTTTCCTGGCTTAAGTGCTATTGAGGATTACTATGTTTGGTTGCATAACAATTTCTCTCAGCCTGAGCTTTTTAGTAGTTAATTAGTCAGGGATTTTGGGGGAGAGATGTCTAAACTGTTGAATATTTGCTTACTTGTCTGCAAATGTGCTCTATTTTCTTGTAGCTGCTGTTTCTTTCTCTCAAGAGAAATTTCTTTTAAAAATTGGAAAAATCCATGACATAATTTTTGACTTTCATTTTCTGTATCTTCATTCAGTGGCCAAGGGGAGGGCGGGTGTGAGCAGCAAACATGAGGTTAGCAAGGAGAACACAAGAACTAGTGCCAGCAGGTTATCCAGAGCTTCTTCCATCCAGCCCAAGGGATTCAGGTACTTCTTATTCTTGGACTGGTTTTCCCTCACAGTGTGTCACAGGTGAAGCCCTTCTGTAACCTTCAGTGTGGCTCCAGAGTTCCTCAGAGCTGAGGAGCACGAGAGTTCTGCTTCATTCGGTGCCTGAGACCAGAACCCTCCAGGTTGCCAGCACAAGCCTCTGAGCCGTAGAACAACCCAGAGCCTTTTAAAGCTGCAGTTTCCTAACAAGGTTTTACAAACTTCTCTCTGCTTCAAGGTCTGTAGGTGAACTGTGCAACAGAGAGGCTTGTTTATTGATGTCTCTCCCGAAAACCCTCATCACAAGGAGAGGGAAAATTGCTGGGATTCCTTGGCTCAGAGCGGAAACCCAACTGAGAGCTGAAAATAGAGGATGTGCCCTGATATTCTAGGTATCTATAGATACATGTTTAAAAGCGTAGCTGCATTCTTTCAGCCCAGTACTCTGTTGAGATGTTCCCTGTCCTTTGGATGATACCTTCACTTCTCTCTCCATCCCCCTCCTTCCACTATGCTAAAAAGGATCATAGAGCATCTTTATCCCTAATACAGATATCACTGAAGGAGCTCTTCCAACTTTATGGGCTTCCCTTCTTATTTTTGCTTTCAGACACCAGCTCACAGCAGTGTGATGAGTGGGTGCTAATTATGAAGAACTACATTTCAATAACAGAGACTTACTGCTGGTGAATACAGAAAAATTGCTCATTAGAGCAGCGTGGTATTTAGTCAGATTGGCTTCCCTAGATAATAACATTCTGGCATTAATGCAGACTGGCAGTGTAATACTTGAATAAGACTATGTTAAGAGAATAGGCACAGAAGGACTTGTACAACTGTTGTCCAGCCTGTAGGGCTTGCTAGGCATTTCTGCCAGGGGGTCCCACGTGCTGCTTCTGCAGAAAGCCCCATCCTTGGATTTCAGCAGCTTACATATACAATTTCTTGATTTTTTTTTTTTTTCTTTTAAAAAGAAAATGCAGGGCATGGTGCGTCACGATTTATTCCACCAAAATGAAACATGTTCTTCTTGGTTATTTTCCCAGATATGCAACATTTAACCGTGTGGTTTGTTATGACTCTGCTGTGTCCATGGCGCGGGCAGCATGGTTACCTGCCCAGTGGCTCTCTGCACACAGCAAGGTGTGCGAGATGTTGATGCAACGCTGGGAAATGCATTGTTTACATAGAATAACACGATAAAGGAAACTCAACAAAAGCTGGTGTTTGAACACAAAGCCACCCTGGAAGCTTTAGGTGCCTTGATTCAACACAGGGAGGCTGTGGGCTTGCAGAAGCCTTCAGCACCAAGGTTTTCCTGTGGAGTTTTACAAGCGGCAGATGCCGAGGCTGCAGAGATGCCTTTGCTTGGACACGGCTCCCTGGTCCCCCTTTGGCGGTAGCAGTGGCAACTCTAGCTTGGCTTCCTGCTCGGCTCTGCAGAGCTGCCCGTGTCTCCAACGCTGTGGAGAGAGGCAGTGGAGCTGCTGGGTGCATGGGCTGGTGCCTCTCTCTGCTGCTGCAGAAACCGTAGCCACAGGGAATTCCTCAATCCCACACCCTACCTGCTTCCGTCAGGAATAGCCGCTCCAGTGGGCTAATATAAGCAATATAGAATCATAGAATCATTCAGGTTGGAAGAGACCCTTGGGATCATCGAGTCCAACCATCTACCCTACTCTACAAAGTCCTCCCCTACACCATATCCCTCAGCACCACATCTAATCGTCTCTTAAACACATCCAGGGATGGTGACTCAACCACCTCCCTGGGCAGCCTATTCCAATGCCCGACCACTCTTTCTGTGAAGAATTCTTTCCTAATGTTCAGTCTAAACCTACCCTGTTGGAGCTTGAAGCCATTCCCTCTCGTTCTGTCATTAATTACCTGTGAGAAGAGACCAGCACCAACCTCTCTACAGTGTCCTTTCAAGTAGTTGTAGAGAGTGATGAGGTCTCCCCTCAGCCTCCTCTTCCTCAAACTAAACAGTCCCAGCTCCCTTAGCCTCTCTTCATATGATTTATTTTCGAGGCCCATACACAGAAGGGATATAACTGTTCAGTGGATAGCAGTGCTCATCTATCCACAAATACACTAAAACTGGGCTCCCTTTTGACTTGAGCACCAACTTTTTTTCTAATTAGCTCAGCTTTATCTAATTAGTACCCAAATGGGAGTGCCTCGCTCAGTTGTCTCTGGGCTTGCAGAGAGCCCAGAGCTAAGGATTTACGTGGAGGAGGAGGAGGGGAGAGCTCTTCCCTGGGGTTTGTATGGTGTGGTATCACCTCTGTGTGTTGGGAAGGTGTTTGAGTGTGTCCTCGTGCTGGTGTTGCTCTGTTGGTTGATACAGAAGCCTGATGGTACCTGCATCAAATCACCACTGTTTCATCTAGCCTCTTTCTTTCCTGTGAGTTTACTATGTGTGTATATATTTATTTATTTATTTTTAAATAGTGGTCATGGTATTTCACCCCTAGTTTGCCTTGGGAAATAGAATGTGTCCTACATCTGTATCTATTTTAAGACTCTGCTCTGTTGCCTGCTACCAGCTGGGGATGTAGCTGGAAGGAGCGACGGTTTCATGTTATAAGAAGAAATACCAGATGTTTCTAGGGAGCCTCTAATTGTGAGTTCCTATATAAGTTTATAGCCCAGAATATTATGCTTTAAGGATAGCACTCATCTCACCTGACTTTAGTGTTTTAAAAGTTGTAACTCTGGTTTTACTTAATTGAATAAGGTCTATTTGCAGACAGTGGAGAATGAGCCACATCCAGGAAGCAAGTTATTGTGCTTCCAAGAAGAGTATCATTTTGTTTTGTGTCAGTTCTGCTATTGGTTTTTGGGGGCCAGCAGAGATTATATTATCTTAATGATAAGAAAAATTCTGTTTGTTTTTCATTGCTCTGCAGTAAGCAGTTGGGATTTATCCCTTGAGGTGGTTTAGGCACTCCTTATGATTCTGACTCTCTGCGGAAATCAGCAGAGCCCAACAGAGCAGTGATGTCTATATGTTGCCAGATGCTTGTATTTGTGGGTAGCAAATACTGTTGTTTCAAGCCAAAGGGCATCTGTACAGTTTCCTTTTTCACAATATTGTGTGAAGGGGAGGCTTGACACGAGCTCCCGGTTCATTGTGGTAGGTGATGAATACCTGCTGAACAGTCATGTTAACCTTTATCATATTAAAAGCATCTGTGTAGTATGAGTAGGGCTCATACTTAGAGCTGTAAATGCTCGAGTCTTCCTGGTTGGTCTCACCAAAGGAGGTTGTTTAATGGTGGTGGCACATGCCCATGTTCAGGTATGTGCTTGGTAAAAGTTGCTGTGAGTAAAAATTCATGCAGAGCAAATCAGTCTTGCTCTTACTAACAAGGCACTTTCAGGATCCAGTCGTTTATTGATGGAAATCTACTAATTTCAGTGGTCTGTCCAGATTAAAGTAGCTGAGGGTTACGTGCATTTTTTCCAAAATTAAAACAGCCAGACAGAACCACTGCTTGTCAGAAAAGCATGAAGAAGAATTTCAGCTTGGTGGAAGCAAAGAAAATTTGTGAGCAAGAATGCTTACAGATGCCTTTCTTACCACTGCGTGTCTTGTGTTCATGCCCGTGAGGGTCTCTCAGCCCACAGCTGTCCAGCTCAAACACTGGATCGTTATCATCCTGATTGCTTAGTTGTGTTCCCACATAGGTGGTTTTTGGGTGGGCCGATTAGCATGGTTTTAGCTAAATAGTTTAAGAAGGAATGTGGGTCAGAACTGGTTCCAGATGGGAGTCCAGGGGTCTGGCTCCACCATAGGTGTGCGTTGGCCCCATCCCAGAAGGTTTTATGCCCTCAGACACCCCTGGGTGCTGTCCTGCCTCTGCTCTGGGTGCACAGTCTTAGGTGATGTGCTTCCCAAATGCTGCTCTGCTGCATGGCAGAGTGCTTGCGTTCACAGATGGAACTAGAAAAGGTTAAGTGCCACCAACTGAAAAAAAAGCCAAACCAAAAAAACCAACAAAAACTCTATGGTCAGAGATGTGTTAAGAGGGATCCCAAGGCAGGTGCTGTGCATGGTCTCATTGTGTGGTGGTGGGGTTTTTTTGGTGCTGTAGCCTGGGTGAAAAGAGGGACAAGAGTACATAAATGTGACCCTTTAGCTCAAAGATGCAGCTACTTGGTCAACCTGGTATAAGTGTAAGTTGTTCCATGCTTTAGGGTGGGTTTTCTCTGAAGTGCTTCTCTTTTGTTAAAATAGCTCTTTGCTTTGCAGGAGTTGGATGGTTGGGGGGTCAAATGTGATGGTGAGAAACTGCAGTGTGAGATTGCTGCTCCAGTGTCAAGTCTAAAGGTCAAAAATGCCTTTCCCTCCCTTCCCTTGTTCCTAGTTCACCTAAATATCTGATGGTCCCAACTGTTCCTCTTCCTGCCCTGGTGGACAGACCTGTCTTTCTGGATTTAAGTCAATGCACCCCAGCTGGAGCACTGTGTCCAGCTTTGGAGTCCTCAGCACAGGAAGGACATGGACCTGTTGGAATGGGTCCAGCTGAGGGCCACAAAGATGCTCAGAGGGCTGGAGCACCTCTGCTGTGAGGACAGGCTGAGAGAGCTGGGGTTGTTCACCCTGGAGAAGAGAAGGCTCCGGGGAGACCTTAGAGCAGCCTTCCAATATCTGAAGGAGCTACAGGAGAGCTGGGGAGGGACTCTTTGTCAGGAAGAGCAGTGACAGGACAAGGGGCAACGGTTTTAAATTGGAAGAGGGGAGATTCAGATTAGATACCAGAAAGAAATTCTTTCCTGTGAGGGTGGTGAGGCACTGGAACAGGTTGCCCAGGGAAGCTGTGGCTGCCCCATCCCTGGAGGGGTTCAAGGCCAGGCTGGATGGGGCTTGGAGCAACCTGGTCTGGTGGGAGGTGTCCCTGCCCAGGGCAGGGGGGTTGGAACTTGATGATCTTTAAGGTCCCTTCCAACTCTAACCATTCTATGAAATACTGTGGAAGGATCATACTGGTTTTAGCAAACTTGTCTTGGTGAGTAGAGAGGATAGAGTCTAGAGAGAAGTGCTATGAGTAGATTTGGACCAGGCAGGGTGATTTGGAGGGGGGGCAGCCAGTATTTGTATTGGTGTTGTCCTGTGCTGCATCACAAGCTGGTTGTGAGTTAGAGAGAGTAGCAGCTCTGTGTCTGTCCGGCACGTGCTGTCCATGTGTTATCAGGTAACACTTGGTGCTCTGGATGGTCTTTAACTGTGTTCAGTCATTCTTCTGTTTTTCTTCTCTGGGGAGGTGGAAAACCTGAAGCTCACCACTGAGATTGAAGAGGAGGAGAACTTTCTCAGTCAAACAGAGTTTTCCATCCGTTTTAATATAATATTTAAGACACAGCATAAAAGTTGCAGTTTATGCGGCAGTACTGGGTAGTGAATTTCGTTTTGATTTAAAACTCGGTTGTTTTTAGCTTACTATTTTATGCATCAGAAAATGGCCTTAGCCTCAGTTAGAATGCTCTACATTGGGCTAGTAAAAGCACTTAATTGCTCTGTCCTTAAAGCTGAACAAGTGGTATCTTTATAAAATTGTGATGGGGAGCAAAGCCATTTTGGAATGGAACTGTGGTCCCACCCTTGTGTTCCTCAAACACCTCTTCCTTTGGGGCTCACTTGCATCTCCGGCTGGGTCAACACAACACTGGTGAGTCTGCACGTGCTGAACTTGCCAGCTGGAGGCTTGATTTTGCACCCAGGCCAACCACAGAGAGGCTGGGAAACCCAGATTGTTGCTCAAGTAGCTGATTTGGGTTGCAGAAAAGGGACGGGAAGGAAATATCCCCTTGCCTGGGACATCAGTGCTAGTGCTTCAGGCACTCCTCCAAGGCAAAGGACCTCAATTTCAGTCCCTGTTCATATGCTGGTTTATTTATAAGTTATTAAAGATGTATAAAGTGATTTTTATTTTTTTTTTTTTTGAGCAGGCGGTTCAGCCAAGCGCATGGCCTCATTGAGTTATTACAGACTCCTGCTTGTTCTCCTGCATGCTTTTTTGTGTTGGGTGGTCTCATGTTGGATGCTATGTGCAACAAAACACGTAGATTGTTTTTGTGGGTTTTTTGTTTGTTTGTTTTTTCCAAACTTGCAAGGAAATGCACCCTGGTAAACTGCCACCCTTTCTGTGCAGGGTGTTTCATGTGACGCTTTCCACCAGAATTGTTGGTAGTCATATTCATGCTGACTGGAGATGGCTTGATCTCCTCTTCCAGCCATGTGCGAGAGTGGTGTTCACTAATTTAAGAGCATTATTGGTTCAGCTTTCCTTGCGAAAGAGCAGCAATTTCAGCAGTAGATGCATATTCGTCCCCTCTCAAATTACTTTGCTGCTCACAGCCTGCTTGCTTATGGCTTCCTGAAAATTAGTTTGTCTTTCATTGGTTTATGAATGCAATTAAGAGGAAATTATAAACAGAGGACCTGCTCTGTATGAAGAGTGTACTTGTCCTTCTCTGGCAGGGATGTATTTTACATAAATGTGTGATATTGTAGCAAGAGTAGCTTCCAAAAAAAAAAGCCAACCAAACAAAAAAAAAACTGCTAAAAAATACAACTTAATGGGCATCATGATTCTTCTGAATTATTTTCTGAGGTCTGTTGTTGTGCAGATATTGAGGTGTGACATCCGAGTTGAACTATTGGTGCTTTCAACTATATCCTGTCCTTCTTGATGTAAGTTCAAGAAATACAGCATTGTGACAGATGGCATTGTTTTAAAGGCTTGAAGAATGCACTGCTCAAAATACTGAGGAACACTAAACCTCAGAAAAGGCATTTTTAAAAAATTGTTCTTCTAGAGTCTTTTCAGTCTGCTGCAGTATCCTTAGCATCACTTACTCGTGGATATCTGACATCTAGAGAAGTGCTGCAGATATGCCATTGGGAATAGCCAACAACAGATAATTTTAAGGCCTTAGGTATATGAGGGTGCACAAGGCAAGCAGAGAGCATTGCTATCATGTAGTTTTATTGTTGTAAAAGCAATTGTAGTAAAAGTTATGGTAATCCCTGATGTTCTGTTTCAAAGCCCCTTGAAGTCTGCATAACGGCTTAATTGAATTTTAGCAGCCTTTGAATTGGGTTTCCCATTGTTGAGCTTCTCATCAACCAACACCAAGCCCTTCTCCTCAGGGCTACTCTCAATCCATTCTCCACACAGCCTGTGCTTGGGATTGCCCCAGGTGCAGGACCTCGCACTCGGCCTTGCTGAACTTCATGAGATCTGCATGGGGCCGCCTCTCAAGCCTGTCCAGGTCCATCTGGATGGCATCTCTCTCCTCCACTGCACCACACAGCTTGGTGGTGTTGGTAAACTTGCTGAGGGTCCAGTCAATCCCACTGTCCATGTCTGCGACAAAGATGTTAAACAGCACCAGTCCCATCACCAATCCCTGATGAACGCCACTGAGCTGTTGACCACAACCCTTTGAACGTGGCCATCCAGCCAGTTCCTTATCCACTGATTGATCTATCTATCTATCAAATCGACGTCTCTCCAATTCAGAGACAAGGATATTGTGTGGGACAGTGTCAAATGCTTTGTAGAAGTCCAAGTAGGTGATGTCAGTCACTTCTTGAATAATGTCCAGTCTTTCTGGACTGTCTTTCTCTTCAGGATTCTCTCCCAAGGGACTCTATCAACCAGGCTCCTAGACAAGCCAAAGTGTGCTCTCCAGAAATCCAAGGTGGCAACTTTGCTACCCCCCACCCTTGCTTCTCTGAGAATCAAAAAAACTATCATTTCATGATCACTGTGCCCGAGATGGCCTGCAGTCATCACATCACTCGCATGTCCTTCTCTGTTTGCAAACAACAGGTCCAGTGGGGCATCCTCCCTAGTTGGCTCACTGATCAGACCAGCTGTGTCAGGAAGCTGTCTTCAACACACCCCATGAAACTTCTAGGCTGTTTCCTCTCTTCTGCACTGCATTTCCAGTAGACATCTGGTAAATTGAAGTTCCCCAAAAGAACAAGGGCTAGTGATTATGAGATTTCTCTCAGCTGCTTATTGAATATTTTGGCGGCCTCCTCATCCTGGTTGGGTGGTCTATAAGAGACTCCCACCATACTATCTGCCTTGTTGGCCTTCACCTTGATTCTTACCAGTAAACACTTGACCACCATCAAGCTGTAGACAGTCCAAACTCTCCCTAACATACAGGGCTACCCCACTGCCTCTTCTTCCTTGCCTCTCCCTTCTGAAGAGTTTCTAGCTATCCATTGCAGCACTCCAGTTTTGTGAGTCATCCCACCATGTTTCTGTGATTGCAGCTATATCATTGTTTTCAAGCTGCACAACAGCTCTGGCTCCTCCTGTTTGTTGTCCATGCTGTGTGCATTGGTGTAGATGTGCTTCAGTTGGGCTAATGGTCCTGCCACCATTTTGCTGGGAGAAGCCCTAATTCCTACATAACCATTCTCAGGTACTTCCATGGTTTCTAACACATCAATAACCCTTGCATTATTGATGCTGCATGGATCTCCATCCCCTACCTCCATCGAGATGGCAGACTGAAGGACCTTGTTAGGACACTGTCTCTCAAACATTGGCAGACTGCCCCCAGGGTTATCCCTAGTGAGCCTGGTTTTATCCTCTTCCCCCTTCAAATCTAGTTTAAAGCTCTTTCACTGAGTCCTACTAACTCCTCTGCAAAGATCCTTTTCTCCACTTTGAGGAAGGTGTACCTCATCTGTTGCCAGCAGGCCTGACCTCATGTAGACCAACTCATGATTAAAAAACTCAAAATTCTGCAGCTGACCCCGGGCTCAGAGCCAGGTGTTGATCTGCTGGTTCTTCCTGTTTCTTCCCTCGTAATCCCCTGCAACTGGAAGGATAAAGGAGAACACTACTTGTGCTCCTGATCCCTTAACCAGTCATCCCAAATCTCTTTTGATCACTCTTGGACTTCTTATTGTAACTTTATCACTGCCTACATGAAGAATCAATATAGATAATAATCTGAGGTCTGTACCAGAGTAGGAAGTTTTCTCATCACATCTTTAACTTAGGCCCCAGAGAGGCAGCATACTTCCCTAAGAAGTGGGTCTGATCTGCGTATGGGGTCTTCTGTTCCTCTCAGGAGAGTCTCCTACGACAATGAGCTGTCTTTTTTATTTTATTGAAGTGGTTTTGATGCAGGCTGTAGGCTGACTTAACCTCAGCAGCAGCTCCAACCTAGGTGAACCATCGTCCACGTTATTGTTTGGTTCCACTTCAGAGCCTTAGCCTTGTACCTATTATACGAGGACACCTGGGAAAGTGGGGTAGTCACAGAGGAGATGAGCCTGCTGCACTGGGCAGGAACCTGCTGCCATGACCCCCTATCCCTTAAGTGTTCAGCCAAACAGAGAGAGGATGGAGAATCCTCTGTATGATGTGTCCAGCCTGCCTATAGGGCCTGTACCAGGAAAGGTAGGATGTGATTCTGGTAGTCTATATCTATCTTGGACTCCCATCATCTGCCTGCCAATGGCAATCTCATAGTCATAGAATATCCTGAGTTGGAAGGGACGCATGAGGATCATAGAATCCAACCCCTGATTCCATACCAGGCAATCCTAAATTTAAATCCTATATGGAAGGGCATTGTTCAGTTGCTTCTTGAATACCAACAGGCTTTGGGCCATGACTGTTTCCTGTGGGGAGCTTGTTCTGCTGCTTGACCAACATCTTAGCGTGGAATTTTTTCCAGCTATGCAATCTGAACTTCCCTTGATGCAGGTTTAAGTCCTTTGCGTCCTGTCACTGGACCCCACATCAGCACCTCCATCTCTGTTCCCCATCTTGAGGAAGATGCGTGGTAGACACCTGCAGGAACATCCACTTTTTTCTTTCCCCCTGATCTTTACACAGAGACTCTAAACCGTGTCATCCTCAGCTGCAAGTGCTGTACAGTCCAACCCCTCCTTTGCATCCAGCACCACCCTTCTATCTCGCCTGCCCTGCCTCTCTCTACTTAAAAGCCTGTAACAGTCCATCACAGGACTCTTCCCAACAAGTTGTACTTGAACCAATGATGTTGTAGCTCTGGGACTGAGCCAAGGCCTCTAGTTAGAGTCATAGAATGGTTTGGGTTGGAAAGGACCATAAAGATCATCTAGTTCCAACCCCCAAGCTCTCTCAGTGCTCTCTTTCTGTTCTCCTGGCAGTTACAAACACTGACACAACCAGCGTTTAGAAAGCTTTCTTAGATCTACTGATGAAAAGGACGATCTAAGAGCTAGATATTATTCTGCCATCACATGTCAGGTTAGTGGGTTACAGAGTTTACTCTAAAGTGAGTAGCTTGCTGCCTTGGATGGCTGTGTGAACCCATTCACCTCCACTTTTAAGCTGTGATGGTGGAACTTTCCTTTTGGGTGGGAAAACCTATTATAATATATAATCACTCTTCAACCAAGCTCAGTAAACCCCTCTCCATTGCTGCTGCTTTGTCTAGATGCAAAATCAATGCCCTAAAAGAGTTTTTTAAATTTTAAACTTGCTTTTTTGAAGACTTTGGTGTCTGTTCTGAACATGGTGCTGCAATAGATATGTGCATCCCGATAAAGAGGAAGTTGGGCAAAAACTCAGGAGGCCTGCATGGATGAACAAGAAGCTCCTGGACAATCTTAAACAGAAAAAGGAAGCCTACAGAGGGTAGAGGCAAGGACAGGTAGCCTGGTGGGGATACAGATAAATTGTCCAAGCAGCCAGGGATCAGGTTAGGAAAGCTAAAACCCAGATAGAGTTAAATCTGGCCAGGGACATCAAGGGTAACAAGAAAAGCTTCAACAGGTATTTTAGTGACAAAGGAAGACTGGAAAAAATGTAGACCCTCTCTGAAAGAGACCCTGTCACCTGGGATATGAAGAAGTCTGAGGTATTCAACAACTTTTTTGCCTTGATCTTCACCGGCAAGGCCTCTAGCCACACTGCCCAATTAGCAGAAGATAAAGCAGGGACCAGGAGAATGAGGAATTGCCCATTCTGTAGAAGAAGATGAGGTTCAAGACCATCTAAGGAACCTGAAGGTGCGCAAGTCCATGGGACCTGGTGAGATGCATCTGCGGGTCCTGAGGGAACTGGCAGATGAAGATGCCAAGCCACCAGCCATCGTATTTGAGAAATCATGGCAGTCAGGTGAAGTTCCTGCTGACTGGAAAAGGGGAAACATAATCCCCATTTTTAAAAAGGGAGGAAGAAAAAAAAAGACCCAGGGAACTACAGACTTACCTCTGTGCCTGGCAAGATCATGGGACAGATCCTACTGGAAACCATGCTGAGGTGCATAGAAAATCACAGAATATTCATGATTGGAAGGGACCTTTGAGATCATTTAGTCCAACCACAAAAAAAAACAAACAACCAAACCAAAAAAAAACCCCAACCCAACAATAAGGAGGAGGTTATTGATGACAGCCAACACGGCTTCACTAAGGGCAAATTAGCCTGACAAATTTGTTTGCTTTCTATGGGGTTGTTACAGCTCTGGTGGATAAGGGAGAGTGACTGACATCACCTACCTGCACTTGTGCAAAGCATTTGATGCTGTCCTGCACAGCATCCTTGTCTCTAAGTTGGAGAGACATGGATTTGACAGATGGACCACTTGATGGAAAAGGAATTGGCTGGATGGATGTACTCAAAGAGATGTGGTCAGCAGCTCAACGTCCAAGTGTAGACCAGTGATGAGTAGCGTTCCGCAGTGCTGTTTAATATCTTCTTCAGAGACATGGACAGTGGGACTGAGTGCACCCTCAGCAAGTTTGCTGACGACACCAAGCTGTGGGGAGCACTCAAGACGCTGTAGGGAAGGGATGGCATCCAGAGGGACCTGGTCCTTAAGAGGTGGACCTGTGCAAACCTCATGAAGTTCAACCAGGCCAAGTGCAAGGTCCCACACCTGTGTCACAGCAATCCCAAGCACAAATACAAGGTAGGAGAATGGATCAAAAGCAGCCCTGAGGAGAAGGGCTTGGGGGTGTTGGTGGATGAGAAGCTCAACATGACTCAGCAATGTGTGCTCACAGCCCAGAAAGCCAACTGCATCCTGGACCGTATCAAAAGAAGCGTAGCCAGCAGGTCGAGGGAGGTGATTCCACCCCTCTCATGAGACCCCACCTGGAGTAATGTGTCCAGTGTCCAGCAACTGGTGTTGCCAGTGACTTGCTAACGCCTAGAAATGCATTTTCCATTTTAATTGTTCTCATTCAGGTCCCATCCTGCACTTAGCAGAGGTGCAGCATCGATTCAGTGTGGGTCTTTCTGCGGCTGAATTAAGAGCAGTGTGACTCTGCTCTCCAGCAGCAATTCCTCTCCTTGTTTAATGTCTGTGGGAAAATTCCCAGCACTGAGCACAGGCTTCCTGTCTGAGAGGAACAGATACAGCTGGAATGCATCTTTGTACTGTTTCTGGGATAATTCCTGTAGAAAATTATTAATTCCTCCCCTGTTTTGTTCCTATAGGGGATGGAGATGACCTGACCGAAAGCTTTAGCTAAGTAGAACCAATTCGGACTGCCTCTGTCGAATTTTCAGTCGTGTCTCAAATATGTGAATACCTGCAAAACTGGGATCTCCTTCCTAAAAATGGCTGTATGTCAAATGCAGTTGATAGCAGAACTTGGTTCTCGGTCACACAGCTGGGTGTGGAGAGCAGTTCAGGAATACGGGGAACGGCCCGTGTGTTCCTCCTGGAGACACCCAAGCCTTCTCGTGTTAGAAACCTGGTTAGGTAGCTCTGCACTAAAATATTGCCAGCCCGTCTGCCCTGTGAGGAGAGACCGTAGGGGCTGCTGCTTTGGAGGACACCATAGATGAGATGACGCTGTGACTAGTTCTTTATTTGCAGCTTCTCAGAGCACAGCAGACAGCACGTAATTAGAGCAGTTGGCTCTGATGTTAGGGAGAGGACAACCTCGTCAATCAGCGTGTTGGAAAGGCAAGAAAAGTACATGTCTGGTGGGCTCTAGAGAGAGGAGATGATGCTTTTGGAGAGGGAAACAGGATATATTTGCGTCTTGCTTTCATTATGGATGGAAGAGAAAATACTGTGTTGATGGGAAGGTATTGAACAGCCGCTAGCTGAAGCTTTTTAAGCTGAAAGGGTTAGCAAGAGAATGGGAACAAGGTTAGCAAGGGGTATGAGGTTAGTGGAACACATTGTCGATGGGCCCAGAGATCTCTGGAACAGGAGGGTAGTGAAAATGGAAAAAAAATATATTTGTTATAATTTATATTATTCTTATTATTTGTATTTTTATTGAGGCGCCTGCTAAGTGAGGAAATAGCCAGAGGGCTGAGAACCTGAAACCAAGAAAGTTCTTCGGGAGGGCTGGGAGCTGGAGAAGGAAGAGCCTGAGGAGGATTGATTTATAGGCAGTAAAGATCTCAGTTCAGCTTGTCACAGCTTTTTCTATTTGCTATGGCAAAGCACGGGCTTGTATTCAGGCTACTCCCGTGTTTTATGTTAAACGTGCAATTAAGAGGTCTGTGTTAGCACCTGTGGACTTTGCCAAAGAAAGCAAGTTGGTGCAGATAAGGTCTGTGGAGGTGGAAACTCCAGCACAAAGGTCGGAGGCAAGAGCAGGGCAGCATGGACTGAGGACTGCAGCCCACATTCCCCTGACCTTCCAGTGAGGGGTGCCACAAAACTCTGAAGGCTTTCTGGGGTCTGACCTTAGTATTCAATCCGTCCTGAGCTAAATAATCTTGACGGGGAAAACGGGCTTAAATTCCACAGTTTTAAGTGCTGAAATACAAGGGATGGTAACAGAACAGGCAGCACCCAGGTAAGATGAGGGGAGTGGGACAGGGAGCTTGTGAGTAAGCCCAGAACTTAGGTGCCCAGCAGAGCTGAGGACCTGATTTCCAATTGCCTGCATCCTGGGTCTCCTGAAGCAACTCTCCTGGAGGTGGGCCAGGCTGCTTTAGCACCTGCTGGAGTCTGGGACACAAAAACTGGCAAGAAAACCACAGCTTGCTGGTTATGGCACCACGCTGGGGGGTGGGAGACCCCAGCCAGCTGCTGATGGCTTGGAGCTGGGTGTGCACTGGGGATCTTGTCATGGGTGCTGGTGAAATACTATCCAGCAGGATGGTTTAAGCTGAGATCTATTTAACAAAATCTGGCCGTAAACGTTACACTGATCCCCTCTGGTGCAAGTGGGATGGAAGGGAGCAGGGCTGGGGGAGGGTCTACGACCCCTGTGCAGCAGCAGATGGGCTCCCTGGGTCTCCCAGGCACGCAGTGAAGGGGACAGCAGGTGATGTCCACCTGGGGCATGTGTCCCTCTCTGAGGGACATGTGTGGGTGCACACACACAGCTTGGTTCGAGGGGCAGGGACCAGGCAGGGAGCCCCTACTGCTGCCTCCACGCTGTGTCCTCCTCGCCCAAGAGCTAGCAAAGGCGACTTCTTCTCCACATCTCAGGGCTCAGTTTTGGGGCCAGTCTTGTTCAACATCTTTATTGATGATCTAGACAAGGGGATTGAATGCACCCTCAGTAAGTTTGCAGATGACACCAAACTAGGAGGGAGTGTTGATCTGCTTGAGGGTCAGAAGGCTCTACAGAGGGACCTGGACAGACTGGATCAGTGGGCCAAGGCCAATGGGATGAGGTTTAATAAGGC
>JAHREE010000118.1:26107471-26120099 GCA_033628505.1 Tringa tobata | reverse complement strand
CCTTGGGAGAAGAGGCCAACCCCCACCTCTCTACACCCTCCTTTCAGGGAGCTGTAGAAGGCAATGAGGTCTCCCCTCAGCCTCCTCTTCTCCAAACTAAACATGCCCAGTTCCCTCAGCCTCTCCTCGTGTGACTTGTTCTCCAGACCCCTCACCAGCTTGGTGGCTCTCCTCTGGACACGCTCCAACACCTCAACGTCCTTCTTGTAGTGAGGGGCCCAGAACTGAACCCAGCCCTTGAGGTGAGGCCTCACCAGTGCCCAGTCCAGAGACATGGGTGAGGCCTNTTGAACCCCTCCAGGGATGGGGCAGCCACAACTTCCCTGGGCAACCTGTTCCAGTGTCTCACCGCCCTCACAGGAAAGAATTTCTTCCTAGTATCTAATCTAAATCTCCCCTCTTCCAATTTACCCCTTGTCCTGTCAAAGGACATGCTCTGAAGTGCCATGTCTACAAGTTTCTTAAATCCCTCCAGGGATGGTGACTCCACCACTGGCTGTTCCAGTGCCTGACCACCCTCTTGGGAAAGTAATTCTTCCTGATATCTAATCTAAACCTCTCCTGCTCCTACTTCAGGCTGTTTCCTCTGCTCCTGTCATTATTCCCTTGGGAGAAGAGGCCAACCCCCACCTCTCTACACCCTCCTTTCAGGGAGCTGTAGAGGGCAATGAGGTCTCCCCTCAGCCTCCTCTTCTCCAAACTCAACATGCCCTGTTCCCTCAGCCTCTCCTCGTGTGACTTGTTCTCCAGACCCCTCACCAGCTTGGTGGCTCTCCTCTGGACACGCTCCAGCACCTCAATGTCCTTCCTGTAGTGAGGGGCCCAGAACTGAACCCAGCCCTGGAGGTGAGGCCTCACCAGTGCCCAGTCCAGAGACATGGGTGAGGCCTCACCTTGAGTGGGCTCACCAAAGTCGACCTCATGTGATGCTCATAGCGAGGGACAGAGCAGCTGGAATGTGCAGGGAACAGGACACAGCAGCTTATTTGACTGATTCAAGCGAAAGATGGCACTGGGGGGAAGGCTCAGCCTTAGATCAGCACATTTCTGCCTTAAACTAATCCTGTCCCTGCCCAGTGTTCCCTGCTGCAGCTGTGTTAGCCAGCAGTGTCCCAGCCCTGCTGATGAGGATGGCAGCTCAAGAGCATGGAGCAACGCGTCCTACCTCCCTGCTCCCTCCAGCAGCGGCTCCGCTCAACCCAAGGTCCTCACACCTGATGTGGAACAAAAATAGCATCAGGCTGGTGCTGCTGGACCTGTCGCAGGCTGTCCTTCAGCAGAGCGGCCCAGAGCGCGTGGGTTGGCTGTGGTGCAAGAAGGAGCTGCCTTGGTCCAGGCAGCAGGGCCTGCACAACAGCTGATGTGTCGGCCATGTTTTCCCTCAACTTTTGTGGACGTGTCGCTCCTCGTGCCCTTTGCTGCTCTGGACTGGAGAAGCTCCTTCCCTGCAGGAAGGTAGATAAATTGCTTGAGCCATGCAGGGCTTGCAACCAGCACCTTCCTGTTCGCTCCCAAGCACCCCGTTCTTCGGGGCTCTGTGCGCATCCCAGAATAGCTCCTTGCCACAGCCTCCTCCGCAGAAACAGTTATTTATTCATAGGCTCTGGGTTTGCTCTGATAGTCTTTCTTGATTTATGCTAAAAAGAGGTTTGCCTTGTGCCTGGGAAGCGCCTGGGCCCTTCCTCCAAAATGGAAGTGAGAAAAGCTCCTTGTGTGTTTTTGCACATGGTTAAAAATAGCATCACAGAAATGTATGATGGATAAACATGAATGAGGGAAGCGAAGATCAAATGTAGTAACCCCCAGACTGTGCACACAGACAGGTATGTGTCTCTGTCCTAGCACCTCTGGAATTTCTTCTATCTCTTCTCGCCCATTTCATGCTTCAGCCTCTGCTTTCTTCTCTATCTCTCTTGTTCTTTGTCCTCCTGGCTTTGTTTTAATCCTTCTGCATCATTCTGCTTTCATTTAATTCTCACTCTGCCTATCTCTCTCTGTCCACATCAGTGTCCTTTTGGCCCTCTTCTTTTCACCCTGCTCCCACACGCCCCATCTTTTCCCTGTCTCCCAGTACCTCTCCCTGTTCTTAGCACTGAGCTCATTTCACTCTTCTCCCTCTTGTCTCTGCATCCTTTTTGCTTCCTTTCTCAGCTGTTTCCTTCTCATCGTCGTAACCCAAAATCTGTTGGGGATGCTCTGCCTATGTAGCCCCTGGTACAGAGATGGCCAAAACCTATGTGGGGGCTTAAAAGCTGACTTGAGAGCTAGCTGAAAGATGCAGACACTGGGTAAACTGGTCTGGGGGATGAAATATGTTGCATCCTGTAGTTAGGATGGAAAAGCCATTTCTGCTCTCCCCCTTGAAGACCAATCTGACCTTGGTCTGAAGTTTGGGTGAGACCCACCTGGAAATATCTTGAGGCAGGTCCAGGCAGGAGATAGGCCTTTCAGTCCCCGAAGCTGGGGGACTGAGCTGGGGCTGCCAGCACAGCCTTTGGCTTGGGAACAGGGATGGTGACCAAGGCAGGTGTTTCAGTGCATCCTGGATGTGCAGACCAAAACACCTCACCGGAACGGCTGTTTACACTTGTCATCTTGGTCAAAAGCCAGCATAAAATCCTTAAGCCTTTATCTGATGTATTTAAGTGGAAGATAAGTGGAAGAAAGCACTAAAAGTGAAGACTGCGTCCATCTGTTGTGAGTGCCTTACAGTGACAGACCTGAATGTTTCTCCATATGAAGGCCCTTTCACCTTGTAAAATAGTGTTAAATGGCTTCAGGGTAAGTGGAAGTCGAGCCAGAAAGGGTATAAATAGCCTCTTGGGAATGTTCTTCATGCAGTTTCCCATCCTCAACTTCCCTCATGTCTCCTGTTTGCAGTTTTTAAAGGAGGAAAACATTGATTATTGTCTTCAGGCTATTTCAGATCAGCCTGAGAGCTGCATGGACTTTTCTATGTTACAGCCCCATGGCTGATGAGGACATCTGCTGGCCTTGTGAGCAATAAGAGATGCAGCACCCAATGCAGCACGTGGTGTTTGGATAAGAAGACATCAAATGCTATTTTAAACTTCCTGAAATTCCAAATTTATTGTGGAAGGTCACTGTCTAATAAATTAGTTGTATTTAACTGCTGAAACCCAGTTTTCCTCTTGTAAGAGGAGTTTAGTGGAAGAATGAAGTGACTTGTGTTTTAGAGCAAGGTGCAGCCTCGTCCTTCCTCTCTGTGTATCCTCAGCCCTCTACTGGCTTCATTTCGTGTTTGCTAAGGAACATGCACTGGTCTAATGCTCAGCATCAGAAAAAAAAATATGTTGATTGTCCTTTTTACTAAAAGGGAAATGTTCAGAAAGGTCTACTGCAAAATTTAATCTCTCCAGGGTCATGCTCTAAATTCTTCTGAACAACAGAGGGGAAAGGGGCTGAGATTTTGCCTTGTTTGCATGGGCTAAGAAAAATATCTGTTGCCTGCATTTAAATTAGAGCTTCTGGAAAATGTGTGAGCAAGTTGCTGTGAAGAAGCAGCTTTAAACAGCAGCTGCCTTGAAGGGGCTGAGCCAGTTGGAAGAGGGGTGCACGTTGCTTTTTGTGCTCCACAGTCCAGTCCTGCAACCGATAGAGCTGGGGAAAGATGGGGCATAGTTAATCCACTGCCCAGATCATCTGCTGCTGGGAACTTTGGGGAACGGAAAGCTGTGCAGGTCAAGACGGCTCCTACCCCTGCTGCAGACTCCTTCCGATATATCTGGAATTTTTGGGGATGATTTCTAATAATACTCAATGGGATGTTACTATAGCAACAATATGATGTGGTGAATAATTTAATGGGCTTAAATCGCTGGGAGCTAAGACAGATCTGAGCGTGATTTAGTGAACTTTGGTTGTGTGGGTGCTATGCTGAAGTGATCGGACTTGGGGAGAAGTTAGGGAAGAAAATAAAAGGTGTTTCTCTGACCCTGAAGGAAGGCGCAGCTGGGGTGGGGTAGGGAAAATGAAGGCCATCTTGCAGAGTCCTCCTGGGTGGGCCATGTTGTTCACGCTTCCATGAGGGACCCTGGTGCACAGCGTTTCCCTTTGATATTTGAAATTTGCTGTAAACCAGATCTGACATTTTGCTTCAGGCCAAATTAAATTGATTTGACCTAGAATGATTTTTATTGGCTTGGTTTTGTGTTTCACTTGGAAAAAAAAAATTAAAAAAAATATATCTGTTATAGCTCAGTTCCAAGCATAATTACTTCCCCTTAATTTTCTCTCTTGCCAAACTGAAGAGTCTCTTATTTGCCCAGATTTCATCTGAAGTGCTAATGTACAAGAGGCAAAATTGGGCTATCAACAGTGGTGCCAGAAAAAGACATTTGGTCCCCTTTCCCAGGGCAGAGCTGGAGTTCATTCCCTGCTAGGGCCGATCCAGATGTGCTGTGGTGAGAGATGGTATCTGGGCACATCCTGTGTTCCCTCTTCCACTTCTCTGCCTTTTTCCATCACGAAGTACACCCTGATATGTAGACTAATTTTATATCTTAACTTCAAGGCCCCCATCCTCTAAGACCGTGACTAATTCCCTCCCTTCACTTATACTGGTACCTTGACGGTATTTATAGACTGTGATCCTGTTCTCCCTTTCCCCTTCCCCACAATATAAATGTATCTCTTGTTATTGCCTCCTCCAGGCTGGTCCCAGGTGTCTTGCCCTCCAGTGTTTATGCCACCAACATCTTATACAGCTTCTCTGCATCTTTCTGTGCTTTTCCTAAGGAAACAACCCAGAAAAGAACTTGGCTCCTAGTCTTTGTCTGCCAGAGGACAAACCACTGATAAATAGTGGGAGTCTTTTCTCCCTGCCCTGCCCGTCCCTTTACGACACTTCCTTTGTTTTACCTTGCAGGGTTAGTCCATGAGCCCTTATTTTTTACTCTGTCTTTTCATGGGCTGCCTCTTGCCTCCTTTAGTGTCCTGGGTGGGTACTTGGTCGTGCTCGTTCTGCACACACTGCCTACACTGCAGCCTTCTGCCCAAAGGAAATGTGCTGCAGCCCTGAGCATGGTGTCGTCATCCCCTGATGCACCTGCACTACCCTGGCGGAGGTTTTTAATGCAATGAGTGATTAGCCGGTGTCTGATACTGCATGTGAAGAATTCATTCCAGGACATTTTAGTATCTTAATCCCCTTGTTATCACCTTGTCCGTTTGTTTTATTTCCTGTACGTTGTAAGTTGATTACCAGAAAGGACTGAATGCCAAAAATACAAGAGAAAGTGAAGTTTTCCGTACTCGCTACTTTTCCTTTGCTTCCTAACACCAAACTTATAGCCAAGAAGGCTATTAGATTTAATTTTTTTAAGCACAACCTGATGCTTAATCTTAGCTAGTACTCGCACTCATGCTCTTCCAAATGCCCTCTGGCTCATTCACTATGGTAGAGTCTCAAAGTGTGCTTTTCCTGGAGGACATACTGCTTCCCTTGCCCTGAAGTTTTTTGGATGTCCCCTTCTATCTTGGAAAACACAGCAAAAAAAAACCTGCTTGCCATATTTACTTTTGCTTCTTAGCCATGTTTATCATTTTGGCAAAAACCTGTAGGTGAATCAGCAATAGCTGCAGAGACGTCCTGCCCAGAACTTAGCCTAGAAGCTGCTTTCTTCTCAGATGCAGCACCCTACCTGGTGTCTCTGCTGGGTTGGAAAGGTCCTTGTTTGTGATCGTAGCTGCAAGTCTGACTGTTGTGTAGGTGTTTTCCGAAGGTAGCTCCTGCTAGAGCCTGAAGCAGGAGAGGTGCTGTGGATGTCATTGTGCTGGTGCCTGTGGGGGAGCAGCCGATGCCGCAGTACGGCTGGGAGCGTGGCTTTTGCCGGTGTGGGGGCAGCCTTTTGTGTCTGCGCTGTGGCTTTGGGATGGCTTGGGCAGTTTTGTTCCTGCAATCTTTGCTTTCATCCAAGGGGTACGAGTAGCAATATCACATGTCCCATAATACTCACTCCTACACTGATATTTAACAAAAAAATACCCTTGCAACACATTCGGGGAAAACTGACGACAAGATCACCATCGAATGAAAGTAACGTTCATTCTCTGAACAGCCCAAAGCTTTTCCATCCCCTAGTTCCAATGCTGTCACTTTGGCATAATCATTAAAGGGCAAAGTAAACTTTCCCAGGTAAAACCGAGAGTGTAATTAGTAAAGGAATCCATCACATGATGCCCGATGCATCACCTTCTACACGTAGGTAGAACAGTTATCCAAGTAATTATGTTATTCATCTGAAGGCAAATCCACACTAAAATAACATGCTTGACCCACCGCATACAAACACAAAGAGCAAATAAACCGTGCAATATATTTGGCCAGCTTGAGCACCACTGCATCGATTTAACTTCATACAAAGCTCTCTAAAGACATGATGCAACATTTTGCATAAGAACGACATGACGTTCTCTGTTCTCCCTGAGCAAGCTGGAATCCAAACTATTCAGGCAACCTGTTAGAGCTCTGCTCAAGCCCTGTTAATGCCCACATTGGGCACCAATTAAATCTGTTGTGGTTTAGGCCAATGATGGTGACAAATGCTCTCCCACCAGCTCTCGCTCCCAGGAGAGGAGGAGGAGAGAGAAAGAAATGTACAAGTTTAGAAGGAACTAAACTACTTTAATGAAATATTAATAATAAAATAAAAAGAAAATAATGAAATAGGTACAATGTATACAAAACCATATTGAGCTCCCAGGATGACATCATCGACAGGCACTGGGGAAGCCCCAGACCAGACTCAGTGATGGATGGGAACTGGGTTCCAGCTCTGGAGTCAGGAACACACGGATGGGGATCAAAGGCAGATCAATAGACAGGGTCCTCCTTCGACGTCGACCACTGAAGAGAGAGGGCTGACCCTTTGATCCTTCAGCTTTCATACTGAGCATGGGGCAGATGGGATGAACAACGCTGTTGGTCAGTTTTGAGTCACCTGTCCCATCTGTTGCTCCCTGTAGGTGGGACCTCTTTATGCTTTTCCATTTTCAACCCTCCAACGGGGCAAATAACGAAATTAGCTGACCTTGGCTGTTACAGCAATGAGTATAAGCAAGGGCCTCTCTGCTCACCGTTCCTTGGCATGAACTGTAAACATTGGTCTGATCACTCTGTATTTATCCTGTCTCCCCAAGCAGGAGCACCTCTACCGTTAGCATTCAAGAGTTAACTTGTGCAACTACTCTTCAAAACTTTCAGTATTTTGGATCTGAAACCTCCCCGGGCTGAATAGGAGACTTTCACTGCTTTCTGCCTCTTCTAAGGCAGGACGGCAGCAGAGACAGACATTTTCAGGTTTGGAGTCTTGGATGTTTCACTGGGGGAAGGGACATTCTTTGGAGGAAAATCGACCATCCTGCGACTGAAAAGTTGAGTTTCCTGTGTGGCTTTTAACAGAAACCTTCCAGCAGAGGTGGGTGAGGTGGTGGTGTGTGATACCTGCACCGCAAGAAGTGGGCACAGGGCTGGGAGGTCGGGCAGAGGAGGAGAGTGAAGGGAGAGGGCTCTGCTCCTGCCTTTCCCTGCAGCTCTCACAGGCACCTGGCAGCCGACCCTTCCCGTGCAGCACAGACTCTGGGAAAGCATCATGATCTGGGTATATTATCCCCAGCTTTTTCGCTTGCAAAGCCAGAGGCCGGGCTGTGCTGCTGAATGCAGGGAGAAGTGCCTGTGGGAGAGGCTGGTCCCGGTGCCGCTGTCAAGCTGCTGCTCCCCTCCTGCTTTAATAACACACAATAATTCCGGCAAATGGTTGGTTTGCATCAAGGTTGTGCTGCCACAACCTCAAAAGCTTTCACCTCTGCTGCCTCTAAGTCTGCAGAAGACTGGGATTTGGCCGCTAACTGGGATTGCAGGGAGCTGGGTCCCCTTGCCACCAGCAGAGGTGTGACTTTGCCGTGGGTTTCCTCCACTCTTCCAGAAAAGAGGTGATGGGCCTGCCCCAGAGCAGAGGAATCGCCCCATCCCTGCCCTGCTGGCTGCAGCAGGACAGTAGAGGGTCAGAGCTGAAGATACCCATGCCCCAGGTTTCCTTATCCTGTGAAACAGTGGTTGAGTCCTCAGTGCTGCTTGGGGGGCTGCCTGCATGGCGTGCACGTACAGAGGGGAGCTGCTCCTTTCCCCCCACCTAGGGGTATCCAGGAGTGAGGAGCTTGTGGGTGACATCCAAGGTGTCTGTGAATGGTGCCCAAAGACAAGCCAGCCTGTTGACTGGTCACCACAGAGGTCTCACATCATCCTTCCAAGCCTTCGGGCTTTGCAAATGAATAGAGATGGAGAGCTGCCGAAGGAAGGAGCAGGAGCTTTCAGGAAGGGGGACACTCCAACTAACCTGTGTTCCTTGAAATCTTAGTTACGCCTCTACTCAAAGTACAGACTTCAGACTTGCTGGCTGCTCTCCTGGATGGGTGAATATTTTTGGTTGTCATGTATTAAAAGTCAGGAGATGGAGTAGCTTGTAGTTGTGTTGGTTCTTCACTAAAGCAGAGTGAAGGGTGGGATAAGTCTCTAAAAATGTCCTTCAGGGAAATGAGATGTCTGGGGGGGATTTTTCCCGTCTGTGCTTGGAGTAAACTCATCTTTTACAGAGGAAGAGGCATAGTGGCAGGTAAATAAGAGAGAGACCTTGAAGTCAAGGACATTTATAGCATTAGTTGTAGCACATATGGTCCTATCCTCCTTAGGCAGAAGCTGGAGCCAGCAGGTTGATGCTGATTTATGACTGCAGTGGCTCTGCCCCACATTCTGCGCTACTTTGAGAGGTTTAACTTTTAATATACTTTTGAAAACTTTTTTATTGACTTTCAGATGTGCCCCCGCCTTCTAGAAACAGAGGGAAATTGCTCAACATGCAATTAGCATGCATTAACACTTGGATCGGAGCCTGCTCTCTCACCTGCCTCAGCAGAACCCCCCAGTTTCTCTTCTTTCTAATATATTTTCTGAGGCTGCCCGTATTTCTCACTCCTCCTTGATGTTATATGTTCTGGATCCTGCTTGAAGTTATGCAGTGTCTTTTCTCCTAATATTTCTATTGCTGCCAATAAAGGTAGTCACCAGGAGCCAGTGTACGCTGGTCTTATGGTCTCCCTGACACAGGTCACGTTGCGATGGGAAAACCTTGGATGAAAGGAGAGAGTTAGATGGTGATTTTTGAGCTCTGTCTCTTTGCCTGCCTCAGCCTCACGCCGCTGTGTCCTCTCTGACCTAGATTTCCCTGCTGTCCCTTGGGCATTAGATTTGATCCTGATCTGTGGCCGCTACTGTCTTGTCTTCAGACTCTATTTGTTGGCTCCCAGATGTCCTTCCCCGGTGACAGTTTTATACAGGTGTAACTCTGGTGCCATCGGTGGAGTCGCTCCTGATTTACCCCAGCCCTCAGTGCTTGGCAGCTGCTTTTCTCCTTGAATTACCGTGCCTGACATGTCGCTGTAGCTGTTACGCGTTGTCACAAAATTAATTTTCCTCTCGAGAGCCCCCAGTTATTTCAGCTGAACTTTGTGGCAATTGTCGCTCCGTCTCCCTGGAAGATTCATGCTGCCGGGGTGGCTTTGTCCTTGGGGGACAGGGAGCCAAACCCAAGTGCAAGACAACACTTTCTTCCCCTTTTCCTCATGTTTTAATAGCTGGATTTCCAGGAGATGTTGCAGTTGGGTGTAAGTGGCATAGAGAAAACTCAGTAGTCCCTCCAGGTGTGTATCAAACTCTTACTCAAAGACTTAGATTTCAGCAGAAGCCTTTCTTGAATGCTGGCTTTTACTTCCCTGCTGCTGAGCCCTCTCTCCATGGGTGTGGAAGAGCCTGAAGCTGTAGGGAAAATATTTCTGAGTTTATCGCAGCATCACAAGCAGCTGGTATTGGCGTTTCTCTCTCTTCCAGGCTGAGTTTGAATCTGCAGTTGCACGGCTGTGGATTGCCTTACAGCCATCGTGCGAAGCCGAATTTATAAGTAACTGAGACTCAGGAAGGATGGAGCTGGATGTGCGGGAGGTGCCTATGGCAGAGCCCTGGGATGGAGGCTAGGGAGAGAAAGAGGGTGTTTCTGCAGGGGATAGTGAAAGACAACCTGGCCTGAGTCTGCCGAGTGACCGACTGCTTTGTAGCACTCTGAGGCTAAAAACAGCGAATACCCGAAGTTCCTAAATCCTAAATATGGGATTTATGTATTTTAGAACTTGAAGACAAATGAGATTCAGCCAAACGCATCCATATTCTGTGAGATACTTCGGTGTCTGGTGCTGTAAAGGGAGTCGGGCTCCGTTTCAAGTCATCGAAAAGCATGATTGAGGTGCTAATTCACTAAGTGCTTGGAGTATTTTTGCTGTGGGACTCAGTAGAGTTTGATCATTCCAGGGAACATGTGACTACAGTGAAATAAGAATAAATTATTTTCATAAGTGGACTTTAATTATCCTTAGAAAAGTGCATTTGGTGGCATTTTAGGCAGTACCTTAGTGTCACTGAACCCTACTGGCCAGTCGTGTTACTCCCGATGATACTGTCACAGGAGCGAAAACCTGTTTTTTTCCAGATTTTTGTTAAAACTTACTAAATTATGTTTATGTCTTTTTCTGATAATTATAAAGGTCTGCTGCAGCTACACCTCTAGCAGGAGCATTTGCAACTTTATGCGCATTTTAAGCCATTCTTGTGCTTCTTCCAAGGCACTTTTTTCAATGTTCATGGTTTTTCCTGCTGTCTGGAGTACTGGGAAGGGTTGTCGTGGACCTTATATCAGGGGTTGTGTCAGACCATTTATTGAAGGAGAAAGCCTGGAGGGAATTTGGGGGTGGGAACTGCTGAATCATTTACCACGGGTTCACTTTGCACACCAGCTGGTTGGCTTTGGGGGACCTGCTGAGCATCACCTGCCAGGTGCCGTGAGCTCTGTGGATGTCCGTGGGAGCTGAGGATACCCAGCATCACCAAACCAAGCTCCTCTCCCCTGTTTGACTTGGCTGGGTCTGTGGTGCCCTGTGACACCCACAGTGCCTATTCAGAGGCAGCAAAAAGGGGGTACCCTGGTGTCTTTTTGGAGCAGTGCTGACAGGGGGGTGACAGCTGTTGTGGTGCAGAGTCCATGACCAAAAAAGAAAAGATGCTATTAACAGCCTGTTGGGTTGACAGTGCCGGCAGCACGGTGCATCCTGTGTTCCCCAGAGTGGACCTGTCTTAATCTTATTAAAAGCTCATCAGTGTTTCCTACACGTGCCTTCTGCAGACAGGACTGTGGCACTCGGCAGCTGAGCCAGGGCCTGACTTGTGTCCATATGGTTTTTGCAAGAAACCAGAAGTCAGCTGGGGCAACAGAAGAAATCCCGAGGCATGGTCTTGGGAAGCCACATGGAAGGACCATGCTTCAGTGGAACATGATGGTGACCTGACACTAGCTGCTAGGGGGAGTGTTTCAAATGGGCAGCCCCCAAACTGAAGCTCCCAAAAGTCTTAGGGTCTCCAGGGGCTGGAACCTGAGAGCTGTTTGTCCCTCCTTCCCTCCAGCCTCTGTGTTTATTAGAATGTGGTGAGTTGCTAAAGGATGCTCATCCTCAGCAGCCAGGTCAGTCGGCTGCCACACACCCCCTTTCCATCCCCCCAAGATATTTAGCACAGGAAGGACCAAAATGTGTGAGTCCTGGAGCTGGAAGCTGCATTGCCTACTTAAGCTAGACAGCATAAACGCTGGGGCTGGAGGCTGGAGTAACTCATATCCTCTCCAAATTGACCTGGAGGAGGGGTTTTTCATGCATCAAAGCATAATTTGTTTATGTTTAGGATTTACTTTCCATTTCAGGTGGGATGAATCACAGGTCACTCCAGTTAAGTCAATGGAGTAATCAGAGTGTAAAGAGGTTTAAGCCTGTTTTTTCCACCCTGCCCTTTTGCCCTCCTGCCTGTGCAGGAGACGGGATCTGCCTCTTTGCACGGCAGCGTTTCCTCTGACTGCTCCTGTGGGATCCAGAGAGGAAGGATGAGTAACTTGCACAGCTGATGCACTGGCTTACTACTGTCCCCAGGAGCTCAGGCACAGAGCTATCAGCTGCTCTGAGACAGCGGGAAGCAACCTTCTTGCACATTCTATGCATATTCAGAACTCGTGCATAGAACCAAGGGGAAATAATAATAGAATAAAAGCATATATCCTTCCGATACATCCAGTTTTCTTATGGCATCTATTGTGTGAATGAGTGCCAAAATGGACAGGCTGGAGAGCTGGGCAAGGAAGAACCTCATGAGGTTCAACAGGGAAAAATGTAGGGTCCTGCACCTGGGCAAGAAGAATGTCAGGCACCAATATAGGTTAGGCATGGACCTGCTGGAGACAAGTTCCGAAGAGAAAGATCTGGGCATCCTGGTAGACAACAAAATGACAATGAGCAAGCAGTGTGCTCTTGTGGCCAGGAAGGCCAACTGAATCCTGGGCTGCCTAGGGAAGAGCGTGGCCAGTAGGTAGAGGGAGGTCATTCTCCCCCTCTGCTCTGCACTGGGGAGGCCACAACTGGAATCCTGCGTCCAGTTCTGGGCTCCCCAATTCAAGAGAGACAGGGAACTGCTGGAGAGAGTCCAGCGTAGGGCAACGAAGATGATTCAAGGACTGGAGCATCT
>JAHREE010000118.1:26069679-26102926 GCA_033628505.1 Tringa tobata | reverse complement strand
AAAACACACACACACAAAACACCACCCAACACTAATCCATATCTCTGAGCACCATGTCAACTCCTCTCTTGAATACCTCCAGGGATGGTGCCTCAACCTCCTCCCTGGGCAGCCCATTCCAATGCCTGACAACCCTTTCAGTAAAGAAATATTTCCTAATATCTAACCTGAACTTCCCCTGGCGTAACTTGAAGCCATTACCCCTTGTCCTATCATCTGTAACTTGGGAGAAGAGACCGACCCCCACCTCTCTACACCCTCCTTTCAGGGAGTTAGAGCAAGAAGGTCTCCCCTCAGTCTCCTCTTCCCCAGACTGAACAAACCCAGCTCCCTCAGCTTCTCCTCACAAGACTTGTGCTCCAGACCCCTCACCAGCTTCGTTGCCCTTCTCTGGACCCGCTCCAGCCCCTCAATGTCTTTCTTGTGGTAGGGGGCCCAAAACTGGACACAGCCCTCGAGGTGGGGTCTCACCAGTGTCCAGTACAGGGGGGACAATCACCTCTCGGGTCCTACTCACCACACTATTCTTGATACAGGCCAGGATGCTGTTGGCCTTTTTGGCCACCTGGGCACACTGCTGGCTCATGTTCAGCCGACAGTTGACCAACACCCCAGGACGCTGTGGACAAAGCAGAAATGAAAGCTGCAAACAGCATCCACGGATATTGATCTGACGGCGACTCCAATCTCCTTTGGCTATGTTTGGGCTCTCTCTTTACTAGCAGTAGTGGGATCTTTGTGGAAGTGGATGTTGGTTCATTGATGGTAGTGTGATGGTGTCTTTTTCATGAACGCCAGGAGCAGAAAGTATTGCACAGTCATCTTGAGCTGGTCCAAAAACCACTCAGAATCAGTGGGACTTTTCTAGTGAACTTGGTGGGCTTTGGATTGGGCCAGTAGGCACCGAGGAATCATCTAATGAAAGAGCAGCCCTGAAGCCCCACGATTTAGACAGCCACTCACCCGGCACAAATAGTAAATTACAAACAGCAGATACTGGCAGCAGCAGGCATGAATAGTCTGTGGTCAGCAATTCACAGCTGAAATATGTTGGCATAAACAACGCATCAGATAATTCCAGCTAACCAACGCATTTGTGAAAATCCAAGGCTGTTTATTGATAATTTTCAAAAAGGCAAGTTCAGCAAGAAAAATATTTGCAAGAAAAAGAACCAATCCATTTTTGCTTACTGATCATTTAGAAAAGTTTTTTTGGGGTATGAGCTGTCCTTGTGAGGTGCTGGATGACCTCAGGTAGGACCTGATGCAGGTGCTGGGCAGCCCAGCTTAGCCCTTATTCTGCTTTGGTTTCCCTGTGGTTTTCCACTTAGGCTCCATTCTCACTCACCTTTGCTGATAAGACTGAGTCATTTGGAGCAGTGAGGGTGAGAGCTGCCTGCAGTGAGTTGCAAAAAGATCTTGCAGCCCTGAGTGACCTGGCGGGAAAACAGAGTATGAAATTTAGAGTAGGGAAATGTAAAATTACTTAGATAGAAGGGAAAAAAAAGTCCCAAATTCACATGGGTAGGAAAAATCTCCACAGTGACCCTCACCTCTCTGAAAAAGGATCTTGGCTTGATCACAGATATTTCTATAAGAAGCTCTATGCGGTGCTCCACACAGCAGTGAGAAGAGCAGACTGAAGGCTGGGAATGGTGATGACAATTTTTCACCTGCTAGGTGCGCCCCCCCCTTTGCTCTGTGCTCCCGTGTAGCAAAGGTAGGGGCCACGGGTCCCTGGCCATCAGGGGACGGAGCTGCCCTCAGCATCGTGTGTGCAGGAGCAGGCTAACGACGAGGGCTGGCGCGGGACCAGCAACACCCAAAGTCAGTGAGGATGGGCACACGGGAGCAGGTTGCGTAAGGCAGGCTGAAAAGGCACACTTGCATTGCTTTTGCCCTATCCTACCAGGATTTTCCTTGTAAAAGGGGGAGGGAACGTGCTGTGCCCACCCTAAAGGTGGCCCAGGGAAGAGGAGCTGCTTGCAAGTTGTCATAGCACTGAGCAATGCCAAAACACGGTGAGGGAAACGGTCGTTCTGTGTTTGTGCAAGGCTTGAGTTGTGCATGTCAAACCCAGCAAAGCTGTGCAGTGAAATAAAGCCTGCAGCTACACGCTGAACAGTGTTAAGAGGAAAAAAAAATGTTTTAGGGCTCACTAAATGAGGTGCACATGCCTAATGCATGGAGGGCTGTGCGAAAAATAGTTGCAATGGCATTTGGAGATGGTATCATTACGTACATGCAAGGAGAAAGAAAATTACCAAATGCAAGTAGCTCAGGAACTTCCACGCTGACGTTTCCCAGTTTCTGACTTTGCAGCTGCAGCAACATCCCTTTAATATTACTGTTAACTTTGCGTTGTGCGTGGCAGCCCAGGACATGGCAGGTGTGGAGCAGGTCAAGGGCCCCACATCCCTCCCACGGATGTCCAGTTCTGGGCTCCTCGGTTCAAGAAGGACAGGGAACTGCTGGAGAGGGTCCAGCAGAGGGCTACAAAGATGATGAGGGGCCTGGAGCATCTCCCTTAGGAGGAGAGGCTGAGGGACTTGGGTCTTTTTAGTCTGGAGAAGAGAAGGCTGAGGGGGGATCTGATCAATATTGGCTTATAAATACTTAAAGGGAGGGTGTCAGGAGGACGGGGATGGTCTTTTCTCAGTGGTGCCCAGGGACAGGACAAGAGGAAATGGGCACAAACTTGAATATAAGAAGTTCCACCTAAACATGAGGAGGAACTTCTTTCCTGTGAGGGTGGCAGAGCCCTGGAAGAGGCTGCCCAGGGAGGTGGTGGAGTCTCCTTCTCTGGAGACATTCCAAACCCACCTGGAGATGTTCCTGTGCAACCTGCTCTGGGTGGACCTGCTTTGACAGGGAGTTGGACTAGATGATCTCCAGAGGTCCCTTCCAACCCCGTATCATTCTGTGATTCTGTGATGAGCAGAGGTGGGAGAAAGCCATCCAGCCTCTGCCGTGCAGCGTGTGTCAGTGCACAGGCTAGCACCCTCCTGCAGGCATCAGCTCCTACAGACATTAGCTTTGTTCCTCTACATCCCCACTCCCCTAGCACCTACAAAAATTTGACTCCCCACCTCCTGCCTCCCGTTCTTGGTGTTCCTGCCATTGAGCTGAGCTGTGTTTTATATTAATGTGCCAAATAGAGAGTGGCCATCGTTTGTCATTCAATTAGCGACATACCCCAGAACTGAAAACATGACAGGGGGAATTGAAGGTGCATGAAAATGATGCATGGGTGTGGGTTTCATTTTAGTATGCTTTGTAGATGATGCACACAGGATACTGCTTTCTGGGCATGTGGAAATCAGTAAATGAGGATGTTTAGTCTCTGCCCTGGTGTTTCACAAATTTAGGGTGGCTACTCTTAAAAGAGAAAACGAAATCTAAAGCTGCCTACCAACTTCCCATTTCAATTTCTGTCCAGCGGATTTTTTTTTCTTAATGAAAATTTTCCTTAGGGTGAAACTCCTCCAATTCTCTGTATTAAAAAAAAAATAAAAAATCTTATTGCTCAGGACTGGTTTTGTATTGGACATTCGATGTTTTTAAGGATATTGGATGCTGAGTCCCTGAATCAGACTATGAAGGAGTTTGTGGGATTGGAGTCACTGGATATTTTTACGCACAGGCTGGGGACAAACACTGGCCAGGAACTCTTAGCAGCTATCAGGATCGTTATAGCGATTTTAAGGTACAACAGCAGCTGGAAGCCTCATCTGACAGATGTCTCTTCACTGTGCATCGTTTTTGTCTTTACTTTAGGTGTCACGGCATCATCGAACCCCTTTGACTACGGCTCCACTGCCAACGGGGGCGACAGCTCCTTCTACACCTCTCTCATCTCAGACGTCCACTACACCACTCCACGGGACTCCACCTATTTCACGGGCATTTATCAGCAGGAGAACAGCCCCATTCCCTGCTCGAGTAGCACAGAGGGGTTGAACACGCTGGGGCATCCTGTTCAGGATGTGACTGGATTTGAGTCCCGTGGCTTGTTTAGCTCAGATTCAGGAATAGAGATGACTCCTGCAGAGTCTACTGAAGTCAACAAGACCTTAGCAGATCCCGTGAAAGAGGCCTATAAATACATGGACATGAGCAGATCAGAAGAAATAAAATACCAAGAAAAACTTGACCCTGACTCAGAAGACGAGAGCCCAGTCCTTATCGATAAGTACCAGGGAATATCCACCAGGTCCAGCCACACTGCTGAACCTCAGCAGATGACTGCAGAGAGCACGAAGGCAGCCAAAGAACAAGACCCACTTGAAGACACAAGGTCTGGAGATCAGCACAGTGACTCCACGGTTACAGCCCCCGTCAAGATCATGCTCACCGAGATAGAAAGTGCTGGAGAAGCTGCCAGCAAAAAGTCAAGCCCGATTCAGCCAGAGACTGGTTTGAAGCCGAGCCATGAGGTGGTACCAACGGTGATGGTGTCGGAGCCAGAAGATGACAGCCCGGGGTCTGTCACGCCACCGTCCTCTGGCACAGGTAATGCATGGTGCATGGCACCACTCATTTTGCTGTTGAGAGAATGGTTGCAGTTGTAGTCCTGCACATTGGAGAATTGCTATGGGTTTGTGGGGTAGGTGTAAGGAAGTGCGAGCAGACATTAATGGGTCTCCATGGCTGGAGGTGTTTCTGCTCTGCCTAGGCACCACGTGGCATTGCTGAACCGAAGGGGGATGCAAACCGTGCAGGACTGGGGTCAGATCCAGGGTTGCTGATCCTGGTCCCCTGGGGCTCTCTCCTTGAGGGCACATAGTGAGCTGGCAGGTGTCATTGGGGGTATCATCAACCAGGCGATGGCTTGGGCTGGGTGCTGGTGATTTTGGGGTCTCTTGGTCACCCTGGCTGGCCACACTCCCCAGAGGAAATGATGTGTGTGGGACCAGGGCACTTGCCAATCTCTGGGTTCATTTTTCTAAATTTTACACTGCTTTGCTCCTGTAGAGGATGAGGTTAAATTGTTAAAAATAAGTGTGGTTTTCAAGTGAAAATGCTGCTTTTAGAAGTACTGAGGAGCAAAATGCTGTCACCTCATTTACAAAGGGGACTGGAGGGACAAAGGGCCGGTCTCTTTTCAAGGCTCCTGATTTCTGTAGGGGGGCACCAAAACTCCATGTTTATATATTTTCTTATTGTCTGATTACTGCAGTAGTACATAATGTCTATTCTTATTTTCCCTATTCTACACTGATAAAATATTAAAGTAGTATGGCATTTTAAAAAGGAATAAAGTTCTGTGACAGGAAATAGAATTTTCAGACTTGAAATTAAATTTCAGCGTCCTGGATCAAACCCCTATGGCAATGAATATTTGACGCTAGACAATGAACATCCCCAAGCGGAAATTTCCATTGCTTTGATGGCATTTAGAAGCATTTAAAAAATCAACTGGAATCTCCCTAACATGGGAATCTGGGATTTCCACTGATAGTAAGGCCTTCTATGTATACTAATGCCTACGCCTACTACTGCCTAGAAATACCTAGTTCCTACCCAGCACTGAGCGTGCATTTGTACAATTCCACACAAGAAAAAGAGGCAGAAAGAGCCCACTGCAGCTGTGAGTTTATCCTGCCTGCATCAGCCAGAAACCTTACATAATAAATAGACTTTATACTCCCATTTTTCTTCTTTTATTTGACTGGGTGACATCACGTGCTACTTCTGAGACATGCTTTTTTTTATCAATTCACACTTTCTGCACTACAAGGTAATTAAGAACTGGAGGCACTAATTGCTATTTATTCAAGCTCTCGGTGACTGTTCAAGGCTGCCTTCACGCCACTCGATAGCTGTATCCCATCAAACCAGGTGAACAGTGTGTGGCTGAGGCTGCCTGACTGGGAAGCACTGGTGTGGCTGGTGTAATTGCCAGCATGGAAACGTTCCTCTCCATGGCCAAAGCTGATCCCAAACAGCCCTGGGGGGTCCCCCCTGCCTCACATTGGGGTGCTGGAAAGCCAGAAGTGCTGCTTATCTATGGCGTTAAGGAAAGAAAACATCATCTCCCTTTAGGGGCTGGCTCTGCAGGGTGTTTTCTATGGATTTCCCCCCTTCCCTGCAGACAGGGACACGCTGCGCCCAGGCTCTGCATTCATATGGTTCAGAAAAAATTTAAAACCTGCCCTCGTTATTTCTACCCAGTGACCCAGCAAAGTGGTTGCTCCTGGATACCCCTCAAACACGCTGGCGAAGCCCCTACTTCTCCCCTGCTTGGATCAGGACTTCTGAAAACCGCTTTGCTTTTAATTACTGGCCAGATTCTTCCTGGGGGAGCCAGGTGTAGCCTGTTCATACGGTGCTGAAAGGTGGTGGTGGGTTTATTTATACACTCCCCTTGCTAGTGGTAGATATGACACCCTGCTGCTGGCCACGGAGGGCTTCTTTGTTGAGAAGGTAAATGCCACAGCTGAGAGTTACTGTTATGGTTTGAGAAAACCCATAACAATCTATTGTCGTTTAGACAATTATTCTATCACCTGATGAGCCCTCCCCCACCCGGGAAGGGGAATGAGGAAACAGAAGGAAACACAAGGGTTGAAATATAAATAGATTTAATAGGCTAAGACTAAATAATTAATAATAATACTAAAGAACCAGTATTAATCCCGATACTGATATAAGACAAAGGAATTATACTCAGCCCATTATATCAGTAGGAAGCTGTGCCCTCCCAGCAGGGACAGCAAATGGCGGACACTGCCAGCGCAATGGCTTCAGGAGGAAGGGAAGGCCTCAGGGGTCCAGCACCGGGGCAAGGAGTTGTCTAGACCCGCCGCCATCAAGGGAGAGAGAGCTACACAGCAAACTTTTCTAATTTATATTGAATGTGACGTTCATGGTATGAAATAATCCTGTTGGCCAGCCTGGGTCAAATGCCCAGGCCTTGCTCCTCCTTGTCCCTGCACCTGGCAAGGCTTGAAAACACTAAGACCTTGAATCCCACAGAGCCTGGCTGGCTATAAAGTAAATATTTTCACAAATTCAGACACTAGAGTCTTCTAGAAGTGCGATTTTCCCCAGTATTAGAAGAAAAGTTAGTCCTGTGTCTCTCAACCCAGGACAGTTACCCACTGCCAACCCCGGGCGGGAGGGGGGTGAAGCTGAGGGGCGGCTCATTGCTGTGCTGGGAGGGCTGGTGGCCACACGCCAGACCCGCTGGGACGTGTGCCAGATTGAGTCACGGCTCGGGGAGCAAACGCTCCCAGACAGCGGCGCAGGAGAACAGCCCAGCTCACGTGGCTTCCTGCGACTAGAGGGAAAAGGATGCACAGGCTCCTCCTCAACACAAGCCACCTCAACAGAGACTGCCCAGCGTTAGGACAGGCCACGCTCTGGGTAGCAGAAGGACTTTTTCACGGGAGAGGGGTGGGTTACAGGAGAGCTGTTTTGTCGGAGAAGCTGCAGGCATGCCAACAATATGTACTCAAAACTGCTGGTGACATGTATTGGCAGATGCACAACCCAAAACTGCTTATAGGGGTGCGGGGAAGTTGTTTTTCTTGCCTCTCTCCCAGCAGGATGCCGTGACTTGGGTTCTATCACAGAGAAGGCAAACAGGAACAAATCAGCTATAGTATTGTCCTGAGAAATAAAGTCTGGAAATAGCCAGAAATAGTGATTTTGTCCCAGGTCACATCTGATACAATCTCTTTCCCACCTGCTGTTGTAGAGCCGCTTCCAGGGGTGGCCAGTGCAGCTGGGCAGTGTCAGGCAGCTGATGGCCTGGGCTGAGGCTGGCTGAGGGCAAATACCCCCCAGGAGCAGGCGCAGGTCAGCTTGGGGCTCCCCACACCTGCAACCGAGGGGCTGGAAACCGTCCCCCACACCTCTGAGGTCCCTAGATATGTGGACACAGGCAGTGTCCTGCCACGGGCCGCTTCGCCAGCATCAGCAGGAGGAAACTTGGGGGTCTTGTTTCCTGATGGCTTTCTTGAACCCCCACCACCTACAATGCCACTTAGTGATCTCTGTTACATTCATAATGATATAAAATCAGTGAATGAGCACTTGAGAGTTCAGAGGATAAATTTCCATGTGTGCTTGATGGCTGTTTCAACGTAACTGTGGAACTCAGCCTTCTTTTTTTTTTCTCCCATAAAGGAGGCTTTTGCGTGTGTGGGTGGCAGCGATCTCTGGGTCAGTGAAGTGCAAGGTGGAAAACAGCAATCAGAAGGTGGCAGTGGCCAGGGACTGAGAGGGACCAGGTGCAAAATGCTGCCATGGTCTCCCTTGGCACAGACCGACCTTGCTGCCTCCGTTGCCTCTTACTGTGAACACTTTACATGCAATTTTACTTTCTTTGTTATTTCATCACAAGATCCCACACAGTGAAGTGATATGCAGGGAGGCAGAAGAGGTGGGAAGCCTGGTGCTAGGTTCCTTTCTAGGATGGGATGTGGGCTCCTTGCTAAACCTGGGTGATCAGCAAGCCTTTTAAACTGCTTATTTCTGCTCTCTGATCATATCTTCTTCCAGTGCGAGCCAGAAAATGCATAGAAATTTTTTTTGTTTCAAATTTTGGGTGACAAGTTGATCAGTCATTATTTTGGCTGATGTAGTTCTTAATGATATTAAGAATTACAGTAAAAAACAAGTTTCTTGCTTGGACCCAACTGAGATAAAAGCCAATAAGTCACCATCCACTCCCCAGCACACACACAAAAAAAAAAGTTTGAGAAAAGTTTCTGACCTGGAACTTTTCACCCCTGAGAGTTAAAGTTTGACAAAGTTGCTAGTAACTACACATGGGTTGTTACGATCACCAGTACCAGGAACCCGGCAGCCCTGTGTGCACGTTTGTCCCCATATCCACTGGTGACAGTACGACACTGTCACGTGTGGCCTGAGCCCATGTTCCTCACGACTAGTGATTTTCCTGGTGAAAAACCATATTGGTGAGCCACTGGGCAATCACTGACCAGCACTGCTTTGTGCCTCAGCTTATTCCTCAGTAGATCATGGTAATAACACCTCTTTTGTAAAGAGCATGTGCATGGGAAACAGTCTGTAAGGACAAGCTGTTACTACTGTTAGTGATCTGAGATGGGGAGACTGTGTTACCAGCCCTGCTAGAGAGATCTGTGCTGGCATGAAATCTATTGTGTTTCTTGCCTAAGCAGCCAAAAAATCTATTTTTTTAACAATTTTTTTCTCACACCCCCCCAACCCCATTTCTTTCCATGTGGCAGAACCGTCCGGCTCAGAGTCACAGGGAAAAGGCAGCCTGTCAGAAGATGAACTCATCAGTGCCATCAAGGAAGCAAAAAGCTTTTCCTTCGAGACCCAGGAGGTGCAGCGGTCACCAGCCCTTTCCACTGAGAAGAGAGACCAGCGTGTCAAACCTGGGCGTCCCGCCGTCTCCTCACCCCTGGATAACGAAGCCAGCAGCGCTGAGTCAGGAGACTCAGAGATCGAGCTGGTCTCAGAGGACCCACTGGCTGCAGAGGAGGTGTTGCACTCCAACTACATGACCTTCAGCCACATTGGAGGGCCTCCTCCATCACCTGCTTCCCCCTCCATCCAGTACAGCATCCTGCGGGAGGAGCGGGAGGCCGAGCTTGACAGCGAGCTCATCATCGAGTCCTGTGATGCCTCGTCAGCCTCTGAAGAAAGCCCAAAGAGGGAGCAAGACTCCCCTCTGATGAAGCCCAAGGTCATGGACATTATCAAGGAAGAGAACGGCTCGCGCACCGATGCCTCCGACCACAAAACAAGTCAAACGACAGAGAGCAGGATGAACAGGGAGAACCTGGCAGAGTCTGCGTCCTACCTGAAATGCTCCTTTGTTGCTCCAGAAGTAGGTGCTGAGCCCCTGACCTCTGCCGTCAGCACTGAGGAGCTGAAGGAAAGAATAATCCTGAAGAAACCCATCGAAGAAACTGTTGTTAACCAATGTAAAGGATCTTCCAAGGACTCTGGCAAAAGAAGTCCCTTGGCTTCGCCCCTACTGCCATTTTTAAATAAGCAGAAAGGTAAATGTGGAAGTTCTTGTTGTTTTTGCGGTGCTGCTGAGAAGAGGGGGGAGGGAGAAGTGCCTGTTCCTTGCATGGGAGATGTTGTTAGTGCTGAGCAGAGGGAGCTGCTGGCACTGGATGACCTCAGCTCGAAGCTGGGCATCTCTGTGACAATGCACACATCGTCTCTGACCTTCCCATCCTCTTCTTTTTCTCTTTTTCCTTTTCCTTTCCCTTAGAAAAAAAAAAAAAACAAACAACCCACCACAACCAGCAACAATAATTTTTAGGCTTAAGCATATAGATACGGGATCAAGCAGGAACCCCAGTAACATAAAGCTGATTCGTACAGCAGGTATCTGGAGGACACAGAGGAACAAATGATCACTTTTCCTTTGAAATACTACCTGCCTTGCCTCAGGGAAGGGGTACAATCAGGAAGGTAGTCCTTCCCCTCCCAAAAATCTGAGGATAATGTTTTTGAGGATACATTTAGAAAAAAAAAAAAGAAAGATTTGGAGGTGGAGGGGAGTTTGGTTTGGTGGGTCTGGGTGTTTCTGAAGCTTGTGCAGCTGAAGTGAATCTCTCTCGTGGTGGTTGAGACCCTCCATCCTGAATAATGAGGGGTTTGTGTACATTTCCAGGCTGATGCTGGGAGGCAGGTGGCGCAGGGGCGCTCGTCCCATCTCTGCGTGCCTTGAGGGGCATCCTGTGTGCCCCTCTGAAAGCCGCTTCCTAATCCAGCTGTGAGAGGTGGAAAGGCAGGACACTTCCCTGCTACTCAGGTGAGCTCGAGGCACTTGTCTCGCCGTAGGATGCCTTCAAAGCCAGTGCAGAGCCAGCCAGGGCTGGGCTTGCTGTTCCAGGCACTGAGGTCCGACTGGACCCACAAATCCCCTAGAGCCACCACCACCTTTTGGCCTGAGCTAAACCCGGAGGACCAAAGGATAGCACACAGTCACTAGACACCCACACTGCCAGGGGTCCCTTGCAGCCTGTGACTGGCTTAGATCACAAGGCGCACCAGAGCAAAAAGGCATTTTATTCTTTGCAAGATGCCAGCTCTAAACAGCCGGGATCTTTGTGTGCCTCTGGCTTTGTGGGCTGGCATGTGGAGGAAGGACAGTGGGGCTGCCCCACACCTGCCCTGCTCCCCCCGTGCCGTGTCCCCTGGAAGGGCTGGGGGGCAGCGGCTGTCCACCGCTCTTCCGTCAGATGGAGGTTTGCAATTCAGAGAGCTGCTGCTTCCTTGCAGACAGATGGGTAGAGATGGAGGGGGGGTGTGTGTGTGTGTGTGTGTGCAAACTCCATCCCTGCTGCTTACTTAGAAAGCATCTTTTTTTTTTTTTTTTTTCCCTTTGTCTGCGTTTGTGCAGATGTTTGGCCACATGATGGCCTGGAGATGTGGCAGACACGTTTAGGTGGCACACTTCTACAGCTGAGGTTTCTAGTGCTGTGAAGCCAAGCAGGCGAGCCTGGGAAGGAAACAGCCCCATGTGCTAAAGGTTGCAGGATCTGCACTGCAATAAAATATATTAATGCACTATTCTTAGTGGTGATGAACTAATGACATTAAAAGGCTGAATAGAAACATACGATTTAGACATAGTTTAGTACTTGGGGGTGGGGTTGTATGGTTTTCTTTTGGCTTTTTCAATCAGAGTTAGGTTGGTGGTTGGACTAGATGATCTTAAAGGTGCCTTCCAACCTAGACGATTCTATGATTCTATGATTATTGCTTGTAAGTATGTTTTCCTGTCAGATTCTCAGAGCTCACAATGTCACACTGCATGTCTCTTAGTTTCATCATGGGTAGGATGAGCTCCAATCATTTCTCTCCCCCTTCCCAAATTCCCTGTTTGTAGGACTGGCCCAGGCTCTGCCCAAACCCTAGAAGCTGTAGAGATGATTGAATTTTCCTTACACACCTTACCTGTAGTGTTCAGCATCGAGTCTCTGCAACCACATTGTGTTCTGTTTGTTCTTCCGGGCAGATGACTAACAATTTGGTCATGGATTTGGGCAAAGTAGTTCGGGAATAACACATGGGCAGCTAGTTGCCTGTCCCTGAAGTTTGAGATTTCAGGCCCCATTACCATTTTCAGTCCCCCTCAATTGTATTCATATTTTTTTTGCCTATCTTTTGTGTCTCATTTAATTTCTGTCATTGCCTAAACTGATGCTAACAGAGGCTTGTTTTCATATGGTGGTCAGAGAAAATCCCTGGGGGGGTGAGCAGACTTTCTCCCTGCATCGCAGTGTGTCCGTGTTTCCTATCTGTATTCCCCTGGGACAGTAGTGGCAGGAACATTTCCTCCAGGACAGACTCAAGACAGCTAATCACTGTTTGGCAGTGTGCTTGTTTGCTATGTGCTTTTCTCCCTCGAGACACACCGGTGCCTAAGGCAAAGGAAACAAAAATGTAAAGCGTCTCAAGAAGGTTATTGCTAAAACTTGTGGAACTTTTTAAAGCTGATTTCAAGGTATGGGGAGGTTTGCTCAAGAGAAGAAAATATAGAAGATGGGGGGTCCAGTTTATGCTACCTTTGAGTCATGAGTATTTGCTGCATGGGTCGCTGTGTCTGAATGCTAATTAAATTTTCATGTTGAAGGCAGAGTATGGGGCTTTCCTTCTGACCTGGGAAAGGACAGCATGTCCCTCACTCAGAGAATTCACGTGAAATCCTTCAGTGTTTTTCAGTTACCAGAGGTGAACTGGGAGATGCGTTAAGTGGCGTGGTCGAACCAGAGCATCCCCCACGGGTCCTCTCAGGCTCCATCATTCTGGAGCCTCATCAGCTAGCAGGGAAATGAGGCAGCAGAGCACATCCAAGGGGACAGGGACTGTCTCATCAACTTGAGGTCTTGGCAGAGCTTTACATCATGGCATCATGTGTGTGTCATATGCCAACTCAGATCCACCTGGCAGGCACAGGCCACGCTTGGCCAAAGTGATGAGAGTAGAAGGGGATGTGGCAGCGCCGCACAATGGAGGTGCAGCAGAACAATGTCAAACAGTGTCATCATTCATTAATTGAGAGAATTATCTTAATCATAGTTATCTGTCATTAAAAGAATACTAACATGAGGTGACTACGTACTTGTTAAAAGATTGAAAACAGAAAAACCTTCATTGTTTCCCGTTACCTCCTTGTTACATGCCACCTCAGGAGAGTTGTGCTACCAGCACATATCCTTATTAAAACAGGATGTTTTCAGGGATGTTCACAGAGTACAGGTGGGGACTGATCCCCCAATGGCCATAGTAAGTCTTACCTGAGTTCTGGTCAGTGCTAGCCCAGCATTTCTGGAGATTCACAGGAAACTGAGGGATCAAATTAAGATGTTTGACATGCCTGGCGGTGTTTTTGACATCCAGCCGTAGGTCCTTCTGTGGCCCTTGGCCAGCTCATGTAATTTAAAAGTACTCAGCCATCAGTTTCACATGTAAGTGTTAACTATTTCACCGTGTGAGACTGTAATTCCAACAAGGAGTTTTTTACTCATATCCATGACATGGAATATGCTTTGCATGGCTCATCAGAAGAGTTTGACTTGGGCTGGCAAGAGAAAAACTGAGTGCGCACTCCAGAAAATACGTGAAAAAGCTGTGCAAAGTGAAACCTGGCATTCAACCTGACCCCAGGAACAGTCTTGCTGATTGTGTTGCTTCCAGCCTGTTCCTTAATCCCTCGGAGACCTTTCTGGCACGTCTGCTAGATGTGCTGAAATCTCGGCTGTTCCCCTGAATAACAAGATGGGGCACAGCAAGTGCATGTGTGGTTTGCACAGTGATAACTCAATGTCTCTGCTTAACGTCTGTTGCCATCCAGTGGCAACAACAAAAACGGGCAGTGACTTCCCACCTCCGTTATACTGGAGCTGACTATCACAGTTTGAAAGAGCAGAGCTATTCCCATGCCATTAACCACTAAGCAGCCTCCTTCGCTTTTCCACACGCCCAGAAAGATTGCATCGCTCGCTGCAACACAGGCTTTGTTTTGGCCAGAGTTTTGCAGTTGCTGCGTGTGTTAGGGTTACCAACTCCCTTGTTGCCTGCAGAGATAAGAAGGGAAGGCAAAGCTCTAGCAAGACATTGGCTGGTGGGCTGTTGCTGTCCCCACATCACTGCTGGCATCTCCTTCCAGAGATGGACACAGCCCTTACACAACAGGGCTTAGAGCACATCTGGCTGTGGCTCTGCAAGAAAGGAAGTTGCCAGCTTAGTCTCTTTTGGTTCTTTCTTTCTTTCTTTCTTTCTTTCTTTCTTTCTTTCTTTCTTTCTTTCTTTCTTTCTTTCTTTCTTAATATTTAGTATGGAGAAGGAAGAGCAGATGCATTTGTGTTTTCCAGTAGCCAGAGCAAGGAATGCAGGTTTTTAGGCTCGTTCTAAGGATCTGTCTTGCGACTGATTTTCACAAACTTTGGAAAATAATACACCTGGCTGGTGTGGCCTGCTCAGCACTGTGACACTGCAGAGCTCAGGTAACGTCCAGGCTGGGCTTGCACATGGCTTGGGCATGCAGGAAATTTCAGAAAAAACCTGCTGTCCTGGAAACATGCATCTTTTTGGCCCAGGGGGGTTTGGAAGAAGCCCAAAAGAAGCCTGGACCAAGGCAGGCTGGGAAGGGGCATTTTGGCTGAGTCCTTTCCTGCCCTCTCTGGGCCCTGTTGGTAGGTCTCCACCAGGGTGGCCTGGCTTACCGCACACTGGTGTCCCACAGCCTGGGGACCTGGTCCTGGGTGGACCATGTCTCTCTCCAGACTCTCCTTCAGTGACAATATTTGGAGATTCCTTCCGCTTCATTAGTTTAATGAAATGTGTCAGATCAGATGTCCGAGCCGAGGTTAAATATAAAAGAAAAACATGTGGACATTCATAGTAATGTTTACTTTCTTTTTATTTTATGGCAAAATTTAGCATAGGAAAAGGAAAACCCAGACCCAGGGCTGTGGGGCTGTGCTGTCACTCACATGCTAGATGGCACAACTGGCAGGACCTGCTGGAAATGCAGTCAAATAAAACTCATGATTTTAAATGTTGTTTTTTTTCTGCAGCACAGTACTATGCCACCCAGCTATGAGACATCCTGAGTTTTGGAAGCCTTTAGTAGCATTTATCCGGTTAGTCCCCTATAAGATCACATCCTTACCACATACGCTTCATGGCTACTGTGGCTCTATGAAGGACACCAGGATTCATGGCCACCCATCTCTATGTGGTGGCCTGCTGTTTCTCAGGTAGTGCCACAAGCTGCAGTTAGGATCACTTCTGGTTTTGGGGTGACACTGGCAAATGCCCTGGGTTGAAGAACATTTCCCCTCCTTCCTGGTGCCCCTCATGCTGTTCCATGGTGTCCAGGGCTGTTACGCAGTGGACAATCACAAAGCAGGGTGGGCTTTTCCTCTTTAATCTCTCACTGCGTCCACCCCAGTTTGGTGCCATAGACAAACTGATTTTAGACGGTTTCTCAAGGAGATGGTTTTCCAGCAGAGCTCTGAGAGAGACCTTAAGTTATTGGGAATGCTTTTCCTTCAGCAAAACGTCACCTGCATCATGTAAGCATGTCCCTGCTGTCAGAGGAGTTGCTAGTGAGGCATTTTTCCATGGGAAGGGGATGTTGGATGGGGTAAGTTAGCACTCTGAGGCTCGTTTCTCATGTGTGTGGTTTCACCAGGTTGGCTCTGCAATCAGCAGCAAGCCAGGCTGCGGCTGAAGCATACGGTAATGTTAGTTTAATATTTTAGTGCCATCTGGCGTAAGTGCCTCCACACTCTGGCCCATCTGTTTTGCGTGCTTCGGTTTGCTTTTGTATGGGGCTCTGGTAGCTTGGCGTCCTTTGGAAAGTCCCCGCTTGGAAAAGGTGTAGGGGAGAGAGATGTCCTGTCTGGGGGTGGAGTGTCTTCGCCTTGCGATGCTGTAGGAGGACTGGGGTAAAACCTGCCCGGAGAAGTAAAATGTGAATCTAGGCCTGGCCTTGCCATGGTATCTTGGAGTAGGTTGGTGAACCTCTGTGCGCTCGCCTCCCACACAGAATAATTTAGGTGGAAAGGGACCTGTGGAGATCTCTGGTCCGACCCTTTGCTCGAGTCAGTTTGGTCAGGTTGCTCAGGGCTTTGTCTACCTGTCCATCTGCTCGGCAAAGGCAGAGGGTTGGGGGTAGCTGAGAGATGGAGCCTGCGAATCTGGGTCAGTCCCACGGTGCTGCCTCAGCGCCAGGAGCTGCAGGCACACTGCAGAGCTACCACTCGATGAAGCTTCATACAGAGTGGGCTGGCAGGAACTTCACGAGGTCCAGAGAGCCCACCTCCTGGCCCACAGCCAGGATTCCTGCTAGAGCAGTCTTGACAGATGCTTGTGACTTGTGTGGAAGGGCCTCTGTTGGCAGATCCTCCACCAGCTCCCGGGTGTCTATCAAACACAGTTGCTGTTCTTCCATCCTTCTTTACTTTAGGCTAAGAAATTCTAGCTGTTTCAGTTTTTCCTCTCTTGTCATGTTTTTGAGCTGTCTGAACGGTCTTGTTATTCCCTTCGTTCTTTTCTGCCAGGAGTTGAATCCTTCTTGAGGCGAACTGGAGAGGGTGCTCCCGTGGGGGCCGTCCCCATACAGATGCTGGGTTACATACCTGCCCTACAGGCTGGGGCTGGGCTTGCAGAGCCCGCTGCAGCAGCGTGACAGTGCCTTCTGTTGTTGCAAGAGGGATCTCATCCATATTGCTTGGAAATGTCTAGTCAGACTTCTGCAGCAGGTTGTGCTGACCCAGCTTTCCCTACTTGGGCTCATTTGACTTGTTTTCTGCATGATAACAGGAATGGAGTCATTGTCAAAGGCTTTCACGGATTTGACAGAGTTGGAAGGGACCTCTAGAGATCATCCAGTCCCACTCCCCTGCCAAAGCAGGGTTGCCCAGAGCACATCACTCAGGACGGCATCCAGGCAGGGCTTGAAGATCTCCAGAGAAGGGGACTCCACACCCTCCCTGGGCAGCCTCTTCCAGGGCTCTGCCACCCTCACTGTAAAGAAGTTCTTCCTCAGATTTGAGTGGAACTTCCCATGTTCCAGCTTGTGCCCATTGCCCCTCGTCCTATCACTGGGAACCACTGAAAAGAGTCCGGCTCCATCATCCTTCAACCCACCCTTTAGGAACTTGTAAACATAGATGAGGTCTCTCCTCCATCTTCTCTTCTCCAGGCTAAAGAGCCCCAGCTCTCTCAGCTTTCCCTCATCAGGGAGATGCTCCAATCCCTCCATCAGCTTCATTGCCCTACGCTGGACTCTCTCCAGTAGTTCCCCATCTCTCTTGAACTGGGGAGCCCAGAACTGGACGCAGGATTCCAGTTGTGGCCTCCCCAGTGCAGAGCAGAGGGGGAGAATGACCTCCCTCCACCTACTGGCCACACTTCTCCCTGTGCAGCCCAGGATTCCATTGGCCTTCTTGGTGACAAGGGCACATTACCGGCTCATGGAGATCCTGCCATCCACCAGGAACTCCCAGATCCTTTTCCTCAGTAGTACTTTCCAGAAGATCCACCCCTAACCTCTATTTGTGCCTGGGGTTCTTCCTCCCCAGGTGCATGACCTTACATTTGCCCTTGTTGAACCTCATGAGGTTCTTCTCTGCCCACCTCTCCAGCCTGTCCAGGTCATGCTGGATGGCAGCACAGCCCTCTGGAGTGTTGGCCAGCCCTCCCAGTTTGGTATCATCAGCAAACTTGCTGAGGACACACTCTGTCCCCTCATCCAGGTCATTGATGAATATGTTGAACAGGACTGGGCCAAGTATTGAACCCGGGAGGACACCGCTGGTTACAGGCCTCCAACTTGACCCTGCTCCATTAATGACAACCTTCTGAGTTCTGTCACACAGCCAGGACTCAATCCACCTCACTGTCCCCTCATCTAGCCCACACTTCCTTAATTTTCTAATGAGGATGTTGTGGGATATAGTGTCAAAAGCCTTGCTGAAGTCAAGGTAGATGACAGCTGCTGCTCTCCCCTCATCCAGCCATCTAGTTATAACATCATAGAAGGCTATCAGATTGGTCAAGCATGATTTACCCTTGGTAAATCCGTGTTGACCACTTCCAGTAACTTCTTTGTCTTCAATATGTTTGGAGATGACATCCAGAACAGGTCGTTCCATTATTTTCCCAGGGATAGAGGTGAGGCTAATTGGCCTGTAGTTCCCTGGGTCCTCCTTCTTGCCCTTTTTGTAGACTGGAGTGATTTGGAGTGGGTTGGAGAAGCCCTGTGGAAAAAACAAAACTAAGCATTATAATCTTGCCCATTTCTGAGAAATTGAAAACTTGAATGACTTCCTGCTCAGGCAGTTGGATGCCAGTTGAAGTGGGCTTTCTCGGTTAATGCAGAGCAGATGACTCTAGGAGGACAGGTGTTTTCCAAGAATCATGAACAGCTGTTGAGTGGAAGAAGTCCTGCAGGCATGACTTAAAGCTTTTCAAAAAAACCTTCTGGACTCTTTCCCTGAGCAAAACAGTTTCTTTTTCTCTTGGTCTGTCTGACCCACTGCCAACTTTAGTTCACAAATCTCTTGCTCTGCTGTGTGTGCGGCCCTTCCCTCTCTAGGAACTGATTATGTTCTCTTCGAGTTCCAAACCAGTGAAGTAGCTCAAGAGGAAGAAATGACATCTGCATTGCTAAACCCCTTGCCAGGGCCACACCTGGAGTGCTGGCAATCAGTCTGTTGTCCAGGCCAGTCTCCTCCTTCCATACCTCTACCTGGCTTCCCACATGTAAGATCAGGGATGAATTTAAGACTAAGGTGGTGAGCAGGAGAAAAGCAGCTAAGGTATGCTTCAGCCTGGTCTTGTCTCTCTGCTCTGGTGCGTGTTCTTCCTTGGCTATGTGGCCTAGCAACCCAAAGTTATAGCAAATGGACAATTAACTATTTATTGGCTAGACTGATAAAAAACGGTCAATAAAGAGTAATAAAATAGTTTTAAGTGAGAGCGTCTGAGGCATGTATAGCTTCAGCCAGGAGTGAGGGGGTATTTTCTTACTGAGAATAGTTTCATACCAGGAATTCACCTTCCCATGGTACATTCTTGGCATTTTGGGAGGTTTTGCAGCAGATGGGTAGACTAAGAGGTCTTCCAGGTGCTTTGCAATTCCACTTTTGCTCCACTCAAGGAATCTAAAGAATGGTTCTGAACACATGATAGCACCTAAACAGGGAGCTGTGAAGACAGACTCTGCAGACACATTCAGATGGCCTCATTCTGCGGGGTCTCTCCCCAGAGACTTTTGAACAACCGAGGGGTCCCAGACACCTTCTCCAGCCACTGTGACTGGAAAGTTGTGAAGGAAAATTTTGGAGTTGAGTAGAACTGGTGGTGTGATTTGGCCCATGTCACTCCATGGTTAGTTCCCAGGTACCTGTTTGCATGTAACAAAACACATCCATGTGACTGTAAATAATAGCTTCCTCTGTGCTGTTGAGCTCCTGCTGTATTTCTGCCATACCTAAAGAAAGCGCATCTCTTAAACCTGGTGTGGCATTCAAAAATAAAATTAAGTTACTGTGTGGGGGAGGAAAAAAGTCGAAATTTAGTCAGATTGTTACTAGGCATCTGAAATCATCTACCCCAGAGAGAAGGTGAGTGTCAGACCCCATCCCAGCCGAGCTGCCCCAGCAGCAATTCATGGGCATGTTCCTCTGGAGGAGGTGAGGGAACTTCACAGCTACCCTTTTTCACTGTGGGCCAAACAGTTGGAAATATTTCTGCCTTTGCAGCAGGCTATGGCCTCCCTCCCCGTTTTTGGCCAGTTAATGCAATTCAGCTGCCACATGACAGCTTGTTATAACCGTCAAGCTGTGATAACTCAGTCAGAGCTAAGCTGGAGAAATCTGGAGCCATGCGGTTCATGGTGGTGAAAATGAGCAGTGCGCACACTGGCAGGTTTATGCTATACGTGATTTCTCTTCCACTCCTCCCCTTTTTTTGAGGGAGAGAAGAGTGAATTTTGCACTTTCTGGCCTCAGGAGTGGTTGCAGGGTCACCTGTCCTCTCTGCAAAGGGGACAAGGAGAGCTGATAGATGGTCAGATGCTGGCTCTAGGGTTCTCCCTGGAGTCCTCATCTGGTGGGAGCATAGCAGGGTCTCCTGAGTGAGGACTGGTCACTTAGAGGAGATGCCTGAGTCCTGGAAAGGATCAGAGCAAAGCAAAGTACAGAGGATTTTCTCTCCTCTCCCCAAATGATGATTTGCTTGGGCAGTGGCTGAGATCAGTAACCACCAAGCAGTGATGCCCTCTCATGATTATTACTGTGCACATATAGCAGAGCATGACCTTCAGAAATATCTGAATAAATCTCATGCCCTTCAGATCACAACCTGTGTGTTCTTAGCATCCATCTTAGCATCCACATCCTTAGCGTTTTGGAGCATTTCACCTCTGGCATCTGTTTCCTGCCCTGATTTTTGGCTGTGCTCGCGAAAATTACTCCCCGTCTTTTGGATAAGGTCAAAATTTTAATGCATAAGTCTCAAAGCGTCTTAAAAACAGTGGCTGGATGCTCAGAGGTGCTTTTAAAATTGGGCATAGCTTAATGTAGGAGGATCATATGTCTTCTCTTGGGACCGCTATCCATTCCACCACCTGTGTGTGAGTTAAGTAGAGAGCTATAAAAATCTATAGGCTTTATCCTTCCAGTTCAATGTATCTTCCCTTTAAGAGCAAAGAACTGCCTCTGAAGAGCTGTGGTAAGTCATAGAGTCATAGCATCATAGAATGGTTAGAGTTGGAAGGGGCCTTAAAGATTATCGAGTTCCAACCCCCCTGCCCTGGGCAGGGACACCTCCCACCAGACCAGGTTGACCAAAGCCCCATCCAGCCTGGCCTTGAACCCCTCCAGGGATGGGGCAGCCACAGCTTCTCTGGGCAACCACCCAGTGGGTGTCTCACCACCCTCACAGGAAAGAATTTCTTTCTGGTATCTAATCTAAATCTCTTCTCTTCCAATTTAAAACCGTTGCCCCTTGTCCTGTCACTGCTCTTCCTGACAAAGAGTCCCTCCCCAGCTCTCCTGTAGCTCCTTCAGGTATTGGAAGGATATTATATATATTCAGATATTATAAGGTCCCCCCAGAGCCTTCTCTTCTCCAGGCTGAACAACCCCATCTCTCTCAGCCTGTCCTCACAACAGAGGTGCTCCATCCCTCTGATCATCTTCGTGGCCCTCTGCTGGACCCGTTCCAACAGGTCCATGTCCTTCCTGTGCTGAGGACTCCAGAGCTGGACACAGGACTCCAGGTGGGGTCTCACGAGCGCAGAGCAGAGGGGTAGAATCACCTCCTGAGACCTGCTGGCCACACTTCTCTTGATGCAGTCCAGGACACGGTTGGCTCTCTGGGCTGCCAGCGCGCACTGCCGGCTCATGTTGAGCTTCTCATCCATGAGCACTCCCAAGTCCTTCTCCTCGGGGCTGCTCTCCAGCCATTCTCTGCCCAACCTGTATTTGTGCCTGGGGTTGCCGCGTCCCAGGTGCAGGACCCTGCACTTGGCTTGGTTGCACTTCATGCACGAGCCCACCTCTCCAGCCTGTCCAGGTCCCTCTGGATGCCATCCCTTCCCTCCAGCGTGTCAACTGCGCCACCCAGCTTGGTGTCATCGGCAAACTTGCTGAGAGTGCACTCTGTCCCACTGTCCATGTCTCCGACAGAGATGTTAAATAGTATTGGTCCCACTACCGACCCCTGAGGAACACCACTCGTTACTGGCCGCCACTTGGACATTGAGCCGTTGACTGCAACCCTTCGGGTGTGGCCATCCAGCCAGTTCCTTATCCACTGAGTGGTCCATCCATCGAATCCATGAGTTTCCAATTTTGAGACCAGGATGTCGTGCAGGACAGTGTCAAATGCTTTACATAAGTCCTGGAAGATGACGTCAGTTGCTCTGCCCTTGTCTACCAAGTCTGTGGCAGTATTGTAAAAGGCCACCAAATTTGTCAGGCACGATTTGCCCTTGGTGAAGCCATGTTGGCTGTCTCCAATCACCTCCTTATTTTCTGCGTGCCTTAGCAAAGATTTCAGGAGGATCTGCTCCATGACCTTGCCAGGCACAGAGGTGAGACTGACTGGCCTGTAGTTCCTTGGGTCTTCTTTGTTTCCTTTTTTGAATATCGGAGTTATGTTCCCCTTTTTCCAGTCAGTGGGAACTTCGCCAGACTGCCACGATGTTCGAGTCATAGCACTTGAACAGGAGTATGTAGACCTTTCTGATAGGTATGACACAAGATGGTGTTTATAAAATGTTTCTGCCAAGTCACGATTACATTGTGACCTGTAAAAAACCAAAAAGCTACTTGTTTGACGTGTATACAAGTGCCTGATGGTCATGTAGTTATGTCAGATGTTTAAAGATCAAAGCCATGAATGGCAACGTCTATGCCAAGCAAGGTGAGTTGCTGGGTATCTGTATATAGACAGGAACCTTCTGAGAAGAGGTCCAAAGAATAAAGATGTGGAATGTGTGAAGCCTTTCTCTGCAAGCTGCTTGGTATGCCCCTGTCCATGTCCATGCCCACAACGATGTCCATGTCCATGCCCACAACGATGTCCATGCCCTGTCAATCCAAGCACCCAAGGAGGGCCCAGTCCTGCTCCTGGGAAGGCTGCAAGGAGACAACCACCCTGCTCATGAGTGATTTTTCAGTTCGTGCCGACAAACCTCAATTGCAGAGTCACTCACAGTTTAAGCACATTTTAGATGCCAAAATATTGACACAGTGTCCCTTTCGGTGTCTCTTGGTGTTAGCGATGAATGACTCAGCTTTCAGTGAAGGCTGTGACATTGACAGTCTGATGGTAACCAGTTTTTCCCAGATGCCTAGATACAGTGATCCTTTGCCTGATTACTCCCAGCAAATCTGAGAGATGTGTTATTGACAGAGAGATCTAACACCTATTGATAGCTTTTCTGTGGCTGACGGAATATGCAAGAGGAGAGGAGTTTATTGTGGGTGCACAGAAACAAGAAAAAAATGCAATACAGAACGAAGGGGAAAAGTTATACCACCTGTAAGGCTTTTCTGTTAATGATGTTCAAGAGCTTTTTCCATACTAATTCGTGTTTTTAGCTTAGAAGGTGCTTAGGGAAGTTCATATACTACAAAACAAATTAGGCAAAGGAAAAATAAAAATAAAACATTCTGGTTTTAGTAACAAAATATTTTGCCCATTAATGCAATTTTCTCATAAATATAGTATTTTGCAGGGAACTTCTGGAATATTTTGTTTTCTGATCTGCTGGGAGTGCTGCCTCTGAACCTCTGCAATGCTCTGTGAGCTGGGAATTAAGGGTTTTCAACAGTTTCATTGATTAATTCAAATGAAGATTTTGGACTCGTTATAAAATATCTCTCTAGTTCTCAAGGAGAGGTGAAATACAAACTTTTGAACATCTCTGCCTGTTTCAGGGTGGCTTAACACTCTATTTCTTCAGAAATTAAGCAGGATAAGGACTTCCTTGAGTACTTCTATTTGTGTCTGGTAGACAGCATGAGATTAAAATTAATGTATTTGAATATAGTGAAGGGGGGGCATGTGACAGGAGGTGTCCCTTGAGATTAAAACCTGGAGGTGAGTATCGATTGTACTGGTGTTTTTCTGTAGCTTCTGAGAGTGCACTGCTGATTGGGACATAATAGCAATATTGACTGAAAAGGGGACTTTTTTTTTTCCTTGGAAGGCTGCTGTGTTCATGTCAGTTCAGAACAGTATAGAAAACAATAGGCACGAAGTGATCCAACAGTTCAAAGGGCTTAATTTCCTCCCCGAAGAAACAATGTCTGGTGGTTTTGTCATTTTGACTCTTAATTATATCTTGATTATCACTTCCCTTTGTTTTAGCCCTCTGCATTCATTTTTTTTCCTAACTATCTTGACCTTTACCCAACTTGGGCAATTTTGCTCACTGTTTTGTCCAGGTATCACAGATACCCTCTCTTCCCTCTCTGGTTCTGACAGCACCTTGGTGGTTCCATTGGAACTGTGAGAAGTTCCCACGGTGAGAGACAGATGTCATTCTGGTGTTTTGCTTTCATAGCATTTCATTTGAGTATGAGGAATACAAACAAGTGTGGAAAAAATTAATGCTACAGGAGGACAGGTCAGTTTGAGTAGCAATAGTCTTCTACCTCCACCACAGGTCTACCAGATGCTAGCCTGCCTGTGGTGGGGGCATTTGGTGATGTCAAGATGGCTTAAATCAGCTCCAGGAATGAAAGTGAAAGGTTGTCATTTTGGTAGCGATGATAGATTTTACAAGTGCTCTGAATCTAGGAGGTTCCATCGTTTATAAAATTGGGCATACAAAGATTCCCTATGCTTCTGAAACAGGCATTTCTCCATTCACAAGGACCTAATGTTCATTACTCAGGGCTCAGAAGACACAAAGCACGAGTGTTCTGAAAGCCACATTACAAGGCAGTGAATGTTTTGTGGGGAAAACCCCTGCCAGTTAGGTTTTGCTTTTAGCTCTTTGCTTTCTCAGAAGCCTCATTTTAGGGTTTATCTTCCTTGCAGCTTCAACTTGATTCACAGATCTATGTACTGAAAGCCCTTTGGTATCGCTTGCCCAGAGAAACCCTTTCCCAACTTGAGCCACGTGATTTTCTGTGGAATTGGTGATCCCTTCCAAAAGTTTCAGCTGGTGTTGGGGTTTGCTTCGTCACAGCTCCCCATAGGAGTCTTCTGTAAGAGGGGCACTGATTAGGTTCACCTGGGTGCTGCTGCTCCAGCACTTTCCTGCAATTTTATAACATCACTGGAAAAGATGGACAAGCTTTCTCATAGTTCATGTGAAAATAATCCACAACTCGGTTCATTAGAGTGCAAGCCACTGTGAGAGGTGACCTCAGGAGTCCTCTAGTGCTGGGGTAACTGGAGATGCACTGAAAGGACACAGATGATCAGTATTGCCTTTGCAAAAAGCCGAGTCTTAGAGAGAGAGAAGGCTTCCAAGGCAGCAGATTTAGCTTGCATTAAGGATTTGGCATTAGACTATCTAGATTGCCAGGTAAAGTAGGAATCTCAGCAAGGACTGTCCCTTTTCAAACTGGATCCTAAAGAATAATTTGCCAGGGAAACAGCTCTTGGTGTTGCTACATCATCTGGATAAATGTAAATGCTGTTGGAGCAGCCTATTTCATACAAATGAGCAAAATGTAAATTTCTTTAATTGCTTCTTCTCTTTTGAAGGGAAGGTGCAATGAGATTGCAAAATTTAGGGGAAAAAACAAATGCAGATTTCCAAAGTCCGATACCACGCACCGCCCGACTGGTATAACCCCTCTGCCTTGCTTGATGTTACTTGGGATCCACAGTGGTGTAAGATCAAAATCCAGCCTCTGACAGTCCTGGAGACACTCTTTTCACAGTGGCTCATTTAAAAGCAACCTAGGAGCCATGCTCATGCAGTGCGGGCATTGTACAGAAGGTTTTTCTGCTCTTTTAGAAACGTAAGGCAGTTCCTTACAGCGGCAGGGGGGAGTTACTGCACACACCCTATGAAATGCTGATAGCATCCACAAAACAAGGTCTGTATCTGGGCAACGAGCAAGGAGCAGGGTAGCAGAGCTTAGAGAAAAGCCAGTGGAGATTAACAGCCAGGATTTCTGTGTGTTACTTTGTTGGCTAACGTACCGTTGAAACAGGGACAGCTATGCTTACTTGCTCAGGTTAAGTGCAAGAGCTTTTCCAAAGGAAGGAAGTTACCTCCCAAAGCCAGAGAATGGGCTGCCTTCCCTGTTCCTCTCAGATGCCTGCACTGGAGCTGCTGGAGTTTTGCTGCTGCTGAAACAGCAGGGCCATGTATGCCCTTAGCTGAAAGTGAAAGGTTTATTGCTCCGACGAGGGAGTCATAAAATGACTGGGATTTAATAAAAGCCATAGTAGAAATTCTGCCTTCTGAAACAGGCACTCACCTATCCGCTTTATTTGCACAGGCAGTTATTGCAGCTGCACATTATGTGCTGACTCTGCTGCCTGGCACTCTCAGATGTGCTAATTGCACACGCAAACTGGGTCAGAAATTGTGTGTGCAGTTATGCCTGATATTCCAGAGAAGCAGCCCTCGGTTCTTGCAGGGAAAGGATCTGAGTACTGCCGTTTTGGGGGACTGAAATAAAGATGGTTCCACCGCAGCGGCAGGACTACTAGAAGCAGTGAAGCTGCAGGTTCTGCCCACGTTGAGAGCCCCAGTTTACCCAGTCCACATCTCCAGGCAAAGCAAGAAAGGAGATGATACTGTCATCTTACCAATGGGATGCTGAAACACAGGCACACCCATCTTAAAGCCCCTTCGTCTAGAAAAGCTGGTGAAAAACAGGATTGAGGTTGACTAATTTATCGTAGGGTTAGTTGATTTGTTGGGTGTGATGAATTGATTTCACTGCAATAACGCTGGCAATACACAAGAGAACTGGGAAATGACCTCAGGTTTTTCTGAATCCTGTTTTGGGAGATCATCCTTATTGCCTAGTTATTGAGCCTTACATCCAGTAGATTTCTATAAAAAGATAGCAGGTTTCTCCATCATTCAAAGTGGCAGTGAGCAGGAGCAGCAAGGCACTGTGCATCAATCAGAATGGTCAGCAGCACACCATTTCTATCAAAGGGGTGATTTCCATATATATAGCTATATTTCCATATAGCTATGGCAATATGGATTCTACTTATAGATCTTCTTCCTCCAGCAGCAATAAAGGGGAGATTATGTTGGAATGAAGTTAAAGTGGAGAAAAGGGCCAAGAAACTGATACTGCTAAGTGCCAAAGCAACTCTGACATGCTGAATTATTCATTGAACTGGCCAGGCAAACTGACATTGCAAAGGGAAATAAATGAGGGTGCTGGAGAGAAAATGCCAGACGATTGTCAGCCAAATGCCCCAGTGTCACAGAATTCATGGAGGCTCTGGCCTGAGATCCCACCCCTGAAGTGCAGGTTGCTGCTGGGCGCAAGCCCTTTGTAAAAGAGAGAGTGAAATGTTTTGGCCATGCACACAGGTGTGATTTTGATGATGCTTGTGGACCCAGATTAGCTCAGTTTGTGATGGGAGACCTTCCCTTTGAGGGGAGGTATTGCAAAGAGCAGAGAATGCCCAGAAGGCAGCTGTTTAGGGCCAGAGGCATTTATGGGGCAGCTGTGTAGAGCCACGAGGTCTGAAAGATTAACCCGTTAGCCACATCTGTCTGGAGAATATATCATCTCCTCTTATCCCTTTTAAAGATGCTTTCTTCTTGCTTTCCTCTGTTCCTACGCCCCTGGTTAAAAGTCAATCACACGTTTTGCTATGTCTTCCCCCAGTGCTCCTTCTCCAGTTGAGAGAGCCCCTTTGCCTGCCCAATTTGGGTAGTTGTCTGCAAGTATCCCCCCCTCTTTCCTCCACTTTGAATCCTGTAGAAACAGGGGAACGATATCTCATCAAACTGCTCTGCATTGCACCACTGTGTTTTGAGAGAAGGGAGGGGACTGAAGCCTCATCTTTAGCATGGTTAGGGTCTGAACCTATTCCCAGGGACTGGCTGAGCAGACACATTGCCTTTTGCAGTGTTCACTGCACTACAACCTACAGCAGCAGCTAAGAGGGGTATCTGGGATAAACAGTAGGCATCTAACACATGCTTGATGCTACGTGGGGGGAGGCTGAGGAGATCGATGGGATAATCACGGACTCACGGGCCGGGCTATGCTGTGGTTTGAGTCCTGCCTGGGGAGCAGAGTTGCTTCCTGGCACCTCTCTGTCTGCTAAGGCTAGAAATGTTGCCTTGAACACCATGTAAATGGCTCTGCCACATATAGCCAAGCTCTCATGGGTATTCTAGAAGAAAATATTCAGAGCACTTGGCTTCAGCTCCTGTTGTTGCTCTGATTTGGAGATCCTGGCAGCTGAGATTTTCAGGATTTATTCACATGCAAGCTTTGCTTTTGCCCTGTGGGTAAGGATGGAGTTCATATCTGCAGTTTCTATTCATGGATTTGAGTCAGGCATAGATATGTATCATACCTCAGTTTCTTTGGGCTCCTGCAGAGTCAAGCGCTCTTTCCTATTTCCAGAACCAAAAGCAAAGCCAAGCCCCTGTGCCATTCCCACCAGAGCTGAACCCCACTCACGCTTGGGGGTAGGACCATCCCATCCACTTCCACCAAATGACACAAAACAATTGTGACAGTCGGGGTTCCTAGCTGACCCATCTCTAAAGATGTCCCTGCTGAGGTGTGCTGTGGTGAGCCCTGTGGTCCTGGTCCCCATCACTCAGGACAGGGACTCACTGGAAGGACCCACAGCCCCCAGCCAGCCCAAGCCTGGGTTTTCTCAGGATCTCACATCCAGGTCGAGGCAGGTGTGACCAGGCATAAGGGCCAAGTGATCATCTCATCCCTAATCATCAGCACGGGCTCAGGAAAATGAGGTACAAACAAAGTAGCATGCACAAAGCATGTGCAACTTAAACCACCAAGGTTTGTGTTTTCCCAAAATTAGTTCTCCTTTCCTCGGCAACAGACTCTAAGAAATGGGGAGAGTCCATTTCTGTTAGGTTATCTTGGGTAATCCCCACTGAAGGGAAAAGAGATTTGAAAAATCAAATCACTGAAGAAGGTTCTGCAACACCCTTTGGTTTTGTGCGGTTTTTTTTTAAAACAAGATTTAACTGCAGGGGTTTGACTCCTTCCAGAAAGGTGGGAATGCAGCACGCTTTGGGCTGTCACTCCTGCAGGATTTCGCTTTTGCTGACCAAAGTGAAGAGTCTGTAAAACACTCGGGCATCCATAAACATCCTTTTAGCATATTTCAAACCAAACCAGGGAGAGAGTGGATGTAAATATTTACTGGAATTGTGTATCAGAGAGCACCCAGGGATCCACATTTGGATAATCTGCATTGTAAGAGAAGTCAGGGGAATACCAGATGACTTTGAAAGGCTGTAGTGCTAGACATGTTTCTTAACACGTACAAATTGCTCCCTGATTTCAGAAGGAAAAAGAAAGGTCTACATTGATTATTGTTTTTTAGATCTTATTTTAGTTGTAGTGCCTGGAGACCCAGTCAAGAGCGGGACCTTCTGTTTATAGTCCATGCCAAGGAACGGTGAGCAGAGAGGCTCTTGCTTATACTCATTGCTAGAACAACCAAGATCAGCTAATTTCATTATTTGCCCCGTTGGAGGGTTGGAAATGGAAAAGCATGGAGGGGCCACACCTGTGGGGAGGAGGGGACAGGAGAGGTGACCCCAGACCTGACCAACTGGGGTATCCCATCCCATCTGCCCCATGCTCGGTGGAAAAGCTGAGGGATCAAAGGGTCAACTCTCTTCCTCCAATAGCCGATGTCCAAAGAAGACTCTGTTCATCTGCCTTTGATCCCCATCCCTGTGTTCCTGACTCCAGAGCTGGAACCCAGTTCCCATCCCTCGCTGAGCCCAGTCTGGGACTTCCCCAGTGCCTGTCGGTGATGGGACTGTCCTGGGAGCCTGATACGGTTTGCTATATATTGTACCTATCTCATTATTTTCTTCTTTTGGATTTTAATATTAAAATTCTTCATTAAGGTAGTTTAGTTAATTCTAAACTTTCTAAATCTCCTTACCTCTTCCTCTCCTGAAGGAAGGTGGCTGAAAACATGACACCCACGTACCGACTGCACCTTTCCCATCACACAGAGGAGAGATGAGGAAACGTGTCTAATAATTGCTTTATAAAACAGACAGACAGTAGTCTGCCCACCTCCCCTGAAAGATGAGAGGAGTCTCTCCATCTCTTCAGGAGTTGTTTTGGCCCATTACTTGTAGCTAGTGTCAACAAGGGACGTTATCTCAAGTCCCTGCCCTTGCACGTGTTTGCTGTATGGTAAGATGGGGCTGCCTAGAGGCAGGTCTGTCATCAGTGTGACTCAAAGCTGCTCCTGTTCCTGGTATATCTCAACTCAGCTTTGAATGCAGCTCATGGAGAAGGATGCAGTGGGTTTGGTAGGAGATGAAGCACAGCCAATCCGTGCGAGCACATGACTCCTCCTGCCATGTACTATAAATGATGATTCTGCTGTACATTAGAGGAACGGAACTATGTAAGGGCTGGAGGACCAAATGGTCTGCTTTAATTATTCATCATTAGCGGTAGCTATTATTATTTAAGAGCTGCCCTTCTTAGCCTGAGATATTAGCTACTGGCCTGTTTCTTTCCTTGATAGCAACTATCGAAAGCCCTGCTGTATTTGCTCTTGAAGCAGGCGATGGCAAATGTCTTCTCCATCAAGCCTGCTCCAACCCATTGCTGTTCCCCAGTAATTCAGGCCTCCTGGACCTCCTCTCAGAGCTCTTCCTTGCAGTAATTCATAGCAAGTCAGCCAATGCCTTGCTCCTCGTGTTGGTCCCAAATGTGTGCTGGGGTTTCCTTTGCTGAGCCCCATTGATATCCCTCTGAGCCTGACTCAGATGCTGCATACGATCCACTCAAGGGAAGAGTTCCCACTGGTGGTGCCAGGATGCCTTACTATCATCTCCACTTCTCCCTGAGAGGCACAGGCCTTGTTTACTCTTCTTTTAATAACACAGATGGTTTTAATAGTGCTCTGCCTTCGCCCCCAGTTCTTTCTCCTTGTCTGTAGTCTGTTTAATGCTTCCTTCTAAGTGATGGCTTTGTCACTTAATCTCATTAAAACTTCTCTGCATTGAACTCTGTGAGCTGCTTATCAGAATGTAATCCTAATCTCCCATTTGTAATTAATTTGTTCTGTGCCTCCTACAATTTGGCATCGTTAGATAATGGCATCGCTCTCAAGGTCACTGACACACAGCACAAGGTAAACACCCATGAATGCAGTGTTAGCTGCCTTGCTGGCCTCCCCCTTCCTCCTCCCTTTGCCACACTGCTTGATTTCAGTGACAGCTTTCTCCCTTTCCCTCAGCCAATTTCTGATGCGTTTTGGATGCTTCCTGTCCAGACAGGACTCTGTGACTCTGCAGATAAATATCCCGCACTGTCTAGGGGCAAATGCTTTTTTGATATCCTCCAGACTCATCCGCACTAGTGTTCCTCTCACCTGCCAGTTCATTCCCAATTGGTCCAAGAATGTAGGTCCACTGTTCTTCCTTTGCTGAGTTACATGTTCGTAAAACTTGCAGAGCCTTGTCCTCGTGGGCTCAGGGTAGGGAGTGGGATACAGGAGCCTTTCACCTTCAGACCATTGGGCCCAGTGGCCACTCAATGACTCGCTCATTAATGGCATAGGTAGAAACAAGTCACAAATCCCTGTCATGATTCAATGTCCATATTTTTAAAAAAGGAAGAAGTCTTCGGTTATCACAGCTCATGGTACCAATCAGTACCCCCAGGCATTTCCTGTTGATGGGATGAAGAAAGCAAGCAAGCACTATCCAGAGATGAAAACAAAACCAGTGCTTCCCTACTCCCTGCAGGAGTATGAATGCACCTCCAGCCTGTGCATAAAGGTGTTTGCAGGGCCCTGCCCTGTCTAGTCCTCCTGGCTTGAACTCCCCTTTTACCAATGAGTTTCACAGGCTAGAATGATACCCTTGGTGACACTGCCATGTGCTCACTGGGATTTGCTGGTATGGAGTTAACTGGGACCTTTGCAGGCTCTAGAACAGGGTCAGTCCTGGTCCAAGCTCAATCTATTCATTTTCCCCAATAGATTTATTACCATGCATGTCCCTGTTTGGATGTAGCATCTAACAAACTCAAGTTGATTTGACCCATTCGTTCAATTTTTGCTGTTCTCCCCCAAAAGCTACCTACTAAGCTTAAGCAACAGATGCCCATAAAGCTGTCGTCAGATCCTAGGTATTGGTATCCAATACAGTAGCAATCAGAAATTCAGTGTTCAGGTGGCTGTAGAGAACAGCTCCAAATCGAGTACGCAGAGCTGTCAGGAGGAACTCTCACAGGCACAAAAACCTCAGGATTTTTAACTCACTAGACCCTGCAACTGTATTTTGCAGTTGGCAGTTTATGTTAGGTGTGCCTAAGTTTTCTAGCCCGGTAGTTAAGAAAGAAAAAAAATAATCTACAAATAATCTACCATTGAGAAATTCTGCTTCCTGTTGGGAAAAGGCAGGCTGCTGTAAAACAGATATATATATTTTGCTGAGGGGGGATAAATGTCAGAAGGCCATTTGCTCACATAATGGCTGCGCACACATCAGCCCTGTCCTCGCTGGGAGCTGGCATGGGACGACAGGGTGGATCCCGCTCGGTCACCCCGGAGCATCTGCATGGAGCTGCTGCATCCCAGTGCCCGAGTGCAATATTTTGGGTAAGAGGCAGCTCTTACCTGGGGATATATGGTAATTACTCCCAGTGAAATGTGCCTGGCTCAGCAGCAAGAAGATGCGTTTGCAACGCGCTTGCAAGCTGTTAGCGGCTGCGTGTTTTCTTTGAACGCGGTGATGCCTCAAGATGCGAGTTTAAGGCCAGAAAAACTTTATAATTATAGTCCAAAATAGGCTTCTGCTCAAAGGACACGTTGATAAGAGCAACTTATATCAGATAGACAGACTGACTTCAGAAGACTCACTCCTGAGATCTGAACCGGGTTTGGATCAACAGATAAACCTTCCATTTCCCTAAACAATCTGTATTTCCTAAACCGTCCTTGTTTTGGTCGCCCTCTGCAATACTCTCCTTGAAACCATGCTGAAAACATCATTTTAATCTATTTATATAACTCACTTTGTGTGCAGCACTGCCATTCTCTGTGCTCACACAATCACTACACCAACGTGGTCAACAAAAGAACCAAAATCATTTTATTCAGTGCATACTCCTTTTCCTCTGATAATGAGCCCAAGTTCAGTTTCATTCAGCTGTAATGTGCTTGGACCCTGCCCCCTAAAAACAGCATTGCAGCACTAAATATCAGCTATCTACTATCAAAAGAGATTTTCTTTTTTTTGTTTGTTTTGTTTTGTTTTATTTTTAATGATCCATTTGTCTCTTCAGACTCGGGAGCAGGCAGTGAGGTAGCTAGTCAGATGATAGTGATTTGCAGCCGCAGGCTGCCCGCTCCCTCCTGTGCTTCTATGGAAACACGTGTTGGATGAGGCAAAACCAGGCGTAAGTACATGATTTCCAAAATGTTTGCTTTTCCTTGCAAAGACCCCTTTACCTCCTCTTCGTACAAAACTTGGGGTGAGGAGAAAATCCCTTCAGGGAGAGGCAACTTTTCAAAGTGCCAAGCGGTGGGGGTTGAAAGCTTCCCCCCCGAGCGTGTGAAC
>JAHREE010000118.1:25992498-26054712 GCA_033628505.1 Tringa tobata | reverse complement strand
AGACAGCGGTGACGGTGTCTGGCTGGGGAGGTGGCGAAGGGGACAATGACATCTCCCTTTTGGGCTTATTTTGAGCGGTTTGTGGCGGGGGGTGTCAGCGCTGGGTGGGGCTGGCTGCCTCCCTCCGCGCCTTGGACAGCTTTTCAGCCATTTTTAGTCGGCTTCACCCTCCCCGGGCAGCATCCAGCCTTTGTTGTGATAAAAGCCGCTCCCTGCGAGGCTGCTCGGTGGCGGCTGAGGAGGAGAGAAGCGAAGGGCTGATACACATTTCAATGGATTTTTTAGCTTTAAGGCGCACGTTGACGCCGAACAGACGGTCCATGATGTTGATGCTCACAACAGGGTGAGACGCGTTCCTCTGGAGCATCATCTCCTCAAAGGCTCCGGGATGCTGGCAGATGTAGCTTCATAAACGCCTCTCGGTGTGACAGGAACCAGAAGACCTTCCTAGTATTTAATTTTTTTGGGGAGCAGGGGGAGATCTTTCAGACAGACACTTGCCTTTAGGGGAACTCGGTATTTTTACAATGGTAATTCAGCACCTAGTTCTATTTATGGTCTGGGGAATTTTTTTAGGGAAGATGGGTGGCTGGAAAGTAAACAGATGCACCTGTTAAATGCCAGCCTCCAGCAGCTCGGGCTCTCCATACCCTAACCAAAGGCTAGGGCTTTCCATAGGATTACGTGATTCCTTAAGCTTATATGGGGGAGCCACGATGAAACTTCAGGGTCTTTTCAGCTGAGCTTTACATATCGACGTCTTGTTAAGTGGGGTTTGGCTTTTTTTGGTTTGTTTTATTTCCAAAAAGTCCCAATATTTTGCTGATCCTTATAAAACCATTGATTTGCTGAGTCAGATTGCTGAACCACCTGTGTTCGGAGGTAAACGGAATATTTGCCCTCTTTATCAGAATAAAATAATATTTATTCATAAATTTAAAAAGGGGGAGATAACAAAAGGCATGCTGCTGTTGTTTAATTAATAATTATTAATAGCAGTGGGCTTTCTCTCCTTCTGCGTTCTCCTTTTTTAAACCGAGAGATGGATTTGCTGAAAATGAGATGACACAATATGTCCCATGCTGATTTGAAAAAAACAACCAGCCAGACCTGAAAAAATAAACGCAGCAAAAATAAATCACTCGCCTCACTTCTACAGCATTTGAATATCTTTTTCTTGGGTGGTGGTTTATGAATCAAAAAAGATCCTGCAGAAAACATGAAATAGTCATAGAATATTATTTCTGTCAGCGAAATTCTTTGACCAGCCCCAGATAAAACAGAAGTAACTTAAAATTCAGAAGAATGAAAACTAAAGACTTGATTCATTGATTATTTTAATATCTATTATTCATGTGCTCTCTGTCTCAACACAGAATATCAGTTTCATGCAAACCTGGAGTCGTATAATTTTGCCAACTTCATTACCAATGGAATCATGGTTCGTCTCTGGAATATGTCGGTTAATATAAGAGATGGAGACACAAACCTCAGTAGATATGAGCATATTTTTACTGAAATCATGAAAAAAAAAAAGTTGAGGTTAACGTAATTTTTAACTGAGAAACAGCCAAGCCTGCAACTAGCTGTATCATTGATTTGCCCTTATAGTACTGACAATTGGTGTAAAATTGGGTGGGGATCTCAAGAACCTGCAGGGGCACTTGGTGGAGCTTTGGCTTCACCCCACTAAATCTGCATACTGCTGCTTTCCGTGCGGTGAAGCAATTGGTGCTGCTTTATGGATGATGTTTGGAGACACGGCAACGTGTTTGATTTATCCATCCTGCAGGTACGGGGGGATTATGTCGCTGGCAGATTGTGACACAGCCCCTCGGGGGAGCGGGAGAGTAGCTCGTCCCTGCTGGGCATCTCTCTCTGCTTCATTCAAAATCCTGTCACCAGGATTTGGGGAACTGCAGACAACTTCCACACCCAAGTCCTCTTTCGCACTGGAAGGTGATGCGTTTGAAGGAGGCTGGGACAGAGCCATGCATAATGCATGAGCCTGCAGACGAAGGTTTCTGAAGGTTTCTGACCGGGCGTGATGGTCGATGTGGGCCTTTGGGTGAGAGCATCCAGCCAATGGCCAGCTGCAGGATGCCTCTCTGCACGCGGCTTCCAGAGGGGAGCTGCAGGATGAGCTGTGCCTCCAGGTTCAGGTGGTGGAGCAGGTCTCTCTGCCTTCCCTGGATACTCGGCCCGGCTTGGCAAGACCATCACCGTGCAGTGCCGGAGAGGTTTCTCTGGATTTGGAAGGTCTTGGCACCCCAGGTCCGTGAGCTACCTGATGTCACTACGCTGGTTCCCATAAGTATTCCCTCTTCCAGTATTTCTTCTATATGCCAGCTCTTGGGCGGTCATAAGCAATACGCTTGTTCCTGCAGTTTCAACCTCCTGCAAGACTTATTTAAAAAGAAAATATGAAAGATCCAGAGAAAAAGGGGGGTAAACAATTCATAGAAATGATCCTAAGTATTATCTGCATTACATTTATAACTTAATGTGGAAAGGGACTGCAGACTTCATCAAACCTTCACCAAACCGTGCTGGGACTGGAGTTTTTGACGAGCATTTTCTTGGAAGCAGTTTCCAGCTTCCTTGCTTGCTTGATACATCAGGTGTTTTCCAAAGGGTGCCAAGAAGCCACACCAACTATTCACGGCAACGTCCCCCACTTTAAGACTCATAAAGAAGTTCAATGGCAATAATATGGATGCATGCTGTTAATCTAGAATCTTGCTGACAGTTCTGAAGTCTAATATTATCAAGAGAATATAACTTCAGTCGTTTGGTACCTTCAGTGCTTTCCTGAAAATATTGTGGGCTGAATTCTCAGCTGGGATCCACTTGTCTTGCCCAAATGAGCTCTTCCTCTTTTCAGCAGCTAGAGATCTGTCTCAGTTGTTGGTTGGTCCTTGGTGGAGCTAAAATCTTGGAACCAAGTCATCATCTGGTGAAACCAATTTCTCTAATAGCTTCACAAAACTACACTAACTTATGAGGAATTGACTTCCTAGTTTCACAGTTGATTTCCTGTGAAATTTGAATGAAATTTGTCAAGATTTTTTTCCCCTTTCAGACTTGCTTTCATTTTTTTTGTTGCTGCTGCAGAAGTTCTATCAATCCTTCCTCAAGCATATTCCTGTTGATGACAATACAACTGCCAGATCAAGAGCTTAAAGTTAGAGGACAAACTCTCTCAGATGAGCTTCACACTGTTCGACTGCCAACCATCCCAACAAACACCCCGACCCAGGTGATATCAAAAAATCAGGGAGATTTCAAGAGCTCTACCAAAATGTGCTTTGCGCACCTGCTCTGCCATGTCTGAGTGTCATTTTTTTCTTTTAAGAATAGATGGACAACATTCTTTCATTGCCAGAACAATGAGAAAATTACCCAAAGTAAGATTGGGGATTAATTTAAAGTCTAGCAAGAGGGGAATGATGGGGTTGGAGGGCTGCTTTTGCTTTCATTACGTCTCTGGGAAGTGAATTTTGGTGAGGCTCTTTTGATATCAGAAGGGACACTCTCTCTCCACGACATATTTAATTCTCAAAAGTAACATAGGTCTGAGCCATTCGTTGTGAAAAACTGCAGATTTTGTATAGAGTTAGGAAGACCCCAGGTATGGTATTTTGGTCCAGGCATATCTCAGGAAAATTTAACCTTTCCATAGCATTATGTGCATTCAGGGACCACATTCAGGAACTCCTTGGTTTCTGCTCACTTAAGGTGAGAACAATAATATTCTCCATAAAAACTGGCCACGGCAGGTAGTGATATGACTTGATGAGCAAGGAGGTGTGTGGAGGAGGCTTTATCCTGCTGCTGTGTTAAATCCAGGTCTTAAAGCATCTCTCACGAAAATGATAATAATAATAATAATAATAACAGCAGCAATAAAAATACTAATGCTAAACTACAGTAGACCTGTGTGCAGCATGGTTGTAGGGCTGATTTTTTTAATTGCCAATCCACTTCTGTCTACCCAAGCCCACTCTGGTGCTTCACATGAGGCAATTAATCAATACTTTTTTCTCACGTCTTGATATTGCAGATAGAGTAGCATATAACATAGAGAGAATCCTGTATGAAGATTTTGCTTTCCCCTGGTCCTATTCCTGCTCATCAGGGTTCAGGGAGCAAGAAAATCTGAACTTACGGGTTGAGTCTTGGGGCAGGTGGACGATGACGATATAAAGTTGAACCGAGTTAACGAGCAAGGTGTGTGCAAGAGGTAGAAGGAGTATGGAGAGATCCCTCAAGGCTGGAGATACAGAATAGGGAGAGATGCCTCATCAAACAGCACGGATATTCTGTCTTGGCTGTGTTAATCACAGCAGTCTCCTGAAGGCACCAGACTGTGTATCCATCTGTATTACATTTCAATCAGATCTGTTGTGGGCAGGGGACCAAAGACCACATTGGATCCTTCACTGGAGAGAAGAGGGAAAGCCTGGTCCTGCAGCCTCTGGTTAAAGCTGCAAAATGGAATTTCTTTGAGTGTGAGCAACATGTACTTCTATTCAAAGACTTACAGCTTTGTTGCATTTGCTGTCAAATATTGTTGTGACAATGCCCTAAACAAGAATGCCCTTCTTAAATTAGCTTTCCTCATCTTTTCACTGCCACTAAGTCTGAGAAATGACTTATGAAGTCATTTGTATTTATGAAGTCATAATATTACACCGTATACAGAATTAAAGGCCGCGTGTAAACAGGTTTTTCTCACTTCTCAACAGTACTAATATTGCCTTGGGAATGAAGCTGTACAATCCATTGATTTTACCTCCTAAGCAGGCCCAATGGGATGTGCGTCGTGAGGAGGGCAGCTTGATCACATCCAAGACTGTTACTAGTGCGCTGAAGAGCATAGAACCTTTCATTCAGTCATCAAGGCCCATGGGCCTCATTTGAAGGCTGGACACAAGGGTTTCGCACACACTTTTTCTACCAGCTTCTGTGTAAATGCTGCTTGATGTTCATTTTTCATACAGTTGTTGCAGTAGAGGAAACACTTGGAGAGTGAGGAGAGAATATCAGTTTTCATAGGAAGGGAGGGAGAAGCTGTGGAAGATGTGAAGTATCTAGTCCGTGCTCAGTTGATCTTCATTAATTTTCATCTTAAAATGCTTTCTTGGAGACATGGAATGGAAAGATCCTCATATCTTTTGCAAAAGTGTTTTTCAAAAACGTAGCCATGCAAGAATCTGAAGGACATTTTAGTTACAAGTTGGTTTGGGTCCTCTGTTCTCCCTCTGGGATCTCCATTCAGAAGCCTTGGGCAGCTGCTGCCTCGCACCATAGTGCTTCTGGGGACCACGTAAACCACCAGAGCCCAGTCCTCATGTTTCCACCAGGTCCCAAGGAGAATGGATTCAGGAGCATCACTACTTATTCCATCTCGAGTCATCCACCCCTTGCCTCCAGCACTTTCCGTTCCATCCCCCAGGCCTGCCTTCCTGCTGTTTTGGTGCCAAATACTGAGGAGCAAAAACATTTTCCACTGAAAGCTGTGATGAGAGCTGGGAGAGCTTTCAGGCAGCGTACTCAGCAGCGGTTCCTTGCTGGCACAGGCATTGCCTGGTGCTGCTGTTACTTTATGCTTCTAACTTGCCTCCCAAACGTGGGTATTTACCAGGTACTCATACTAACGAGCAGTTGCTTGTATCACAGGCTGATTTCAGTGCCCGTTTTCCAAAACCCTGTTGGCAAATCCCAGCTGCAGACCTTAGATGGTCTGAAGTTGGTGTTTTGGCATTCGGAAATGTACCTTCTGTCCAGCTGCAGCCACATCACGTATCGACAGGCTCACATGGCTCCAGCCTCCTGTTCCACGCATATTCAGCTTGGAATGGTTGGCTCAGGATCATGCCATCATGCTGGGGGTCTGGGCTGTGAGTGCTTGAGGGACTTGTTTGCTGTCTGAATCAGTTTTATATGAATATAGGCTGAGATTAAACTCAAAGCAGACATAAATGGGAATGGCTTCAAGCTCCAACAGGGTAGGTTTAGACTAAACATTAGGAAAGAATTCTTCACAGAAAGAGTGGTCGGGCATTGGAATAGGCTGCCCAGGGAGGGGGTTGAGTCACCATCCCTGGATGTGTTGAAGAGATGATTAGATGCGGTGCTGAGGGATATGGTGTAGGGGAGGACTTTGTAGGGTAGGGTAGATGGTTGGACTCGATGATCCCAAGGGTCTCTTCCAACCTAGATGATTCTATGAGTCTATGATTCTATTCTAAATGTGGCAGACCACCTCGTCTTTCATTTTCATTCCCATTCGGAATGAAAAACAGAGTGTGGAGTGCCTCAATGCAGCCGGCCCTGCGTTCCTGTGATGGCCAAGGAGTGGATTTCTCATTACTTGGTATCTGTTTGCAGCACCAGACACCGATGTGACAGGTATTTTTGCTCTGGTGTAAATGGTTAGAGGAGAAGAGGGCGCCCTGAGGAAGCCCGGCAAAGGATCTGAGCTAGGGGATTCTGCACTCAGTGCACCGCTGCCCACTTTTAAGGGAGATTTGTTTATGTAAAGAAATGTAGGACAAAAATAATGTCAAAAGCCTTTGAAGTGTCTGAAGCTGCAACATGGCTCTGACATGTAGCTCAGGTGTTTTCAGCAGCATCTCAATCCCAGGGGCACTGCTACAGCTCAAATTCCTGAGGCCTGTTGGCAAAAAAAGTGTGTTTTTCAGGGAATCCCATGGACTGTGGCTGAACCCCACAAGTCTGCACTGATTGGAAGGTTGGAAGGTTGGAAGGGACCTTTCAAATCATCTAATCCAACCGTCAACCTAACACTGACAAAACCCATCACTGCACCATATCGCTAAGCACTACATCTGCTTGTCTCATAGATACCTCCAGGGATGGTGACTCTGCCACTTCCCCGGGCAGCCTGTTGAAGTGCTTCATAACCCTTTCAGTGTAAAAAGTTTTCCTAATATCCAACCTGAACCTGCCCTGGTGCAACTCGAGGCCGTTTCCTCTTGTCTCCCTTCCCTGCCCAAGGAGCCGAAGGGAGAGGAGGAGGAATGATGGCGGGAGGTGGCAAATCCTGCCCCAACAGCTGGGCAGAGGCAGCAGTGCTACAGCTCCCCATCCCTGCGAGACAGAGAGGGCAGATTTAGTTCCTGCCCTTGAAAATCCTAGTTGACCTACTGCAGGCTGTGAGTAGGGGGTTGCTTGTGTCCCCAGGCTGGACCTGGGCAAGGGGACAGCCACCTAATAGTCATTCAACTTGCATCTCCCTCCTCAGTGCTGAGATTACCCACCTAGCAGTTGACACATATTTTTTCCATGCCCGTGGGAATATTTGCCTCAGGTCTGGAAGACACAGGATGGATCCCTCTCTCCCAGGTCTCATTTGGCTGGCGAAAGAGGCCAGCTGCCTTTTCCTCTCTCCTGCGCATAAACATATCCCTACAACTGTGTCGTTTGGCCTCCATCCACCCTGTTTTGGGTTGTGGCGAGCCTTTCCTTAATTGATACAGCTTAGGAAATACCCCAGTCATTTCGTGGCAGAAAGGGACACATTTGAGGATACGGAAACACTTAGACAAGCCTGTCTTGGGTCATCCAGCATTTTCCTTGTTGAGGGGAAATAAGAAAATGCAGCTTGGCATCTGTCCGTGAGAATACAGCCCGCTCCCGGTCTGCAGGAATACGAGGCAGAAGATCCTAGAAAGAGAGAGGGCTTAGTTTCTCGTTTTGGGTCTTATCATCATCAATTGGTCTTGTCTCAGGGACAACTACTGAAGTGGGCTTTTATATTTTTTGGCTCAGCTCTTGTTTGTTTGCCTCTCTGCTGCCAGGTAGTGTTTTGCCCTGCTGCGTGGCTTTCCTGTTTCACCAGCAGATGATGTTCCGTATGCAGCATCCCCTATGAGCTTACCTGTGCTCATTGCATTTAATGCGAAGGTATTTTGTGACAGAAAATTTAAGTATCTCAAAAAGTGAGATTTGCATAAATTGCCAATACTCCCCTCTGACAGAGGCATTTTTAAGAGGCATAAGAATGATCAGGCTGTGAATAACGCCTCCTGTCCAAACTCCTGCTGGTGAAAACACACCAGTTGCTGAGCTGTGCTGCAGAATTTTGCAGCACCTTGGCTGAAAAAACAAGTGTGAACAGTGGTAAAAACTCACACTTGTGTTCTGGATGCCATTTTGTACGGATGGTTTGTGATGATTCGTATTCAAGCGTCTCTGTACAACACTGTGAGGAACTGGTGGAGCTCCAGCTGCCTGCATCAATACAGCTGGGTCTGCTGCTAAACTTCCCGACACAGGTGGGTGCTCTGACTTTGTTGTAACTACATTTTGGAGCTTCCCCTAGTCCATGCCCCTCGGTTTCTGCAGGAAGAAGATGTGGGCATGTATCTGGAAAGACTCTGGCCTAGTCCCTGATTTGTAAACTCAGCACCGAGGACCCCAGCACGTACCACCAAGATCCTCATCCCTTGGCTTCCATGGAGTCCATAGATCTCTTCATGCATGTTCACGATCACAGATCCAGTGCTGAATCCTGACACTTAAAAATACGAGAGAGTTATTATTATATTGTGTATATTAATGGAGAATAGAGTAGGATGTGAATATTGCATGAAGAGAAAAGAGCTCAGTAACACAATAGCAATTTTTGCACTCAAGTCCATCACTTGGAAAAGCAGTGCTAACATGTAGTAGTAATAAGTAATAAAGCCCATTGACTCAAGGCAAACATGCTATGGTGACACTCAGTTTTTGGAGATTAGATGGTAAGAACCACTAGGCTGGAATATTTTGTATCTTTTTCTATTTGTGATTTTTTTTTTTTTTTGACAGATTGCATTTTTCCTGAATTCACTCTTTGTTCAGGATGATTTGACAAGTGGCATCTATGAAGTCTGTTTGGCTAGTGGTGTGTTCAAGCCGTTCATGAGGACTTCTGCAGTGTAGAAATTAAAGTTGTTTTGTTTGTATTGTCACGAGCATGTTCTTTGGCTGGACGAAGAGTCCTCTCAGAAACAGGTTATCTGTGTAAAGAAATTAAATTCACCTTTGTGGGCTGGATATTCAGCAATCGTTTCATAGAATTTTGCTTTTATAGTGGCTAACCCTGATGGCAGGATCATTTGCTGGAGGAGTTGGAATAAACTGTACGAACTTGGTGAAAAACACTGTGAAAATTAACTGCGTCACAAATGTGAAAATATATTGGTTGAAAATGGTTTTCTGCGCTTGCTTTGTTTTAACTAACACCTTCCATGGGTCTAGGCAAGGAAAGTTATCTAACAAGCACAAAGGCTTTTTTAAAAGTATTTCTGAAATGGTTGTATTTGCAGTAGGAAAAGGGATTTATTCTGTATTTTAAGGTCCCATCTGAAAAATGGTTTCCTACCCATGTAACTATTAAGCAGTGGTACAACCAAGAGTCTTTTCCTGTCTCAAAACTTAGGAAATAACAAAACCATATTGTAAAAGCTTTGGACAAGACAGGGGTGTATTGTGGCTAAGCCCAAAATTTCTCATTCGTTTATCAACAACCCAAACTTGAAAATGCTTTGATCAAGCATTTAGCATTTGGACTTGTAACCAAAAAAAAACCCAACCCAGTTTCCAGAGTAGCTAAATGCAAGTTAGGTAAAAGCAACGACATGAAGCCCAGCTTGGATTTGCCTTCCTGCTGCAAGACACCCACCGTGCTGTTGTTGGAGGTATCTAACATCCACCGTATCTAACCCAGACACAGATGCTTGAAATCCAGGGATTTCAAGCAAGTCACAAGTGTCCTTTCTCCAGTGTGATGCTGAAGTCACTTCACTCCTTCCGTTGAGAAGTTCCTGTTGATGCTGATGTGAGCAGGAGCATCACTTCTCCCTTTATCCTCCTGCAAGGACTCCGAGCATCGCGGTGGCCATGGTGGCCGTCCTTGACGCGCTTCCAGCTCCTGCCTTTAATATGTTGGTCTTCTCTCCGCAGCTATCGACCTGTTGTACTGGCGTGACATCAAGCAGACAGGGATCGTGTTTGGCAGCCTCCTGTTGCTGCTCTTCTCCCTGACCCAGTTCAGCGTCGTCAGTGTCGTGGCCTACCTGGCCCTCGCCGGCCTTTCGGCCACCATTAGCTTCAGAATCTACAAATCGGTCCTACAGGCTGTGCAGAAGACGGATGAAGGCCACCCCTTCAAGTGAGTGCTTTGCGGTTGTGGCCTAAGTCCATTTATCTTGCCAAGGAGCCATTCCCGGTGGCAATTCATGTTTTTTTTGGCTAAATTTCTCTTCTTTCTCGTAACAGGGGAAATAATATTTTCTGTTGTCCAGTGTCTCAAGAGCTGGAAGGCTGTATTGGCTCAGATTCTGGGCTGAAAAAAAACCAACACAAAAGCCATTGCCTGAGACATGGGAATTCTTTTCCTGAAATTCAAAAGATCCAGAAAATTTTAAGCAAACCAAGAAAAAGGGTTTCATTGGAACTAATGATAATACACTGTCTCTGCAAGCAGGAAGAGTACTGTTCCTGGCCACACTCTATTGCACTTAGAGGGAAACTCTGTCTTTTCTCCAGCACTGCTTGGCTGTGGTGTGGCAATCCATTACCCTAGGTGATAGTGACAGTGCTGGTGCCCTCCTCACCCTCCACAGGGTCTGGGTGGTTTGCTCCAGGAAAGCAGCAATTCTTTCTGCTCTGCTGTGCCAACACGTTGGTAAACCAGGTCACAGAACCGGGTCTGGTTTGCAAACATGCACGCTGCAACAAGGTCTTGTTGGGGTGCTGCTCCTCCCGTTTCACTTGGGTTGGTTCTGAGAACCTGTGGAGGGATGGAGGAGGGAGAAGGGGGTGTCACTGCCAAAGGTGACTTGTGGCCAGGTAGCAGCTTTTGTTCCTCCAGAGGCTGCCGGCCGGAGGAGACGTCCCCTTCTGCAGCGGCGTTGTCGCAGAGAAGTTTGTGGGGAAAGTCCCAGCTAGGATTTGCACCCCTCTTCGGGTGGAGTAAAGAGAGAGACCCCATGAAGACCAGGCTGTGCGTGGGGACAGGGCAAGGCTGGGGGCAGACAGCCCCAGCGCAGCCTGCAATCGCCCAGCGAGATGGGCCATGCGAGGCAAAGACTGTGTTCTGGTGGCTCTGGGCCTGCAGGAAGGTGAAGATGTCGCTCTAGCACAAAGAAATGAGGTCTGGGGAGGAGGGAGTGACACGATGGACAGGCAAGAGCATGGAAGGCAGGGGAACCTGCCTGGGTTTCTAACTGGACCTCTGTTTCTGGCAGAGCCTACTTGGAGATGGAAATGAATCTTTCACAGGACCAGATTCAGAAATACACAGACTGTCTCCAGTTATACGTCAACAGCACAGTCAAAGAGCTGAGGAGACTCTTTCTCGTTCAGGACCTCGTGGATTCTTTAAAAGTAGGATTGCTTAAAATATTTTTAACCCCTCTCTAGAGGATCAATCTACATTTCAAAGTGCTGCTTCCCATCTTGATAGTGTTGCCATAAAACCTAGTTTTGTGTAGCTCCAAATATAAAAGTTGCTCTCCTTTTTGATTTCCAAACTGCTTGCTTTGAGCAGTTTAGAGGTTTGGAATTTATGGATCCATAATACAGGAGTTATAAAAGTTGCAGGACCAGCCCAGCTCCACTGCAGTTCTAGAAACATCTCTGCGTTATGCTTTCTATGACTGCCACAAAATGGTGTGTTCCCTCTAATACCCCTGTTAATCTGGATTCCCTCAAATGGTGGCATTTCCCACTATGGAAGGAGGTCTTCTTTCCCTCTCTGCTGAGATAATTATTTATTTTCAGCCCTAGACCCAAGTAGGTGTTCTTTAGAGCAAAGGGAAAATCATTAACAGAGCAGACATGGGTTGGGCTCCTAAATTACTAAAGATTTTTAGAAAAACATACCCATCTTCCAGCCTCAAGAGTTTTCAGTCACTGGGATTACAGTGTGGGGCTGTGATTAACCTGTATGGGATGGCCTCTGTCATCATCAAAATTGGATGCAGATATCCATGCTCAATGCAGAGTCCTAAATGTATGCAATTAAGCCCTAAATGTACATGAAAGCTCAGCTAAGAGGGTGAGGAGCAGTGAACAGCAGAATGGAGAATGGGGTTTATATACCCAGAAAAAGTATCTAGTTCCTAACATGCCTTACTTAACAAGTCCCCTTACACATTAAAAAAGGCTAATGTGCTATTACGTTAGCTAGTTAGGGGAACTAATCTCTTCTTACGCTGACACTTGAGGTGATGTAGTGATCCATCTTTAATTTAGTTTGCAGTACTAATGTGGCTGCTGACTTACGTGGGAGCCCTCTTCAATGGCCTGACTCTTCTGATAATGGGTAAAAATCAAGATTTCTTTTAAAATCTATTTTTAACTTTAACTCCCTCGTGATTTCTACTTAGACAAAATAGCCTACCGTCATGGTGCCTTCCCCACAGTTGAACCATCAACTTTTATTTCCCTTTACAGTAAATAAATATTCATTATTCCTATTCTGTTGTCCCTCCTGCTAGAATTAATTTGGTTTTTTATGTTTTTTTCAGCCAGTAGTCCCAGAGCAATGGGAAATTCCATATTTGGGAGGTTTGAGCAAAGTTAATTTTTAATACAAAGATCCCTGGTGGATCAGCTGACCAAGTGGCATGATACGTGTTTGTCGCTGTTTGAAGTAGGTCTCTTCTCTGGAGGAATGAGATTGGCAGGAATGTAACAGTGTGCTCTTTTTTCTCCTCAGCTGTGGTGTCTATGTTTACTCTCCCTGTTGTATATGACAAGTACCAGGTAAGTCGATCTGCACGGCGTAGTCCATGTGTCTGGGTGCTTCTGCCTTGCTGATGCCTGGTTGACTTGGTCTCCTTTTGCTCTTTGCAGGCACAGATTGATCAATACTTGGGACTGGTGCGGACCCACATTAACACTGTTGTGGCAAAGTGAGTTCCCCTGCAGACTTGACCAGAAGTCTTTCTGTTCAGTTGTGGTCCACTCGGGGGTGGCTAAGAGATGGGTGGTCCCGCAAACAACATGCCCTGTGAATGATATCCTTCCAAGCTCCTGGCATGCAAGAGCCTGCAGGAGGACAGATCCCTGGAGGAAACAGTTCTGTTCATATAAGTGTAGACTGAGGCAGAGCTGTGACTCTACATCCTTCTCTCCCCTGTACTGCCCTTTGGGGGAGGCGTGGATGGAGCAGTCCAGCCAGGGAGTGATGTCCATACTTCTACCTGGCCAAGACAAACCATAAGGAATGTTTAAATTCCCTTCCCACTGACCGCCCCAGGAGTTTTTGCATTCAGGGACTCCGTCCTTTAAAGTTAGTGATACTATTAGTAAACAAAGTGCACAGCATCCTATTATAGAAAGCAAATACTTAGAAGCACCATGGTCTTGAGTGTCTCAGACCACCATGGAATGGATAGAAGACCTGGATGAAATTTTTGATGCCATCTGCTCTAGTTCCTAATGTGTTGCCTGTATCAAAAGCTTTTGTGAGATCCACAAGGACACAGTGAGGGTCTAGGCATAGTTCTCAACCCTTGGGAATGACCAAAGCAAAACAGCTGCACAGGAAGGTAGATCCCTACACCTCAGCAGTTGGTATCCATGGCTTTTGAAAGGTTAACTGAACAACAGGTATCCAATGGAAGGTTAAAAAATGGTGAGGAACAGAGAACAATTGACCCACAAGAAGACACGGAAGAAACTGGGCTTGTTTAGCCTGGCAAGGAGGGAGCTAAGGATGATTTCATAGCAGCCTGCAAGTACTTGATGGGAAGTTGCAAGATGATGGAGCCAAACTCTCTTCAGTAGTGGCAGATGTTACAACAAGGAGCTACAACGGAAGACTTGCTTAGGATGTAGATGTTGAACATTAGGAGAAATTTTTTCACTAGGAGGACAGCACTAGAGCAGGGTACACAGGGAGGTGCTGTAACCTTCTCCCTTGGAGGTTTTCAAGATCCAGCGAGACCAAGCCCTGGCCAACCTGATCTAGCATTGGCAATACTCCTGCTTCTGCTAGGAGGCTGATTCAAAGATTTCCAGGAGTCCTTTCCATCCAATAGTTCTGTGGTTCTGCAAAACCCTTAGCTTTGGGCAGGACTGAAACTCTGTATTGCAAATTCTTTGTTTAAATTTAATTCCTGGGTTCCAATAGACAATGGGCCATGGTAGAATAATGAAGGGGAGAGTATATCACTGAGCATATCCCATAGTTACGTGAACCACCCAAAACCGGGACATTTACAACTAGAGGCTGTAAGAACACATAGATGGGCATCACCTCTTTTCCTTATTAGATTGTAGTCCACCTGTTGTGACAACACAGTGAACGCAAGCTAAAGAGATTGCCCCTGGATAAGACTCCGAGCGGGGATCTGCTGGAATGGAATAGCTGCCTGACCATCCTTCTTTTTTCTTCTTCTTTATTTCTAGGATTCAAGCTAAAATCCCAGGTGCTAAGAGAAAGGCAGAGTAAAGCAGACACCGAGAATTCATCGACTACATAGTAAATAATGGGGGAATCTGGAGTGAAACCGCTCTGTTCTTACACTTTACTGCAAATTTATCATTCTTTTTTTTCTTAACACCATAATCTTAGAAATGTAAACTCAGAAGCAGTGCTTTTCCCCTGCTGCTTCTGCACTTAGAATATTTGCAATCACCTGTGTCAAGCACTAAAGTATAGTAAAGAGAAAAGTGTACTAGATGTGGTTTTTTGTGTTGCTTATAAAGTGCATGATGGTGAGAGTCTAAATAATATTGACCTTTTTATTTTATTTTTTTAGTGTTTTTCCTTCTTCTATTGGCATTGCTTCTATAACTTTTAATGTTACATGTGGCTAGGGGCTTTCCTGCTTAGCGCACTGATGCAATAGTTAAAATTGCTTCTACGTCACTGGGTTGCTGGTTGGATTCATCTTTATTAACTATATAGAATTGTAGACTGATGTTTTAGTGTTTTCCAGCACACATAAAATAAACAGTAATCAGTACTTATGGTAATCAGTTTTGTATAACTCAAAAAAGTAAAAAGAAAACAAAACCCAGTACTTTTGTCGTAAGGGATTGACAGGCTGATTTACATGTATGGTAACTGGAAAGTTCCAGCATGTTAAATTTATTACAATTTGTATTACATTCTCTGTAGTTCCTAATGGACTTAATTATGGACTCTGAATATTTGCACTTATGTACTTGATACCGAATGCAGAAATAAATGTTACTAAATGTAAAAGTTCTCCTTCTTGTTGCCACTGGGATTACCTTGACATCTGCAAAGTGGACACATACTGTGCAAAAAAAAGCATTTTCTCTTTCTGTCTCACCTCTTGTGATCCACACACAATTTGCCCTTACAAAATGGTGCAGTCCGACAAGACCGTCTGTGGTACATAGCCATAGCTCATCTCTCAGTTTCACGGCTTGAATATGGAAATAAAACATAGTTTGGTTTTTGGTTTTTTCGATGAATATTTGTCTCTTCCTCCATGTGCATATTGTGCAAATCATATGCAACATGCTGCGGGAGGGGTCAGCACAACACAGAGGACTTTGCAATTTCCTTATCGTCATCTTACTCTCTTATCCAAAGCTTTTCTTTGACATCTGCTTTAAACTTCTGGATCAGTGCTGAATCTGGAGGCTGGGAACTGCAATAAGTATTTGCTCTTGTTCAAAGGTGAAAGATTTTAAAAATTGGCATTTGATGTTTGAGTACTATCAGACAAGAGAAACAGCTGTTGAATGTTTTCTAAAGTGCTTCAAAACAAACAATTGGTTAAATGGAAAATAATTTTTTTTTATATAAAAATGTGAACATCAAAACACTTTAAATCAAATTTTCTACCACAAATGGTTTTATGCAGAACTGTTTGGAGTTTTGTTTTGTTTTGCAAAGAACTAGATCCTTAAACAATTACCTAAATTTTTTTAATTGAAGTCTTTCGCTAGATTTATTAATTTAATTTACCTTCATCTCAGTTAGACATGGACATGGTGACATCTGTCCACGGTGACATCTGTCCACGGTCAGGCTGCAGCTCTGTTTGACTGTATAAAAATGCAACGCAAATGCACATGAGGAATTATTAGAAACGTTGGTACGGCTGTGGGCTAGTTAATTCCTGCGATGAGTCTCAAATACTCTTATCTTCATTTAAGGTTTATATTTAAATAGTCTTCTATGCTCTTCTTTAAAAATTCTAGAGCATCTTTTAAATGTCACCTGCAGCTGGATATGAACATTTTTTTTCTCAAAGAAAAACCAAATGCCTCATAGTGACATATGTTGCTTTCAAGCAAATAGAATATGTTTGTCTTGGCATGTGTACTTTGCAGCCAGGAGGTAAAATTCAACACCTACCCCCAGCTTTATCTGTCTGTTAGACTTTGCTGCCACTGCACAGAAATGGCCAGTATTTACCCCGTATTGCCAAAGAACACAGTACAGCCCGAGCACGTGTCTTTGAGGATAAAGACTGACCGTCAGAATTCTTGTTGCTTACAAGATTAGTGAGTGGGTCCAACATATTAATGTTGAAAATGGGCACACTTAGTGCTGCATCCCACTGACACCGTAACTGTGTTCTCCCCAAGCAGCACCAGAGCAGTTCTAGCCAAGACTAGGCTTTTGCCATGCCTAACCCTAAGCAAGGTTTAAAGGGTACGTCTCCTGTATTCTTCAAAATCAAATGAAATATAACCTTCTGTAAGTCCAAATATTCATGAGAGCCTAAATCAATAGAGACCAAGACCCTCATTCTTGTCTCCTCCAGCATCACCCTTTCTCAAAACCCACAGCCTTCCACTCCAGGCCTTCGTTGCCCTAACCGTATCACTGCACACCCACCTCTCCAAACCACACCCTTTTACTTCCATCTTTTCTCACATCCCACCTTTCCAACCCAGCTCCCAGACTTCCGTGCAGCCACCCTGATTTTACAAATATTTGGCTGTTACAGCCAGCAAGTGGGCAAGTGCTGCTGAGCAGCTGGGGCAGGTTAATCTGGGGGTGGACATAATTTGGAAGATCATATTGGGAAGCACCAGAAGCACAGGAGTTTAGCCAGGACTTGGGTTGCTTGTGCTGCCCGTGGCCACGATCACATTCCTGAGATCACAGCAGCATTTTCAACACCTTTGGACACACAAGCTTGGAAGAAGCCCTTGTGCCTGTAGCTCCTTATGGGAGTTACGTTTGCAGATCTCCATTAACTCCCAGTCCTGCAATATAATTTGCAACGACAGAGACCCTGCACGTACAGGGAGTGAAAGTTTGCGACAACCTTAGTGTTCCCTGATAAGTCTCATTCATAGAGCAACACTATGGAGAGGGTTTATATCTGTATCACCTTGTTTTTCAAAGAAGTAAGGGAAAAAAACAACACTGAGATCTATAATTTTAAAATATTTTAATGTGGTTACAATAGGTGGCTAAAGATACTTTCCACAATGGCTCACATTCTTAGGCTGAGCTGTGCTCTGAGGTACACAGGCTGTAAAGCCCTTTTGTTTCTGATCTTAATTTGCATTTAAAGTGAAGAGCAGATGTAGACAATCTTGACAAGTAAAAGCTGTAAACTGGTGAGGTTTTCTGGACAGGTGAAACCTGGGAAGCAATTGACACTACCTGGGTAAAGTGGCAGAGGAAGGGAGGACATTACATCATTCTTTTGTCTTCAAAACATTTCTTGCCAGAGGAACCTGGATGTGACATGACATCACTAGTGCTTCAGGAGTCAGATTGTCCTCCTAGTTCAAAGGCTGCTTTAACAAAATATGCAAGTGTATGGATATTATGAAGACCAATCTAACCAAGTGAGGTTGTTCAGGTGGTTGGAGTTAGGTATTGTGCTGAATACCTTGCTCAAGCAGTGCCTCTTGTCCTCTTGGTAGCTTGGAGATGCTGATACTCCCTTTCTGGAGAGGAAGCTGAGGTTTCTAAGCTGGATGTCTCACCTGAGGGACATGTCCAGACGTACGGACAGGTCTGGACCAGGCCTTTCCATAGCTGGGAACTGGCTAGCTGATGTGAGGAAGACAGCTGTGTTTTCATCTGCTCAACATGGTGCTGCGTTTCAAGGAAGATAACAGGTCTACCCGCTGAGCTTTGAAAGCCAGCCTAAATGCTGATTTGAACTGAAACCAGTTTAACTCCAGTTTGGGAATATGAAATCAAAGTGGCGTGCTGGTGGGAGGAAAAAAAAATTATTAGACCATCTACATCTACCAATGTGTCTTTTTTAGGTTCTATGACTTTAAAATATCTTCTCCAGGGTTTCACCTGTACCTTCCTGAAACTTTATAAGCCTGCCTCCAAACTGCTGCCTGTTAAGGAGCAGTTCAGTAGTTCCTGAAAAGTTCTGTCTGTGCTTTGTGTCACTCGAATGTCTGTGTACCTTGAAATGAATACTCCATTGGTAGTTTGATGTGAAATGTGAATACTCTGTAACATCATTTGGTTTGATTCCCTGCTTCTCAGTGCCTTAGCAATATTCCACTTCTTCTAGCCAGTATTTGCCTCTGAGCTGTTACAGGTCTCTTTTATGCTGCTTGTACTCTTTAATATTAATTTAATGAGAGTAGGATCATAACAAACATCAGTGTCAGGAAAGACCTGAAATTGAGAGGAGATAAGAATGATATTCTGTGAGCAGCTAATCCTGTTAAATAGAGTCTGTCTTCTTCCCCACAGCTTTTGCTGTCTCCCTGCACGCTTTCAGATGGCAGCTGGCTCCCGTCCCTATCCTGGTGGGTTACAAGTCAGTCAAGTGTAAGCTTATCAGCCTTTCCTTCTCCATCTGGGCCCAGGGAAATATGTGGCAAGCCCTTGTGTTTGCCCAGTCCAGCTTTGCAAACACCAAGCAGGATGTATTCCTTCCTGGCTCTTCTTAATATATTCTTTTCTCAGGCATAGAATTAAAAGATGTTCCGTCAGTGAACCTGCGTGTGAGCTTCCTGGGATGCCAGGGATCAGTGGTGTGAGGCTGCTGGCATGAAGGAGCCTGGTAAGACTTGCTGGCACGTGCAGCCGCTGCGGGATGTACGGCATTTGGATATGGGGGAGACACGTCTGCAGATAAAAGAGTCACTGGCTGCAGTGCCTGAAAACGGAAGGAGAAATGGTGTCTATTTCTGCCAGGCTTTCTTGATGCTCAGCACCTTTACAGGAGAGAGTAGCAAAACCTTGCCCTCTGCCGTGGTAGGGGAAAGACACTGAGAATGGATGCTTCTTCTCCACAGGCACGCGTGGAAATGGGAGTTGACTGTAAGTAGGTACATGGACTTGATCTGCTTCTCTCCCTTACCTGACCTGTAAATTTACTTGTCTTTGCTCATAAGCGAATGGTCAGCTCACCATCTGTTGGTGCTCACCTCTGGTCAGCATCGAATCCAAGTAGCTGCAGGCTAGCAAGTCAGATGTCTGTGATTTACCAACTCTACAAATCTTTCTTCTTTGTATGGGTAACTGTTATTGGGAGAGGATGAGCTCTGTAGAGCCGGAAAGGGCACTTGAGCCCCCTGAAACTGTTGCAAGCCCAGCTATCTTCAACCATCTCTGCTGCTCCCCTTAACTAGCATGTCAGACTCATTTCTCATAGTCACTGAATATCAAATCATATCAATTGCATAGGCTGCAATTTATGCCTCCTCATGGCTTTTTTTTGTTTAAGTTGAAAAAATAATTCAGTCCAGTGAAGCTCATTGTCATACACAGTAAGGCCCCCTACATATATACCTGTAAAGATGATATTTATATTTTTACCTCTTCTGTACAGCCCTCTAATCTAGCTAAAGTGATGTAAAGTAGGTAGGACCAGTCCAAAAATGTCTATAATGGTTTATAGATGTGATTTTTAAAAAAAAAAAAAAAAGGACATGTAATATCCAGGCAGTGGAATGACTTGAATAACAGATATCTTTACACAAAATATGCTTCATTGGCCAAGTTAGACATGAGGCCTAATTTCATTTCTCCTAATTCCACAGATGCTTGCTCAGAGAAACCACCATCCATGCAATTATTATTAGCCTGTTACACTGAGTGAAAAAGTGTCACCTTTGTCACAGGCTAAACGTGATCACTGAACAGTTACCAGCAGAACTTCAGCATAGCTTATCCATTGACAGCAAGTTTGCAGCACTTAATTAGGAAGTGGCGGGGCTTTAACCTTCTCAGAAGAACTCATTTGAGGAAGCAACTCTTGTAGTCCTTCTAGTCAGAACTTTTGACATCCTGGAAACCTTCCTCACATCTTTCCTCTCCCTCAAAAACTAGACAACTTTTTTTCAGCTGAAATATAGAGATGTAATGAACTATGGAGAGCAAAACTATCAGAAAGTATACTCCAAGTTTTAATGTCAGCTTAAACAAACCTTAAGGAGTATAAAATTCTGATAGTGTCACTTTTGAACACCACATTTTCAGAAATAAGCTTAAATTTTAATTCTGACATCAGGATATAACCAAGAATCTCTCTTGGTTTCAAGTATTTTATCTCGCCCACTTGCCCAACAGTAATCACAGCTTTATGACTCACATACTATACCAATAGTGAAAATGAAAAGAAAATGTTGTTCCTACTACCATTTAGCCAAAGGTACTCCTACAGCTCTACAGTCACAAGAGACTTGAGTAAGTCTGCTTTCTAGAGTGAAATGCTGTGACCCCTGTTGTGCAGGATGAACTATAACATCATAACTTAAGTTTTGCAAAAGAAATCAGATAAGAGAAGCTCCCATAGTCATGTACCTGGAGTCTCTGATATGGCGCCATGAGAGAAACTGTAAGTGAAGCAGAGAAAACTTTGATTAATAGAAGATTTTAAGGAGATCTTCAGGAGCAGATGGTAATTGGTAGCGTAAAAAGGAGAGGTCGATCAGTGCTGAAGTTTCCCAAATATCAGCCATATTTCAATTTTTCATGTATAAACTGAAATACAGAGTACGCTAATGAGCTTTGCTAAAGACATGAAGTGGTCAAGTATTGGAAGAGACCATTGGGATGCCATATGGAAGGAACTGGATAATCTTGAAGCCCATGAGCAACAAAAACTGGATGATATTTTGCATCACAAATGCAAAGTTATGTCCTGGATTGATAGTAGAAAATTCTTTTGTTGGCTAGAAAGAAGGTTGCTGGCTAGAAAGAAATACAGATGAGAAAAGCTTGGTTGAACACAGTATGGAAGTGCTCAGTGGGGCACAGAAGTGCTATGAGGAGGATCCAGGGGAATACAGGGGTCATTACAGGAATGGAGTCCAGGAGTTTGGTTTCATTATGCTAGCAAAATGAAGGCTGGGAAGGAGGGATATAGTTGCTCTTTACATGTACACTGGGGGTAAACACCAGGAAGGCTGAAAGCTGTTTAAGCTGCTGCTTAATTAGGCTGCTTAATGATGACAGAGGAAAAAAATTGCATTCCATAGTTTTGGTTTGGAAATTAAAATATATTATTGGTCAGGGAAATTAACACTAGCTCCCTAACAGGAGTGAGAAACAAGCACTGTGAATCTAAGAGTCATTCAAGGTAGGAAATAGATTACATGCAATGCTGATTGCCTTGTTGATAAAATAGGCAGATGGCAAATCCTCATGTGGCTCTTCTTGTGCTGAAAGTGAGTTTACAAGAGTGGATTGCACCCACTTTTTTTCTCCCAGCACTTATTACACTAGTGTATTAACTCTTGGAGAATATCTGTGTTTATTTAGCAGGAAGAGAATATTACAGATGCTCATCTGATATGGACAAGTAGATCTACTGAAGTCAGAGGAGCTCTCTCCAGATCATATGAACTCAAAATTTGGCCTATTCTCTTTGGGAAGAAAATATTGCCCTTGTCATTAATTAGTAACTAGTAGTCTTTGTGATTAACTAACTACTAACCTCTGTGAAAGGTATTCCAGGCTCAGCAGAGACAAGCAGGCACCAGTGAGGCCATCGTGACAATATTTTAAAGACTCATCAACTCTTGCAACTGCAGACAAGATTTCCTGCCTCCTCTTGTTTCCCAGCAGTTAGGAAGATGCTATCAAAACAAACAAGTCCGTGTCTCCCTCTATGAATCCTGTTTGCTGGGACATAATTTTGTATGCAGGGAAAAAGGTAACAAGATTACAGTAGATTCATGTTGTGAAGGATAGGCTAATAGAAATGAGTGGGAAAAAAAATCAGAAACATAAGTAAATAGAGGGGGCAAAATACTCTCCTTAGTTTTCATTCTAATCAATGTCAGGAAGCAGGTTATTTATGAGAGATGTAAATTTTCATTCACACTGAACATGTATTTGCTTTATCCCTGTTCAGACTGTGAGTTGTAGCAAAAGGAAGGAGGGAGCAGATCCTCCTAGAGAAAATGACCCCTGCTTCCTCAGAGCTAATATCCTGGTAGCTCTTGTAAACTGATGCCGCATTGCCCAGCTGCTCTCACCATGAGGCTGGGCAGGGATTTGACTTCTCCCATTTGGTGAGTAGCTAAATTTAGTTCTGATACAGGGCAGCAATAAATTCCTAGAAGTCTGGAGCTAGAAATCAAAGTATTTCTTAGCTTAAATGCCCTGCTGAAGTTGTAAATCCACCCCAGTTTATGACCTACCCTTTACTCAGGTATGCGTTTATATATCTGTAGCATATTGTCCGCTGTCATCTTTGACAGGAGTTTGAAAGCAACATCTGCACACAAGGTCTTGTTGGACTTGCACAGGCAGCATGCTGGCAATTGAAAAGGCATGTCTCTAGGAGAGGAGATACAGCCTTGCTGAGGACCTTTTGTGTAAAAGCCACTAGAAATTTTCTGTTAAGTGTTAAAAAGCTTGAAGTCCTTCACAACTGTGGAATTGTTTTAAGTTCTAGTGAAGCCTTGTCTTGAAATATCTGTTGGGAAAAAAAAAGTTACTATTTCTCATCAGAAGTCCTGATTTTGAGGCTAGTTTTGCAGAAAAAAAAAAAAGGTTATATCTCATTGGGAAACGGGAAAGTTACTACTGTTTTTCCATTAAAATCTACAATTGCACTGATAACTTTTATGAAGCTATCGGTATCAAAACAACAGTGGGACCATATTTTTTTAAAAAAAGTCAGGAAGAATGGGTAAAAAACTGCCCAGAAATGCTTCATTGCTTGAAAAGAAAACAACCAATAATTTTTCTTCAAGTATAATTTCCTGCTGAGGGGCTAAATTCCTTGAGAGAATTGAGAACTTGCCCTCAGTACTTTGGTATTAGAGAAATCAATTTGTTTACTTGGCCCAGAGGTGCCTGAATTTCACTCAGGTATAAAACTGCCTGCAATCTGCAACCACTGAATTAATTAAGGCCTGATTCCTACCTAAGGCTTAAAAGGATTTTTAGAAAAAGAAGGCCCTTCCCTTCTTCCTAGCAAAGTTTTATCTTGTAGCTACCAAGCTGGTTGTCATGCAATGAACAGATGACTTTTTTTTTTTTCAAGACAGATAGGATAAGTCTTCTACTAGTCCAGGGATTACTATGTTCACCTAGACAATGGTATTCTGTCTGCAGTGAAATGAAGACATGGATCCATCTATTTTGGAGGTAAACAGGAGATACTTTGCATATTCAAACTGCAAAAGAGCATTACCACAGTCTACAAGGCCGTGGACACTGCCCCCATTTCCTGCAAACATCAGGAGGAGAGGAGGATGCTCATCTCGCTTGGGATCAGGTCCTGTGCATGTAACCAACATGCAGGACTAACAGCAGATCATTTAACACATGGCTTTTCTTGGTACAGTTCAATTTCCAAGGTAATTTCTCAGAATGCTGGGGGTGAAGGACAGCACCACCTTTGCTGATTGTCCCTTGCTGAGCCATAAATTGATACCAAGTGTGAAGGAAGAAGGTCTCCAGTAATGGTATAGCAAGGTGGCAGCAGCCATAAATATGTAGAACTGAAATGGGCCGTCTCCTAACAAGCTGATTATCTCCAGAGGAAATTCGCAGCATTTTCTATTAGACTTTTTTAGATAATTAAAAAGAGGTCTTATCCTGCTGATTAGTTGTCTCTATGAGCTTAGTTCACACAGAAATAACTGGCAATGCCACCCGATATTCCCTCATACAGTCACTATTTTATCTTCAATTTTGAATCAAGGACATGTATTCTTTGTAAAACACAGATGACTGCATTTTAAAAGGGCCATGGGAAAGCTTCGAAATGCAACTCAACTGCAGCTTGCAGGGTCAGAAAAATGAATAAAGAATCTAAGCTTTATTATTAATATTTTAAATTCTTGCCTATTTTGAAAGGTTGGGATGCCAGCATAGTCTCCAAGGCCAGAAATTATCAAGTTTAACTGGTAGGGGCCAAAAGTACTGTATGCAGTGTATTTTGTGAGATTTAATACATGGGCCAAGACTCTTCTAGGCTTATTGCAATATTTTGATCTAATCTTCATGTGATTCATTGTTCACAACAGAGGAAGGCCTCGAACTAGCAGCGCAGAGGTTGCAACAATGAAGAAAATTTCCGACCAGTCACCTGCTCCCCAAAAATGACTTCCCCAAGGAAAAACAGCCTAGCTGTTGTGCCCATGGATGTGATGTGGGGAAGGCAGTGAGGTCTTCTTCTGCCCAAAGCCATCCTTGGATGCCTGTGCAGGTCATGACCCCCCCGCTGGCATGGAGTCAGGGCTACACTGCCCTGTGACCCTGGGAGGTCCATTGCAGGGACAGACCCAGCCTGACCCTTCAGGAGGCCTGTTCCTCTGCCCCAGAGGCAGGCCGTGGAGCACGGCCCTGGGGCCTCAGAGCCTGGTTGCCTGGCAACGGCGAGGCCTAGCCTGGACACCACGCTGAGGTCTGGCCCAGCCACCATGTTGAAGCCTGTTCTGTCCACCACAGTGCTCTCGTCCTCTGCTGTGGCACCAGCCACCCTCAGCCACCTGCAGAGCCTGGGTGGGTGTGCGCAGGGCCAGGGGGGCTGCTGAGGTGTCTCCTGCCCCAGCACTGGGAGGGAGGACTGGTCTCCCTACGGACAATGTCCCCCCGAGTCCTGGGTGGACAAGAGCAGGGAAAGACCCAAACTTTGTATTGTACGTATGTTTTCTACTGTGGCGATATGTGGAGTCAGATCTTAACAAGGAAAATGGTATTGTTTTGCCTTAGCGTTGTTTACCATTTTAACTATCTGCCTAAAAAAAACCAACAGGCTAACGTTATCCCCATGGCTTCAGTGGCCAGGGAATGTCTTTTCCTGTTTATCCATCCTGGTTTACTGAGGTTAATGTAGAAGACATAAAATCCAAAGGTAAGAGTTGCTACAAGTGTTTGGTGAGGAAGGGCTATGGGTAGGTCATGTATTTCTTAATGGGATGGCTGCCATGGTTATTAATGCATTTCCTCCTTGTCTTTTTGGGTTTATTATCACATATGGGGCCATCTGGTTCCTCTGTGGGATTCCCAAGACTTTTTGGCAAGTACATATGTGACCATGTCTAGGGTTTTTCCTCTTCAAGCCTTTCTACTGTATCTTATTTCTGGAAACCTTGCTTAAAAAAGCATTTTCATGGACAGCTGCAGTGTACCTGTAACACAAACCTCCTCACTATCAACAATGCTGACATTGTAGGGCAGCATTGAGAAAAATCCTTCTTCCACCACAAGGCTGGTGGCATATTAAGAAAACCAATGCACTTTGCAAGGTGGTTCAGGCGCTGTGGCAGGTGGCGCGAGCCAGATGCTTGTGGTCTGAAGTGAGCATGTGGCATGGTATCTGAAGGAAGAAGGAAATTTTAAATATGCTCAAAGCACAAATTCATTCCTTTCAAGTCTTGACAGGTTAGAAGCCCTTGAATTGTCTTGAATGTCAATTTTTCTCTTGGGCCATATGAAACAAGAACGTGCTTATGGAGCTGTTGGGTCTTCTTGAAAGATTAATGTAACCTATAGAATCACATTTATCACAGTGTCTCTTGTAAGAAATACAGCCTGCCTTCAGGGTAGCTGGATGGATTACAGAGATGCGAAATTGCAACAATTCAGCAATTAGCAACTCGGTGAGAAGGCCTTCATGAAGGAGATGAAGCAATGACTACAAATAGAATAAATTTACTTTAGAAGGAAAGATTAATCATGATGCAAGAGAAGGGTTGCTTCGAGTGTAAGCAAGAAAATTGTGCTGTCAGTAATAAAATGAGATAGAGAAAAACACCAAATAAACTAAGTACCAGGAGATACACTTCAAACAAGTTTTTTCTGGGTGTAAATGCTCCTCTTTGAGGGGTAGGAGCATACGTGTATTACGGTTGAGCAGACTCAAGGAATGGATTCCATGCTGGAGGACGCTGCCTCTGGTTGTCATTTCAAATTTCCCAATTTCAGGACATTCAAAACTTGCTGTCAAATCTGTTTAACTGTAATGGAAAGCTATTCCTGTCTAAAAAAAATGGTTTCTTATAAATAGGCAGGGTGGGGCACAGCTTGTGGTTATAGATGTATATTACAACATATTAGCTTCTGGAGACCTCAGTTGTCAGACTAAGGAGTGTATGGAACTAGGGGCTGAACTTCCCTGTTGACCTGGAGATCGGTTGCAGGGCATTATCTCAACAGCTTGGTTTCCAAGGCTGCACAATTGTAATGTCCCTCAAAAACCTTCTATCCTAAAGGCCAGAAAGAAAGCATACACAGATGAGACAAGTGGCTTGGGGTGACATAAGCTTTAGTACGAGATCTAAGATGTGAAAACACTTCACTAGTAAACGTTTGTGGTCTCAGTGCTGTGCCCTCCCTGCCACTGTCAGGCTGCAGTTCATGCTATGCCCAAAAGAGCTCGGGGGGTTAAGGATGGATTTCAGGTGGGACATAGCAGTGACTTTATAGTTTTGGAGAATGCGGTGTTCAAGTAAGGCTCTGCTGTGCAGGGAGGATGAACTGATGCTGTTCTGGAGCCAGAAGTTTGTGCCTATGGCACTGGATGAGAGAAGCCAGGAGGGATGGAAAATGAATAGCTGACATTTGTCACATAAGGCACTTTGATTTTTATGCCACTTTAAAAAGATTTAAAGGTTTTATTAGGAGAAGAGTTCTGGCAGTAGAGAGGGTGGCATAAAATGCTATGTTTTGGAGCAGTATGTAGGGAAAAAAAAGGCAAGACTTTTCAAAGGGATTTTTTTTCTATATATAAAAAACTGTATTTGGGAAACCTATACTTCACCAATGGCATTTAGTAGCATTTAGTTTTGGTTTAATAACAAGCATAGGATGAAATTGAATAAATCCAAAAACTTTATTGCAGCTTTTTTCTGAAGAAGATGTTTCATCTAGGAAATATATATTTTGAGAAAGCAAGTATGAGCACAAAAGAGGAGAGAAAATCAAATAGATAAAAAGAAATCAAGAGGGGGTCTGGAAAAGGGAAATCCTAAACAACTAGAATAAAAGAACTTAAATTTGGTTTTAATGTGAATTTTCTTTTATGCACAATATACCTTAAATTTTGTTACGTTTCTGAGGAAAATAACTTGTAGTTCTGTTGGCAGAAGGACAATGAAGCTGGTGAAGGGTCTAGAGCGCAAGTCTTATGAGGAGAGGCTGAAGGAACTGGGGGTGTTCAGTCTGGAAAAAAGGAGGCTGAGGGGAAACCTTCTCGCTCTCTCCAACTCCCTGAAAGAAGGGTGTAGCGAGGTGAGAGTTGGTCCCTTTTCCCAAGTAACAAGTGATTGGACGAGACACAACAGCCTCAAGTTGTGCCAGGGGAGGTTTAGACTGGATATTAGGAAAAATTTCTTCATCGAAAGGGTTATCAAGCATTGGAACAGGCTATCCAGGGAACTAGTTGAGGCACTGTGCCTGGAGGTATTTAAAAGACATGTAGATGTGGCACATGGTTTAGTGGTGGAGTTGGCAGTGTTAGGTTAACGATTGGACTTGATGATCCTAAAGGTCTTTTCCAACCTAAATGATTTTATGGTTCTGTGATCCTGTTCTATGATTTTAAGGTAGTAAAAAGACTGTGATTTCAGACTGCTGTCATCAGAAATAATTGTCTGGAATAACTACTAATTGCTGAAGCTGGGGCAAATTCTGCTTTTATGCCACCCACTCTGCTGTTTGCTGCCCATATGGGTTTGTTTTCTGACATCTTTCATGCTGATAGATCACAGAAAATGATCTACCATTGGTAGATGACCACTGATAGGTGGTCATCATCAGGCCTGAAAGTGGGTTGGTATGGCAGAGCTAGCAGCTGCTCCAGGCCTTTGTTCCCACCAACTCTGGATAAAGATTCGAGTGAAATGGGACAGTTGCTAGTTTTCAAACAAGTTAGTAGGTCAAATTAAAAACAGAGCTCTCATGTCAGCTGGCTGAGTGCCTTCTCTTCACTACAAATTCACTTATGCTTGGGTTACGAATTTTCTTTTTCTGCCTCCTATGAGGATTTAGTCTCTGTTATGAAACCAGGGTATAAAAATTTTTCATGCCACTGTAACAGGTACAATAATCTTTTGGATCAATTCAAATCCTTGCAATTATTATTCCATCTCAAGCTAAATTAAATTTAACAATACGTAGAGTAGCTTCTGGAGTAATGTAAATCTCACTTTAGGCTTTGATGAATCCAGATTAGTTCTTTTGGTTGTAAAGAGACATAATGAAGCCGTGACTACTTGGAAAAACTCTAAAGATTAGCTACACCCTGCTTAAAAGGAAATTCTTTTGATCCACAGCTTTTACTTCAGTTTAATAACCTACGTAAATGTCTCTGAATGACTCTTAAGAGATTAATTCTGCAGAATTTAAGTTGGAAGCATTTTGTGACTGATAATTTTACCACGTCCTGGGACTTCACATGCCACTTGGGCATCTGCCTTTTCTGTGCACCGGGAGGAGGAGTGTGAAAGATGCTGACCTACTTTAGAAAAGGGAAAACAGATTTAGCAAATAATTAAAAAATAAATCCTCTCTTTCAGAATAATTCTTGCAGAATCATAGAGCAATATTTGAAGCTTTAAAACTATACATTTTAATTTCACTGTATTTTCATTTAGAAAAATACTTGAAAAATGAAGACTCTGCATTCAGTGGGGAAATTGTGCAGTGTCTTGAAGGTACTATTGCTGCTATTAAGAAATTGGTAAGAAAAATCTAATATTTAGTTTCAAATATATGCGGAAGAGTTTGTTGGTAACCATGAAATTAATCTTTTACAGTTGTACTATAAGAAGTGTTCTCATGTGTAAGTTATATTCTACCTTAAGAGAGAGAGGTAGGCGGTTTGGAGTGAAGCTGGTGGGTGCTTGCATGCACTTTGCTACCTGCAGAACCAACCTGACTAGTATAGGTCACCCAGCTGATCCAAGCTCACCTGCTGATGTTTTAATGTGGGAACGCTAGATGCCATGACACTAGGTGCTCGTGAAATTTGAGGAATTCCCAGATTTCTGTCAAAGTAAAAAGAAGGGTCTTATACTCAGCAGTAAATTGGGACACAGGGTTGAAGTTCTGTTCCCAACCCTATTGCATCTTCATAGTCTGCTTTTGTGCAAGAGGTGTAAGCTCTGAATCTACAGCGACTTAGTAGGAGCATCACAAATATCACTCGAAGGCAGAGGTCTACTTGTGTAGAACTTTTTACATCATAAGGGCCTTAATGCTGTCAGTGCAAGGGAGAAAAATAATGTTTCCCTCTCGGGGCTGCTGTGAGGAAACACCTACTAATGTTGGTGCATTCAGCAGATGGTATGGAGTTCAGCAGGTAGGTGGTTTACCCTATGACTAGGTGCAAAAGGATTTTTTTGGAACATTTTGTCTTCTCTTGAAACAACTGCATTGTGTGTGATAATAAGAGACCTTACAGCAATTATGAGTTGAGGACAGCTGTTCATAGGTAGCTAACTTTTGCTGTAAGACCTCTGAAGCCTTTAAAGCCAAAATGGCTTCAAACAGAAGGTATTTCAGAAGTATCTCCCCGAAGCATTTGTTTAGGTAGGTGTAAATCTTACAAACTTTCCTTTCTTCTTTGGTATGCCTCTAAATCATCTATTTCAGTCCAACTCTGCATTAGTCCATCAGATGAGTGTTTTATATAACATGCTGAAATCATGAAGCTGTTTTCTTTTTCAGTGCTTCAGCTAATCGAGGATGTAACTCATATGAAATTAAAACCTTTTACACCTTTATTTTACACCTCTAAATATTTCATCTTCCCAAGGAAATGGGTAATTTATATGCGCGCATATAGAATTTGCTCTGTAGACAGTAAAATTCAACAGTACCTTTTCTTCCCACAGTGTCTCAGCTAGTGATTGTAACTGAAGGAGAAAGACAGGATTGGTTTTATGTATTAGTTGTGATGCCAAGGTCAACATCCATTTAAGAACTGATTTCTTTTCCCAGACATTCAGGGCTTCATCAACCCACCTAAAATTCTCAGTCATACAGATTGGAGGAGTCAGTTGTTTGAGGGCTCCTCCCACACCCAGTTCAGTCTGTTTTCTCTTGCTCCACCATCACTCTTAAAGTGACCCTTCCCATACCATTACCCATGAATCAGATGATGCCTTTCTAGTGTCTCAAGGTCAGCTAAAGTTCCCCTTCAGTGTAGTTTCAGGCCACAGGTAAACCAGGCTCTTCTGTTGCTGGAATAGCACCCTTCATACACAATGGCAGATGCTGGCAGCTGAGAGCTTCCCTGCTGGCACAGCTTTTGCAGCAGAGATGTGGGTGACAGCTTCCTGAAGACTGTTAAAAGTCAGAAGCCAACAGTTTCTGGAGCTCCATAGGTTTGTCAGCTACCTGTAAAACCAGTTACTTGCTATTTTGAAGAGTGAAGGAAAGGAAAAATGAGAGCAAGTATGAGCAAGGGGAATGATATATCTAGACATGGACAATATCCAGTATCAACTAACTAAAAAACCACGAAATAATGGTTTTGTAAGGAAGAAGTGCTTTTTCATCTGTTGTTGTATTACTTGGTTCTCACTTGGGGATTTTTTAATTGTCAGGAAGAAATTCGAAGGCATACTCTTGAATGCCTAGAAGAGGAGACTATAAAAAACAGCAATCTTCGCTTCAGAATGCAAAAATTTCCAGGAGAGATTATTGCAGAGATGACAGGTAGTACTGACTTCACCAGCTCTGAAAAAAAAACCAAAAGAACTGAATTATCTAGGCATTTAAACAATTTGAAGTATTCTATAAAATCAATCTTATTGCTAAAGGTAAATGACTTTCAATAATACCTTATTAATGAAAGAAGATAGGTGTTCTCTGCCGTATGATGCTGTGAGGGATTTTTCTCTCACATAAGAGTGTATATAAGAGATTTCTTCACTGAAGACCATGCACAAGCGCTAGAGGAATGAGTAAAGAACTGCAGCATTCAGTTCTGATCCCAGCCGTGCCACAGCCTTTCTCTGACACTTGAGATGGAGCACTTGAGTGCTCTGTGATGCAAGTTCTCTCTTTGTGAAGTAGGGGTAATAATGCTTATCTGACGTGACATTACTTTCGGGTGGGGTTCATCTGACCAAATACTTATCAATTGTCCCTTTTAGACAGTAAAGAGGAAGAGGCACTTCTAGGTATGATTTATCTCACCCTGGAACAGGTGTTTGAAGTCAGAAGAATAATGAACTTGAAGAGCCTCTTTCTCTCTACTGGCTATGAAGGGAGGCTAAAGCATTAGCTCAAATGTAAGTGTCTAGATAAAAATAAGTATGGCTTCAGGTATGGCTTCACTTTTAAGATGACCAACGCATATTCTGCTACTACCCTTCTATTTGCACTGTAGTCACAAAGCAAAGTGGCCAGGGAGTTGATCTAGGCAAATGCTAGGACTTCTTCCTTTTGGGAGAAGCAAGGGAGTATGGAATTCTTTACCTGGCTAACCATGAGGCTGCATGGCACGGGGGGAGGGATGGAAAGGTGGTAGGGTGGCCAAGAAGGGCAGGACTACTTTTGGTGTAATATGGGGTTAGATTAACTTCAGGTTCATCACGAAACAGCAGCCAGAGCTTTTCTTTTTTTTTCTGTTTTTTTTTTTTTTTGCGTTTTTTTTTTTCCCCAGCTACATTCTGTGTTTTGTTGATTACTTTCTTACAGCAAATTTCCTCCCTCACCTTCTCTCTGCCTATAGCACGTGGTTGCTATGCAGTTAGTCGATTGTTGATACTAGCTGCTCCATTCTGCACTGCCTAAGTGTTTTTGCGTGGGTGGATGTACGCTAATGTGACTGTTATCTCAGAAGCTGAAAAGATGCTGGAGTACAACGCCCCTGCACAGAGGAGCTTTAACCACAGTGCCTCTTCATGCAGCCTCACAGCGGCTTTTCTAGGAGAAATGTTATTGAATTTCAAGTAAAGTGATCCTGCTCCTTGTCCATGGCTGCCAGAGCTGGTTGTATGCAGAAGATTTTTTTTTTGGGGGGGGAAAGGAATAATTTTAATCAGTTTATGTCTAGGGAATACGTCTAGGGAATTTCTTAGACATGAAAAAGAGCAATTGTTCTGTGTGAACACAAAGAAATGCAGGGAAAATGGGATAAGGCTGAAATGATGAAAATGGGATAAACTACTGAAATAACATATGTGATTTCAGGGATATTAGTGTCTTAGAATCACAGCTATCCCTTACCAGGTGACAGTAGCAATAGCAGTGAATTAAAAATTATGGATCAATCCCTTAATCCATTATCTCATATACCTTTTTATAGCTAAGAGGCTTCCACACATTTTGTACTTATTTTTTAGCTCTTGTTACTGCTGCACGTGAATCCAGTGCTGCTAAGATAAATCAGCTGCAGTCTGCATTGAAAAGCATTTCTGATGAAATTGAATTACTGGATGAGAAGCAAATCCTTTGTGAAAGACAGAATGCTGCACTGTGGTATGTATTTAACTGAACGAGGAAAACCATACTGTCGCGATAATTAAGGAGAACTGAAATGCTATCAAAACGTGGTGAGCAGTGCTTGGCCCTCACCCCTGCAGCTAGCTGCAAGTGTTCCTAGGCAACTCTTTGCTACAGCAGCAAGCCTGATTTTTAAGATCTTTTTAAGTCCCTTGAACAGCAGAGCCTGCTTGCTGCTGCCTGTCATTTGTACCCCTGATAAGGTCGCTTAGGGAAAACTGTTTGCATCTTTGCTTCTTACACTGGCAGAAAGGGTTTTCTCTTTCAACAATTAATGTTAAGGAACTACAGATGAAAATAATAGCTTTCAGTTAAAAAAGAACTGGAAGGAATTCTGAATCAGTAACTGTGCCAGCGATCCATCTTCCTCTTCCGGAGTTATCCGAAGAGGATACAGAGACTTGGGAGATATTTGTTTCCTCCCTGCCAGATTTCATGTTACTGTCACCTTCTGCCATGCTGCTAGAGCTGTTTAAAAATAAAACACAGTGCATTTTCTTAGAGGAAGCCTGCTTGCTTTGTTCTTTCAGTGCTTGCAAGCAGCCCTTCCATTTTTAATGAAACTTGTGGAAAATTATCACATCAGTAAAACTTTGCAAAAGTTGTAATACTGAAAGCCATTTCATTGGAATGCAAGGTCTTACATGGTCTTCATCACAGGTACTGGTGCATGTCATGCACACTGCCACAGTACACTGAGCTGCTAATATATGAATAGGCAAGTAATCATTTCAATGAATATCTGAACCAAGTCTGTGATGTGAATGAATGGTAGGAAATAGAATTTTCATCTTTTTTTTTTTTTTTCCAGTGAGGAACAAGAATACTTGCGGATACAGTATAAAGAACGAGTAGACCTGCTGGATGAAAAGATGGCAATGAAAGCTAACACAAATGTTCTCTTAATTGAGGCCTGTGATAAAACAAGAGATATAGAGAGAGAAATAATCAGGGCAAAGGCAGCAGTAGAAGAATTGAAAGAAAAAATAGCTCAAAAAATGAGTAAACTTGAGAAAGAGAAAGAAGAATTGGATAAAAAGGTAAAGGTTTTGAAATGTACTTCACAGTTTTACAGATAGTTTTATAGTGCCAAAATGAAATGACCTTAGAAATTATTCCAGATGTTCTATTTTGCTTTCGCATATGGAGCTAACATATGTCTCCAGAGCAGCCAAACAGAAAAATGACTCTCTTGCCATTGACTGCACATTGGTTTGAACTTCTGTATACACATGCTTCTGTGTGTGGGGTGCATATATACACACGCACACTCACACACAAATATCCACACGTCAAAATTGCATGGTATATGAAATTTGTTGTCTAGCAACACATCTCAGAATACCATGTCTGTATTGCTACTCCTTACTGACTGTGGGATAAATAATCGTATACTGGGATTTCAACCCCTCCAGGCAAACTGCTTAAAATAGAGGTACCTTAATTTTCCAGCAAGCTTTGGGTGGTTTTGTGTTTATTTGTTATGCATATTTGGTATCATTTCAGAATGATAACATAAAAAAAGATGATCAGATTAATAGAAAACTTTCTACTAGAAAATATAGTATGATCAGGTGCCTACAGTGGAATAAAATCACATGAAATTTTGACAGGTCAGGTCCTCATTTGCATGTTATATTAATTATCGTTTCTTTTTCTTATAGAATTTGGTCATTTGGTCATTATACCAGTGTAAATCTTGTGCTCGTTTAATTTTGGAAGGTTTCAGATGTTTTAATATAAATTTTTAAACAATTCACAGTATGCTGCTCAATTAATTGTATTATTTTTAATGTAGAACAGAGAAATGAAAAAAATTCTTGATACTCAGGAGGCAAACACTTCCAAGAAAAAGCATGAATTTGAAATCTTAAACATAAAATCTTTGGACCTACAGCATTTGATAAGTCTGAATTCAACGGTAAGTGATATACAAAATTGTTTTGGTTCGTTAGTGCAAAGACCAAATTTCAATTTCATAATTGGTCAAAGTGAGGGAAATTTATAGAGAAATGCAGTCCCTACCTTTTAAGAAGAAAAATAAGCTTACACAATATCTAATTGACTGACGTTACTGTTAGTTACTCGATTATGAAGTCACTTTCAAAAATAGAAAGTCTATGTAGCCTGTTTTTACCAGTTTAATGAAACAGTTGGCAACTCTGTGCTGGTCAGTCTGTTTATCAGGATATTCTTATGGGGAATATTAAAAAATGTTAGTGAGAAGTTGACTTGAATCCCAGTCCTGCACATGCCTCTGGTGGAGCTAGTTGGAGGACTAGCTGAAAAAGAGAAATTACAATCAACGGATATTTAGGGGAAGAAATTGAGAAAAGAAGACTCTGCTCAGATATTATGAAAGAGTTTGTGCTGGAAAAGTGTTGTAGAAACTAAAATAAACAAGAAGACTATATTATGCTCTACTGCCTGGGAATACTTTCAGCAGTGCAAGTAACTCCATGCTGGTGGACATGACAATCTTAAAGAGGCTCAGGATCTAGAAAGTCAAAGCCAATAGGGCTACAAGACAACTAGGCTTTCTCTGTTTGCCACCTATTTAATATTGGCTTCCAGTTCAACCCTGCCTACTCTAGAACTACTTCTCCCTTTTTGCAGATAACTTATCAGATGAAAGTAAGGAAAGAGCAGTGTCTTCTTTCCTTTTATGATATCTTGCAGATAAGACTATTTGCATTCAGTTTAACATCTGCTGAGTTACCTCAGCACTACTGAAAGCAACTATACTGCAAAACTAATACTTGTGTAATGAGTTAAACCAAATTAAGGTGTAAAAATTTATTTTCTGCCCTAGTCTTGCCAACTTCTGTTAGAAGCACTGCTGCCTTCCCAGTAAAAGTCCTTTCTGTATGAATGAGTATCATTCACTAATGAATGAGTAATTGTAAAAATTCCAGAATTGTACCTGAGTAAACTCTGCAGTGAGGTTCCCTTAAATGACAGATTTCACAGGTTAATTTTTAATGTTTCTTTTCATTACCAACCTGCATGGCTTAAATTTTTTTAACTCTTTCAGTGATTAAATACAATAAATGCAGCCTTAACCACTGTTTCCTCAGTATTCTTTCTTTGCAGGCTGTTCTAATTTTGACTGTGAAATCTCAGAGTGGCTAGAAAATAGTAGAGTCTCTTGCAGTTGTTATGAAATCTTAAAAAAACAGTGGCAGTAAAGGGGCTCATTGTTTGCTGTTTTGAAAATTTCCTATGTCTTGACATAGTCTGTTATATTTTTTAGGCTATAATTAATGAAGAAATTCTCATAGCAAAACTGAAAGAAAAAAGCAAACAACTGGAAAAAACCCTGGAATTTAAAAAGACAGACATGCTGGCTCTCTCAGAAAAGAAGTAAGCATTGCTAGACCATTTGATTTGATCTTTTTGCTAAACCCGCATCAGTGTTTGAGGGATTTTTTTCTCCAATATTTTAGAAGAACCAGCCAAATTCTATAAAGTATCTGAATTATTTAATGGGAATCTTTCTATTGGCTTCAGCGGGAATACAGTAAAGACTTGGAGAACAGCTTAAGAAAATGTAAATTAGCTGTCAGGGAACAAATCTTCACAAACAGTGCCCCTTGGACTAGAGTTATACTCAATATATCCTAACAATATGCATGGTAGGAAAGTCAGTTGTTACTCCCCGCACTTGCTATCATCTTCCTATCAGCTGTAATGCTTACGTTTGCTATGGCACAGAGACTTGTTCTTCTGTATGTTACCTGATTTGCAATACATTACAAATGATGTCAATAAGCAAAATAATCCAAATGTCATTCTACGAGCTTGTCTATGTTAGACTCACGGAGCTCAATGTGGAGATCCTCAATTTAGCATTATCCATGCTGGCTCCATAGCTGCTTCTCTTCCGACTCTGCCATAGGCCTACTGAAGGGTTTTATGACTCAAGTGATGGGGAAAAAACCCGAGACTCTTCCTGGTGATTCAGACTTCTTGTTTGAACCCATTTCCCTCTACAAGCTGAGTTAAGAATCCCTACAAAAAAGAAAATGTGATTTCTTGGAAACTTGGGTAAAATTATTGCTCTGAACTCTACTATTTTTCTTGATGGCACTCTAATTCATTAATGTCTTCATGAAATGAATGTTGCCATTAATTAACGATGTAATTACTGTAAAAAAATGAGTTGCAGCCAACATCCAGCCATGGCCCTTGATCCTGTAGGCAGATATAAATTGCTTATCTTTACTTTCCTGAGTATTAACTTCAGTAGAAATACTTGTACTAGGGAAGTTGACCATCCTTGTGTTTTGTGGGTCCAAGTAGTTATGATCTGGTGATGACCACAGAGCAGTGTGTTACGGTGAATTTCATAGTCTGAGTGTAACAGAAGCATTGTCTTTTTTGTTCTTTTTGTGCTGTATTTTTGTAGCTGCTCAGTGTTGTGAAGGTCTTTATTTTAGAGTGCATGTCCTTCATAACTCATTCTACTATTGGATGTAACAGGTGAGTTAGGCAGTTGAGAAAGAATCTGGTCAGTGTATTTTTTCCTTCATAGTGTTTGGTACCTACTCTCAAAGCCTGGTCAATATGCATTTCTGCTTCTATATTCACTTGCTGTGAAACTACTAGGATGCTGGGGCTCCCTCTTTTTATTTTTTGATACCCTGTCTTCTGTATCAGATTTCTTTCTTCAAACACTTCTTTAGGTAGGCTCGTGCTTCTTGCATGCCTCCAGTTGTGTATAGAAGATAGAAAAGGAAGAGAGTATCCCTTTTTCTGACTATATCCTGTAAAAGACGCAAAGACACAATGCCCATCAGAAGCAAAAAGGACAAATCTATGCTCAAACTTTCCCATTTTAACCTGTAGACCTGTTGCTGGTAGGACTTATCTACCTGGAAACCTGGCTGCTTTCTCCTTGTGTACTTTTTCTATCAGTTAGTCTATAGAAAATATTGCCTCTCCCCACATACCTTCATTGGCTTGTATTTTAAGATCTTGCAGTAGAAAGCCTGCAGTAGAAAGCAAAGTTCTGTTTGTCCTTGCCTTCTCTGCCAGTTTTCTTCTCATCACATATATTAGAGAAAAGTAATGATTAAGGATATCTGAATGGAATAGAGCTCAAATGGATACGGATATTCACGTAGCTTACATTCACTTGGGGGCCTGAGAATAAGAATGCATAATATTTAATAATGTTTAAAATATTTTTAATACCCTCCTGAACATGTCTACATTGGCTTTGTTTAATAGAATTCAACTTGATTCTGAGTTATTGCTTTTACAATCAAAAATTGCCAAAGAAAATGAAGATTTTGATAAGGAACTTGAAAAGGTAAGAGAGATATTTTTATTCTGGATCAGAGTTTTTATTAGGCCTTGTCTTGTTGAAGCACTCAATGAGAACAGGCCAGCACAATGCATGACATGAGGTACACATGTCAGCCAAGGTGTTGGTCCATTAACAACTCTGCCATACTGACATTAGGCAGCACTAGGTAGGAGACAGAAATAATAATAAGCTAACATCTGTTGTCCTTATTTCTAGACTAAGGAATATCTACACAATGCTAAATGCCTGAATAAAAAACTTAAATTAGAAAATAAAGCAGTGTGCCAGAAGTATGAACAAGTGCTGGAAGAAGAACAAAGCTGGGCTATAAAAAAGGATGAGATGGTGGCAAAGTATGTTTTATCTATCAACTTTCTAAAGTTTGTGATTTTATGACTAAGGCTCTTCTTGCTACATAGTGAGATCATGTTTCTGACAAAGTGTCTAATATTTCTTTTTTTTTTTTCTGGTAGATTGGGAAAAATATCTGTTTTGTTTGATGACATGCTTGAATTTCTGGCAAATTATATGATGGAAAATAAAAACCTAGAGAAAAAAGTTGGATATCTTGAAGACAGCCTACTGTATGTAATCTTTCAATATTGACAATAGTAAATTGTCTCAGTATTGTTTACTCAGGACTTCAGCTGGTTTAAGAGATTCTGAAATATAACATTCAATACAGAAGTTAAATGGGTTTATGAACTATACTGTTAGTCTGGTATGACTCTTCATACAACAAAGAGGTTAGCTGCCAGTTACCCTAATTTAATCTGCAGTTTCTTATCACCAAGCGATGAACATACAAATTATGAATGATATTGAAGCAGTGCAAGACGTAAAACTGCACAAACAGTTGAGACTGTGAACTCCACACTGGGGTACCAGCTCTTGGACTAAGCCACCACCCAGTTTTGGCGGTATCTAAGAAAATCTGCTTTTACTCAGATAAATCTAGTGCACAGAAGTGCTCTGAAAAAGAAATCTTTGACTTGTGTAGTCTAAGCAGAACAGACTTTCTGTGCCCTATGCAGTGGGGTACAGCTGGGAGGAGCTTGGCGAAAGCACTGCAGCTCTCTGTTAGCCTGTAGTTGGTGGAAGAGATTTGGGATTTTGCTGCCGCAGGTGAGAAGGGCCCAGTGTGTACTGTCCCCAGGTATGCTGTGTTGGACCCAGTTCACCTATTTGCTAGAGAATCAGGAAATCAATGCCTTATCTTGTACACTGATAATCACATTCTGTCATATAAGAAGGGTAATCCTGACAAAAGGGAAAGCTTTTCTTTTTGTTTCTGCTGGAGAGTCATCCTTTGTAAGAGAAAGTAAAAACGGTCAAGCAATTAAGCTTATGTCCCCCAAACCCAGCAGAGCCAAATACTTGCACATACTCTGTGTTTTAAGTGACACCAACTGTCCTGGTTCTATGCAACGTTTTCACAGTGTGGCACTGAAGGGGCTGTGCTCCTAGGGTCTTCCTGTTATTCCTGTATTCCTGTTATTCCTCCTGAGAAATGTTTTGTTAATATGGAGTTGCCCTACTTACAGATATAATTATAACTAAAAATTATGAAAATAATTACTCACCTCCCTTTTCATACCGAATAAGAAAACATACAAAACGTTTGTTCTGCTTTGTAGGAAAAGAGGTACATTTCTATCTTGATAGGATCAGTGTCTGCGTTTTTCCTGACAAAGGAGATATTGTTGCCATGTAGATGCGGGATGCAAAAAAAAATAAGACCGTGAGGTAGTCAAACACTGTTAAAAAGGAGGTAGCTATGCACTGCTAAAGAGGAGAACTTGTAATGAAGTGCAAAGGAGTCTATACCATAAAACTAAGTTAACAAGATAATGAGGTGAAATAATCATCACAATGTATCTTGATGTTAATTGGATATCTTCACTAATGATAGTAAAGGGTTCTAAGAGCTTTCTTCCAGAGTCCATCAGCTTTTAAACTAGGCTACCTGGAACTGTGCAAAATGCATTGCTGCTCTGACCTTTTAGAAAAACTGACTGAAAAATCCCCTTTCTCCAGTCCATGTCTCTGTGCTTTCCTAGGTTTTTATTTTATGTTTGTACATAATTATCTTGTTTTGTGAATGTTCACTGACTTAAAAGCACCCCTCTGCATCAAAGCCAGAATACTTTAATTTCACTGTACGTCACACAGACCTCCCAGTCACTTTAACAGAGCCACAAAACTGGAAATCAAAATTAAGATGTCTTATTAATTTTCATTTTCTCTAAAAGTAATATGCAATGTATTCAGAATCTTACCATTCACCTTACAGGATTGACTGATTTTTTAAATTTTTTTTTTAATGTACATTTTCAAATGTGGACTGTCAGGTTTCATTCAAACAGGGCAATCTTCAGTTGATTAAACCCACTGAACTGAGAAACCCACTGACTTGACAACAGTGAACGTAGTTTTGGAAAGTATGGAATAGAAGAACTGTGATTTTTCAGGGTATTAAGAACGATTTGGGACACATTCCACTACTATTAAAATGTCTTACAGTACTAGCTTGATACATTCAGCTTTGCATTTGTAACAATAAAATCTTTGGAAAAAAGCCCCTCTTTGTAAATCCTGATGGGTTTTGAGTGGGTGCTTCCCACCACCTTTGAGTCTTGAAGGAGTGAGAATCACTGGTTTCAGACTACCAACCTTTTTTATTGTTTTGAACAGTCCTAGCATGTGTTGAATACATATAAAGTTAATGTATTTTAGTATTTATGTCACATGCTACACGAAAAAACACATAGTAAGCAATTCAAATAGATTGATTTGTCCATCTGGCCAGAAGTTCTACTTCAGAAAATATTCTTTCATAGTACGTGCTGCTAATATGTTAGAGTAATTGTTCGTTTCTGAAACATCTGTTCTTGTGTATTGCATTTGCTTATTGTTTCTGTCTTGAAAGATGTACTCCTTGATCTGCCTTTGGTTCCTAAAAAGAGCATCTTAATTTTAAACTGATGTTTTCAACCTGAGAAACAACGTGCAACACACAGCTGTGGTTGAACACTAGTATGTATATGTTTTTGAGATGTGACCAACAGGCACCATATTACCTCTCTCCAACCAGAGCAAGTGCTTAGCATGTTGGTTGGTGGGTAGGAAGGAAATTTTGAAAAACTGTACTAAAAATTTGACATAAACTAAATGTTCTGCAAAACTTCAGCATTATTTCTGAGAGTTTATCTATTTCCGTCCCCCCAGAAATATCAGGGAGAGGTACGCAAAAGAGCTGGCATCTCTAGAGCAAGATTTGAAGATGGAAAATAAGAAAAGGTAGGATATAACAGAAAGTGTGCAATGTTTCTTTAAAACAAAGCAGCAACTTAATGAATTATTGCATCTGGTTGCTGCTATTATATTAAAGATAGAAACCCAAAGCCTCACTATATAAATATTCCATGATATAATCGCAAATAAAAGGGCATCTCCTCAAATATACCCATGGTTTCATTTGAATAGAACTTCTATAGTGTCAAGTGGCAAGAACCATTGAATTTACTGTATAAGTGTCTTTCAATCACTATGACATTAAATGTTCTACTTTATTTTATAAGCTATTGGGGATTTTTCCAGGATATGGACACTTACATAAACTGTAAAAATCTTTGGGTTTTTTTTATTATTATTTTAATTAAATTAATGCTCATTGGTAGCTGATCCTGCACCTTTGAGGTCAATGAGAGCTTTGCCATTGAATTCAATTTGAAAAGTGTCCCAGTTCCCTGCAGTATCAAGCACATGCAGCTCCAGCTAGGAAATATGGGCTCTTTGTGTGCTGAGCATCTTTTCAGATCAGGTCATCAGATTGGTGGGATCTGGAGTTCCAGCTGTTTTATAGATAAACCCTTTGCAAGAGTCAGTAAAAGTGAGATATCCTTGCATTTTCAGGTATTTCATCTTGAGGTGAAATTGCAAAGAATTGTAAGGAGTGTGTTACACAAAGGTCACAAAAAGATTAAGGGTTATTTCATGAGTATTCACAATATCTGCCATGAAGTAGTTTGCATCACTCTTCATATATGCACACATGTCTACCCACGGTGGTGTGAGTTACCTGTAGAAAATGCTTTGGGTTGGGTAATCTAAGTGACTGATTGCAGCTGGAGTTAAGGTGAGAGTGATATAAAGCTTTCCGGCTGGTTCTGAATTTCTCAGCAACTGCCTGATTTTAGTTGAAGCTCTTGGAGGTCTGCTCATAATATTTGTCTAAAATCAGTTTTGTGTATCTGGTTTTTGAGGTGCTGTCATTCCACATTAATATGGAGATACCTTCTTTTCAGAGCATTGAGACCTATGTACTTAATAGGTTGTTTGGTTTTTTTCCATTAATGCCTACTTGTATGTGATTTTTACTTCCTCTTTATTACTGGCAAGAAAGAAAAAGTCAATTTGGTAAAGTGCTTAGTCCCCTAGTGTTGATAGGATACTCTCCAAAATAAGCCCATTGTCTGCTCAGCTACTTCACACTAGCTCTGCAGCTCTGACTTCTCATTTAATTATTCTGTCATGTAAGGTGCAAAGAGTTCTGGAGGTTTCTTGGTCATCTAGTCCAGTCCAGGTGTCCCCTGAATACTACATTATACCTTTGTCTTCAAAAAACAATCATGCTCATTCCAAAAAGCCATTGCTGCTTTCCCCCCTTACCCTCATTAAGATGTCATTCTAAAATCTTATTTGTTTGATGACTAAGGATAATTTTTTTTCTGACTTCTAGTCTGCATTTTCACATAGACAGGTAGTGTCTTTTTGGTTTTGTACCAGTGTTGTCTTTTATCCTTTTCACAATTTACAAAGCCTAGGGTTTTATGAATGTGAAATCTCATCCCTTCCAACCTTCCAATTTACTAAGGTAAATTTACCAAATTATTTGGGCCCAGGCATATAACAGAGGCACTTAAGTGAGACTAGTCACCTTAAGACTCCTCCAGGTTCAGTTCAAACAGAGAGGCACTTTAAAAGGTTTTTACGTCTTTTCATGCATCCCTCCTAGATTTTGTCAGGATCCTAGGTTTCTACCTGAATCAATTTGATTGTAGTCCTGGAGTTACAGGAGATACATTTGTATTCCAATCACTTAAATTAGGCTTGCAGTTCCTCATATAATGTTGTCTCCCTTCTCTGTTTTTCTTCCAATTTCAATTTATTTCTGTTTATGTGTCTGTCACCAGAGTAATGCTTCAGTGGAAGCTACTGTACTTAGGAAAACAGAGAAAACTCTTTTTCTCAGAGGAGGAGAATGTAAACAGAAAATTAAATGAAAGAATAGAAGCTAGCAAAAAAAGGCATGCTGGACTATTTATGGAGGTATGTTAAACTGCAGCTGTTATAACCCACTACATCCAATGTTACGGTATGTTCATGCTGTACATAATCAGAGTAGTGTGATACTGAAGTAAGTAACCTCTAAGGGCAAATTCTTTTTAAGCTATTAAATATGATATCATGCCTAAAGATCTTCAGTGTCTAAAGATCTAAAATTTCCATTCTTGAAGATATTCAAATGCTGTTTTGACATGGTCCTGGACAAGTTGCTCGAAGGGGCCCTACTTAAGCAGGGAGGTTGGACAAGATGACCTCCAGAGGTCCCTTCCAACCACAACCGTTCTGTGATTCTGTGATCTGACCCTAACTCCTATTAATAATGATTTTAAAGCAATTACTTATCTTAGCAGGTGTTGTGTTTTAAATCCAGATTGCTCTCATTTTGCTCTAATTGTTTATTTTTGAGTGGTCCAGATAGATATAATGTATTTTAGAAATCACTGACCTGCATTTTGCTTTCCATTATGAGACTGAAGACCTTGAGAGAAAGCTTATTCAGTCTGAAAACGAAATCAAAGCCCTGAGTGAAGAAGCAAGTAAGAAGGAAAATGATTACAGGAATTATAATGAGGATTTTAGTAACAAAATAAAATGTCTGGAGGTAAGTTTTGTTGTTCTTTTTATTAACCTTGGGAAGATTTCGGATGGATGAATTGGCAGTGTTTGTTGTACCTCATTGCAGCTATGCTCGTTGGAGCAATGCTTAAATGTGACATATCTGTCAGTAATTGTTTCAAGAAAATTCTCTACTTTTCAGGTTGTTGGGTTTTTTTGGCTTTTTTTTATGCTCAGAAGCAGTTAAGACCCTCAGATTGAGACACTGGAATCAGTACACATCCATATATGTGTATGTACATATGGGCATCTATGTCAAAAGCATGCAGTGGAGGTGTTTCTCAGAAGGGATGCCTCCCATTTTAAAAAAAATAAAAAATGTTCAGGACCAGATTCAGTTCTGAGATGCGTCCAGTTTAGCTTTGTAGTGAGGCTCCAAATGTATAACCTGTTAATGTAGGATGTGTTTCATCATTTTTGGGTAAACGGGCCAACAGTCATGGAAATATGACAGCTTAATTTTAGACACTAATAAGATTCTCCTCTGAACTATTGTTTTTGTAAATCTATTAGAGTGATTGATGGTGTACAAGATATAACCCAAGGCTACTTAGTGTCACTGTTCTTTAAAGCACTGATGAGCTTTCTTTCCCAAAGAAAGTAGGACACTGAAATGCTTAATATGAACTATGCAGAGCTTGCAAAGATTTCAAGTACTTCTCCAATCTTTGGTATATAGCATATGCTCTGTCCCCAGGGAAGCTATCTGACTCTTGGTCAACGGTCTGATTTGAGATTGGATGAATCAGGTGCTGATGAAACTGTTATCAGAGGGTTGCCCTTTCCTTTGTGGCTGTTGTGGTTTTGACCGGATTGACCAATAAGAACGACAGATGGCCCCGGCCTCCCCCCTCTAAGGTAAAGAGAGGAGAGGAAGAGATGAAGAGATTTATGAGTTTAGAAAAAAACTAAACTACTTTAATGAAAATATTAATAAATAATGAAATAATAAATAAGAAGAAGAAAAAAAAAGAGAGAGAAAAAAAAGTATACAGTATATACAAAACCATGTCAAGCTCCCAGGATGATGATCACGTCACCAGCAGGCACAGGGAAAAGTCCCAGACTGGACTCGGTGATGGACAGGAGCTGGATTCCGGATCTGGAGTCAGGAATGCTCAAATAGGGATCAGACAAACAGGCAGGGTCCTCCTCTGACATCAGCCATTGAAGAAAGAGAGTTGACCTGTTGATTGCTCAGCTTTTATACTGAGCGTGATGCAGATGGGATGAAATACCCCGTTGGTCAGGTTTGGGTCACCTGTCCTGTCCCCTCCTCCCCACAGGTGGGACCCCTCTACGCTTCTCTGCTTCCAGCCCTCTAACGGGACAAATAAAGAAGTTACCTGACCTTATTGTTATAGCACTAAGTATAAGCCAGAGCCTCTCTGCATACTGTTCTTGGGCATAATCAGGTCTTATCACTGTGAAAGTGAACAGTTTCTGAACAATATGCTGTTAATTTCAGAGTTTAGTTAGTTAGAAGAGGCCCAGCTAAAAAAGTAAAATTACTGAGCATAAAATTAGCTTTGTTTTACCTCAAACCAGGACAGTGGCCTGGACAGAGCCAGGTTGAAAAAGTAATTGAAACTGTGTATTTTCATTCAGTAACACACTCTAACATTTTCTCCTTTTTTTAACTGTTTTCCTGCCTTGATTTCATTTCCTACCATTTTGATGAAACAATTGAAGTTTGCTTTTTCTTTTTTTTCTTCCTTGTTTTTCTTTTGGAGCTTTCAGCATTTTCTTGCACTTGCTTTCCACTACTTTCATCTGCAAAATGATTCTGTCTGAATGCTGTCTCATGGACACGGTCTGTGTAAGGGGAATAAATTCCTTTGAACTGATCTGACATGACTCTTACATTATGCTTTGTCTGGAGCATCATGATGGTGCGTGATACCAAAGTACTCCATAGAAATAAGACTCAGATCCCCTCGCTTTCTCTGCCTTCTTCACATACCTGTTTCTGCCCAGGGAGCCATTCTGTCTATTCTCCTCCGTATTTCCCATTTTTTTTTCATTCTTTTGACCCATCCTTCTGCTACAGTCCTTAGAAAATACAGCTCATGAGCATATCCAAACATCTACAGTATGAGGTTTTCTGATGTTTCTAGTCTTTGATCACAGGAGTGGATATGATCGACCTGACTTCAGAGTCTCAGAGGGAACAAAATCATGTAGTGCAGCATTTGACACTAGCGTCCTGTAAAGAAGAAAGTTCAGAGTCCTGGTGTTACTTCACATCCTGGGCCCAGTTTCATTTCTTTGTATGGCTGTATTTCCTGGGTGTCATCTTGTCTTTCTTATAGCATTGTTCTTCAAGCCTCCCAGTCTATATAGGTTGTTCCTGTTGTCTCTTTCTGTGTTTTCACCTTCTGCAGCAAAAGAGATTTGTTTTTCCACTGAAAAGTCATTTAACTCGTGACTTGTGTTCCTTTGGTCCTCACCAAGATGAGATTCCTCTCTGCTGAGAGATGCATGTACATCCAATTAGACTTTTTTTTTTCCTTATAACCAAAGGTCAGATTTTTTGTAAAGCTAAGGAGTGAAACAGGAAAAGATTAAAATGCACAGATTTGTAATGGTATTTAGGTGACAATCCGCTTAGTCTTTAAGAGCTAATAGTTCTTCCCAATGTTGATGTACCAGAGTGCAAAGATTCCCAGGCTGATACGTATGTGCAGCTCAGATCTAGGAGCATTGTAGTTAAGTTTGTATTAAACAAATTTCGCTGAATTTTCACTGAATTTTTAGAGTTGGAAGGGACCATAGAGATCATCTAGTCCTACTCCCCTGCTGAAGCAGGATTGCCCAGAGCTAGAGCATGTTACTCAGGACTGCATCCAGGCACGTCTTGAAAATCTCCAAAGAAGGGATGATACTAATCATATTAGTATGATTGAAAAAATATGCTGATGGCTGGGCATTGAGCAATAAAATGAGACAGGTCAAACCACAGAATGACATGCTGATAGGAAAGAACATGTGGAATAATGTGAAACCACTCTATATTTGTGATAAGACAAAAAAATATTTGTTTTGCTTCACTGATGGGTTAGCAGAATCAAATGCCTGGTATACTAATGCCAGCACCAGAAAAATAACATTTCATGTAAGGATAGGGAAGGAACAGGTTAGCAAGCATACCTACAGAACTCAGGTGCCTTCAGATCATCCAAACCGAATGAAATTCACCTTCAGGTAGTTAAGTGGCTGGAGCCATTTCAGAGCTATTCATGATTATATTTAAGTGCAGGTCAAATATGGGCAAGTGAAGCTCAAATCAACTTTGGTTTCCAAAATAGCCATACTGGATAAGAAACAAGGTTGGTTCTACCAGGATCCTGTCTTCTGCAGTGATCAATAGTCCTGCTTGGAGAAGTCGTGTAAGAACAGTCAAATATAGAATTAATCATCTTCTGTATAATCTCCATGAAAAATGAAGTGTCAGGAATTTCTTTGGATGGAGAGTATCTGCATTGAATAGCTTTTGATGGAATTTTGTGCTATGCTGGATCTTCAGAGCAATACTCTCCTATCACTGATTGATTCTTTTAGCTCACATATACAATTTTCCTCTGTAACAACCTATAACATATGATTTATTTAATAAGGACAAGAATTTTCTTTTGTTTTGAACCTGCTGTCTCAAAAGTTTATTGGCATCTTGCAGCTCTTGTGTTATGAGAAACAGTGAATAACAGTTGTCTTCTCATCTTCTCCAGCAAAGGTGTGTGATTTTTACACATGTTCATTGTGCGTCCCTTCAGTTGTCTCTTTACCAGGCTGGAGAATCCCAGCTACAAAAACAGTTGGAAAAATCATCCTACATAATAGTTACCCAAGTTTTACTGACCAAATAGAACTGTGGTCCCCGTTAGTTTTCAGGAGGCTTACTCTCATACTGGAATTAATCTGTTTTTTCCTTAACAACTCAGGTGATAGGTTAGAGTGAATGCTTATCCTATCTGCAAATGACAAACACGGTAAGAGTGGGAGCACCCTCTGCAGGTCAGAACTAGAATTCAGGATTATTTAGCAAGTTGAAGAAGTATTTTTTTGGGGGGGAAAAGTCATAATAAAAAAAATCCATATTTTTGCATTTAGGTAGAAACAGTTGTCTGTACAAATCCATCACGAGGGACTTATTCAGGGTGTGATAAATACAACTAACGCTGAAAAGTTGAACATAAGTAAACAAAGATTTGTAGTAAGGAAAAAGGCAAGTGTCAAATCAGTCTGTATAAAACAGCTGAGCCTGGCAAGGCTTATGTTGTATGTTCTCTACCCTAGCTGGTCTCAGTGGGGCACAGCTGGAATACAGCATCCAGTATTGATCAACTCATTTAAAGGAGGATGTAGATTATTTTGAGATCCAAAAGGAGTTCACTAAAGCTGATCAAAAAAAAAGGTTGAAGAAACGTGCAGAATTTCAAATAGGTAAATCTAAGAGAAAACATGGTAGTAACTACCAACTAAATAAAAATTCATAGCAAGATGATAAGCTTTTCTCCTTGTCTACTTGTTGAGACAAACAACACGTAACAGAATAGATTTGACTTAAGAAAAAGTTAGGGCCTGAGACAGCACTGACAGCACAGTTAGTAAAACCCTGGAATCGCTTGTCTGAAACATGGTCTCTCTACCACTAGGGCTTTTAAGGGCACATCAAACATCTGTCGTGGGTACTTATGTCTAATTGATTCTGCTTTAGAGCAGAGAGATGGACTAAGATGACCTCTTGGGATCACTTCCAGTATTGTTTTCTCTGTTTTTCACTCCTCTGGGTATGTTGAATTATTAATGCATTAAATGCTGCTTAGATAGATTATAGATTAATATTTAGTTTCATTAAAGAATGACATCAAATCTGCAACTGAATATCTACTTAAAAAAGAAGAAGAACTAAACGTAAGCAGGCTAACCTTGGAAGAAACCCAGAGAGAAAGAGAAGAGGCGTTTACAAAATATGAAGAACTGAGGAAATCACTTTTACGTAAGTATTAAGTAGCTCGTCTACATTATGGGTCTTTCTCTTGCTGTTTCCAAGATTGTCTGCCTATGGCTCAAATGAACTACGAAACGTATAAATTCAGCTCTTTGCAACAACTGGAATGTATATACATGTCCATAACACAAACAGAAAGCATTTTTTTAAAAAATGATGGACCAATTAAAGAGATCACCTAGATTTATTTATAACAGCTTGACTGTAACGTTCAGTCATTGCGCTGTCTAAAAACCCTTTCTCTGCTTTGTAGAAAAGAAAGATGAAGAGCTACGAGTCAAAAGAGCTATTCAGCAGTCAATCGAAACTACTGGGAAGCTCAAGGAGGACAAGGTAATAACCTAAAACTTAGCTGTACTACTTCTGCAAAGTTGACACCACCAGCTTTATCTCCTCCCAGTAAAGATCAGACAACCATGAAGACTGGAGGAGAGAGACTGGGGCTCAGGACGTAGCTCCCTCTCTGTTGCTGTGTTTCCATCTGGGGGATGCCTCAGATTTAGGCAGGTTTAGGCAGCTCAGCCTAAACCTAGCATTTATAGCAAGCTGCCCTTCTGCTTGAATTTGCACTCCTTAGGCAAGTGAGCAAGTGAAAAAGAAGCTGGTGAACTAAGGACGTTTGTGAACCTGCTTCTGTTCAGGTGCTTCCCACAGGCAGGAATTTCTGCCACCTCAGTAACTCATATTTGAAAAATCTTTCCGTATCCTTGCCGCTTTCCCTGTATTTCTCATTTCTAACTTGCGGCATTCAATCAGCACCAGTGTAAGGAGAGAGAAACTTCTAGAGCTGTGGAGGTAGTTGCAGTGGCTCAAAGTATCTGAGCTATGGGGCATCTACTGCTCCCAGACAGAGTGTCTCTGCAGAGGTCGCGCAGTGCCCCTGCCTGTCAGCCACCTTCAGACCTCTAACAGCTGAATAGACCACAGTGCACATCAGACCTGCTGTGCCTGCACTGGCCATTTTTCTGATGCATACACGTAGTGAGGCCATTTGCTAGGGCTGGTGGACATCAGGCAGCCTGGCCAGAGCTTGTTTCAGCTGGGTTGTACATTCCAGGCAAACAATCAGATTGCTTTTACTTTCTGTTTCTCTGCTGGAACAAAGCTTTTAAGTGGAAAAGGAACATAGTCACCCCTTCTGCTCTTAATAGGAGGAATCAAAGTATCTTTAGTTACTGAGAAGCATAAGACAAGCTCAATAAACTACATAACGGGCTCTTAAGAAGCTGGTCAGATTGTAGGATTTGTGCTCCAGTGGTCTGGTAATGGGCAAACATCTAGGATGAGCTCCATAGAAGCCACATCAACACAAAAATTGTGCCTGTTAAGAGAAGGGAGACCTGTTCCTTCAACTATATTAGAATAGAAATAGCACAACGAAACATCAGTGACCTGAACGAGGGGACAGAGTGTATCCTCAGCAAGTTTGTTGATGATACCACACTGGGAGGGGTGGCTGACACCCTGGAGGGCCGTGCTGCCATCCAATGAGACCTGGACAGGCTGGAGAGCTGGGCAAGGAAGAACCTCATGAGGTTCAACAGGGATAAGTGTAGGGTCCTGCACCTGGGGAAGAAGAATGTCAGGCACCAATACAGGTTTGGCGTGGACCTGCTGGAGACAAGTTCCGAAGAGAAAGATCTGGGGGTCCTGGTAAGACAGCAAAATGACAATGAGCAAGCAGTGTGCTCTTGTGGCCAGGTAGGCCAATGAAATCCTGGGCTGCATAGGGAAGAGTGTGGCCAGTAGCTTGAGGTAAGTCATTCTTCCCGTCAACTCTGCACTGGTGAGGCCACAACTGGAATATACTGCATCCAGTTCTGGGCTCCCCAGTTCAAGAGGGACAGGGAACTACTGGAAAGAGCCCAGCGAAGAGCAACAAAGATGATTAAGGGATTGGAGCATCTCTCTGATGAGGAAAGGCTGAGAGAGCTGGGACTCTTCAGCCTGTAGAAGAGAAGGCTGGGGGGAGACCTTATTAATGCTGACAAGTATCTAAAGGGCAGTTTGAGGGAGGATGGAGCCGGACTCTTTTCAGTGGTTCCCAGTGACAGGACGAGGGGCAACAGGCACAAGCTGGAACATGGGAAGTTCCACTCCAATCTGAGGAAGAACTACTTTGGGGTGAGGGTGGCAGAGCCCTGGAAGAGGCTGCCCAGGGAGGGTGTGGAGTCCCCTTCTCTGGAGATTTTCAAGACCCGCCTGGATGCTCCTGAGTAACATGCTCTAAACATGCTCTGGGCAATCCTGCTTCAGTGGGGAAGTTGGACTAGATGATCTTTGTGGTCCCTTCCAACTCTAAAAATTCAGTGAAATTCAGTGAAACAGTTGTGTACACCTGAGCCTCCAGTGACAGAAAGTGATGCCCTTGTCATTGGGTGAGCCTGCAGCAGGAAGGTCACATCACTTCATGTCAGAGCTTGTTCCTATCTTGTGGACCATGAGCAATCAGTTCTTCTCTCTGTATCTCTTCCTCGTCATTGGTAAGAGGGCATAGATACCTGTCTGAGATGCTGCTTTGACATTTTTAAATGAAAGGTGCCACATAACAAAAACTCTTTATTTAATGACACAAATCCTATATAAAGATCAGTTAGCAACAAAGAGCTTATTATTAACAGCTGGAGCTGAGGAGCAAATTGCGGATCAAGCGTGATGCTGTGATTGACCAATTGAAAAATCATACAGAGAGTATGAAGCTGCTAGAACGAGACATCTATGAGATCAACAGGAAAGTCGACATCGTGAACACCGAGAACTGCAGACTCAAATTAGTGAGTATATTGGAGCGTCACAGTGCTCCTTCTCCACATGAAGTTGTCTGGTCATTTTCATTTCACAGAGAACTAGCTGTAGAAGATGATGAAGTGTAAACAGCACAGGACAAACCTGGCCTTTTAAATAAACGTGTGGAGCTCTGTTTAATTCAAAAGGAAACAAAAAGGAATATTCAAGGACAAGGCCTCTACCTGAGGCATAATCAGTATCATATAATTGCTGCATTCAATCTGGGATTGTAGGAAAAGGCCTTCCTGACACATGAAGGGGCCTGAGATGACTGTGAGATGTAGAATAGGCCTGCAAATTTGTAATCTATGCTTTTGAAGATCCTCTGTATACCTTTCAGGTCCCAGGCTACCAGCGTAGTAGAACCTCCTTCCCCATAAAAGACATCCTAGAAGTGTTTTTATTGCCAGCTGTTATCAGGCTGCCATCTGAACCTCAACCCCACGGGGACTAAATTTCGGAGACAGTCTGAACCCTGTGCACCGTTTGCTGCCTGCAGGCACGGAGCTCTGCTGCTGCAAGGGCAGTTGCCCGAATCCCTGTGTGCTAGCGCTGCAGGTGCTAGGTACCAGCTACTCTGCAGCCCTATCTGAATATATCCTTATGGAAACAAAGGTTTCCCTCAGGAAGAGAACACTCGATTACATTACAAACATCCCCCTGTTTATGCTCAGATCATTAACAGAAGCTGAGAAGCTCTGATTTTTCTGGTGCCTATATTGCACCAGGGAATTCTGTTCATTTTGCCCGACCTGGGCCACCTCATGCGTTTCAGCCAAACTGGGACGGTACGAGCTGAGTCCTGGTAGAGCTGATGCAATGTGAATGAGTCCATCCTGTTTTGGGGGAGTGAGTGAGGAGAGTTTCCCTGGTTGCACATGACCTGTGCTGCTCTGGCTTTTCTCAGCGTCCTCATCCATTTTTTTTGGAAGTGAAGACATAGCTGGGTTGTGTTGATTTTGGCAACTGTTAAAATTTGTTCAACAAGATGAAATGGATGTTGTTGAAAGAAAGTGTGTCCACAGGAATACAATGACCTAAAACTCAGTTTATTCTTTGTGGTATCTTTACAAAGATCGGGAAATTATTTAGAAGAATTTAGAGAGAATTATTCAGTTGTAATTATTTTTTCACAGTGCAACGAGCAGATAAAAGAAGATATTTTTGCAATGAACGCTGAAGCAGAAAACCACAAGTCAGCAACATTCAAAATCCTGAATGACCTAACAGTGCTTCATGGTAACATGTTAATAACTATTTCAAAACAAAAAAGTGACATTTTTTAAATAATAACTTTCAGTCCTTACATCATTTTTTGGCACAGCAATCTACTACATTTTAACTGTTAACTTTTTTGTAGATCTCCTTCTGAAGGGATGGTCAGAGGAGAGATTAATTCAAAAGGTGAATTTCAATTTTCTATTGTTCTGTTTTGCATAAATAGTTTTCATTTACCATGTAAAAATTAAAATTGCGTTTTGCAAATAAGGGACTACAACCTTGGAAGTTGTACAGGGGCAAAGTAGTAAACCTATGTTTTCCAACATTGTATAAAAGTCCTGGCTATAAAAATAATTCTTTCCTGATACCGTTCCTTTTCCTGGTCTTATATTCAAGCCTTTCTTACTCCTGTACCTAGTAACGTTCTTCCTGTTCTACATTCAGCTCCTCAGTCTTGTTATATATTTCCAGCTGGGGATGGCCTTCATTTTGAACAGGTATTAAACCAAACTATCATGTAAGAAAGTTTTTCACCAGTTATTCCATTAGAAGGGCAAACTTTGCCCTTTTTATGCAAGGATTGGGTAGTTAATGATAAACTTCCAACAGAACTACAGGTCTGGTGGCCAGTCAAGCTGTGGGAAAGCAAGATAAACAAAACAGGTTTCTTAACATTTTGAGGGTTTTGGGTTTGAGTTTGTTGCTGTTGTTTTTTTCCTTTTAAGGAAAAAAATGAATTCTGCTGTGTGTCATTACAGGAATTTCTGGAGAATGAGCAGGAAATACTGAACGAAGTGACAGCTCTAACAACAAAAATTCAACAGCGAAAGGAAAAAATTGGTGATATTAATAGCAGGCTACAGAATAAGCTGGGAGAACTGGATTCTCTGATTCTCAAAAAATCTAGAATGGATGATCACTGTAAGATACACTAAACTTTTCCTTTTCCTTTTATCCCCCCCCCCTTTTTTAAAAAAATCTCAGAGTATGTTAATTCTTAGCAGTTTGTGATAAAACACAAGTCGTACATCCAAGTTCTATCTGATCCCTCTGCTGCAGATGGAGACGTGCTGGTGTATTTATTAGAACTAGACATGCTTTATAACACAGCCTGATATTATTATCCCTAATTGCCACTTTCTAAAGGCGATAGATAATAACACTGAGGGGGCTATAAAACAGTCTAAGCATCAGTGATCTTTCCAGAACTATATGTTTGCTTTTCCACAAAGGATAAATAAAACTAACAGACCCCCAACACCCTCAGCCTGTGGTTGTGTGATTATCACCGTAGGACTATACGGTTCATTAATGTTTATGTTCTCTAGAATATTATGTGTGGGCAGCTTGTATTGCTGTTTCCGTTTAAATGAACAATATTCTATACTCTTTGTCTTGGGGAGGGGTGGTATTACACAGGGGCCCTAGGCACGTACAAATCACTTGCTTCAGGGCCCCCTTTTAACTTAAATCCTATAGATACCTGCTTTGCCTGTTGGTTCATGGAGGTCTCATTTGTAATGAGTCACAGGTTTGGTCACTGTACGGCCACTGTCTTGTTACAGAATGTGTTTTTTATACAGAATAAAGCCAAAAGGCTATTGCATATGGGCTACTTCCAAATCATTGGGTCTGGGTAATATGACAGGAAACCAAGGAGAGGAATGATGAATTTTTAGAGGAAGGGAATGCCCCTGGAAGGAAGTCAGGCAGAGAGGGGGAGGACAGTGAACAGACAGCAGAAGAGAATTCCACTTACCTGAAAGCCAGTTCCAGTATTATCTTCTGTGTGAGATGTGCAGGGCAGGTTTCTTCACAAGGAACCCACACAAAAACAGTGCTTGGTGATTCCAAACCACATGCATTTATCTAGTTATATCTACCTAAGTCTTTGGCTGCCATTACCATTTTTTTATGCTAGTGAGAGAAGGTGACAAAAAGACTTTTAATTTGTATTTTGCATTCCAGGTTTTGCTGAAGGCTAAAGCACTGGAGCCCCGCAGGAAGGTCAGTGTTTGGGTATCCATGGCTTGCACTGCCTTTTAAGAGAGTCCCTCCTTCTGCAGCCTTTGAAACCAACACATGATTCTCTAGACCTATCAAAAGATGATATTACCTGGGAGTTGTTGTTGCTTTTCTTTTTAAAAACAAGGCATAGCTCAATATTTAAACCCCATACACATAGCCCATACATGGAAATGCACACAGAAGTGGACAGTCCTCAGTACGGCACCTTTGCAAATGGCTTTTCCTGCACGGTGCTGCCCTGGCTTCCCACGCTTCCTGTGTGTGCACTGATGTGACAGCTGTGCAAATGTAGACACAGAACTGCGTTTAGGACATTTTAAAGAAAGATATGCCTGTGACTGTCAGTTACGGAAATGGTATTTTAACACAAGTTGTTTTAAAACCATGCTTTTAGAACTGTCCTCTAGATTAGTGTGTCTGCAAATTACATGTTGTATGTAACAGTCAGAGAGCATTCATAGAATCATAGAATGGTTTGGGTTGGAAGGGGCCTTAAAGATCATCGAGTTCTAACCCCCCCGCCCTGGGCAGGGACACCTCCCACCAGACCAGGTTGCTCAAAGCCCCATCCAGCCTGGCCTTGAACTCCTCCAGGGATGGGGCAGCCACAGCTTCTCTGGGCAACCTGGGCCAGGCTCTCACCACCCTCACAGGAAAGAATTTCTTTCTAATCTAAATCTTCCAATTTAAAACCATTGCCCCTTGTCCTGTCACTGCTCTTCCTGACAAAGAGTCCCTCCCCAGCTCTCCTGTAGCTCCCTGCAGATATTGGAAGGCTGCTCTAAGGTCTCCCCGGAGCCTTCTCTTCTCCAGGCTGAACAACGCCAACTCTCTCAGCCTGTCCTCACAGCAGAGGTGCTCCAGCCCTCTGAGCATCCTCGTGGCCCTCCTCTGGACCCGTTCCAACAGGTCCATGTCCTTCCTGTGCTGAGGACTCCAGAGCTGGACACAGGACTCCAGGTGGGGTCTCACAAGTGCAGAGCAGAGGGGTAGAATCACCTCCCTTGACCTGCTGGCCACACTTCTCTTGATGCAGCCCAGGACACGGTTGGCTCTCTGGGCTGCCAGCGCGCACTGCCGGCTCATGTTGAGCTTCTCATCCATAACCACTCCCAAGTCCTTCTCCTCAGGGCTGATCTCCAGCCATTCTCTGCCCAACCTGTGTTTGTGCCTGGGATTGCCATGTCCCAGGTGCAGGACCCTGCACTTGGCTTGGTTGAACTTCATGCAATTTGCACGAGCCCACCTCTCCAGCCCCCTCTGGATGCCATCCCTTCCCTCCAGTGTGTCAACTGTGCCACCGAGCTTGGTGTCGTCAGCAAACTTGCTGAGGGTGCACTCTGTCCCACTGTCCATGTCACCGACAGAGATGTTAAATAGTATTGGTCCCAGTACCGACCCCTGAGGAACACCACTCGTTACACCATTCGATTTCCTTAAGGAGATAAATTACTTCCTTAATCCCTAAATAAAACCTTACTTCTGCATGCAAAACTTAGTTTACTGTTTGCACACTATTTTTAGAAGCAGTGAATTTGTCAATTGGCGTTTCACAGAAAAAAATCAGGAAAGGTGTATATGAGGTGTAATGAAATCAAAGCTTCTATGGAGAAAGAAGAGAGCAACACCTCGAGGCAGCCTGGCTGCGATGACCCCCACCCCCAAAGCCCCTGAGCTGCTGGCAGCCTCTGTCCTTAGCAATGTTGATATAGGTAACGGAATAAAAAAGACATCATGTCACACTTAAATCTAGAAATATACACTGTCACTTGCACTGCTACAGCCAATGAACCACACAGTAGGAAGAGTTTAAGTTAAGATCTTGCTATTCCTCTTCCTTTTGCGTTCAGACCTTCAGCACTGCCCTGCATCTTCTTCTAGACCCTCTGGAGACAGTTACTGGTGACAAATTCACAGGATATAAGCCTTGGGTATCTTCCTCCACAATATAGAGAAGAAGAGTCTTTGTCAGTGGGTATTCGGCTTCAGCAAGGCCAAAACCTCACTCCTGAACAGCCTCAGAAGTTTTAGCAATTCTTATCAAGGCGTTCACATAAAGATTTTGATGAGATAATGGTAGCTCTTTGAGGTGATAACAAACCTCCAATTCTATTTATTAAATCCGGGCTGGTTTTGCACTTTCAGTCATTCCAGCCGTTTCCATTATTGCGGTGGCGATGTCGCCTGAAGAGCTGTTCCTTTGCTGCTAAACTGTGCTGCTGCCTGAGCAGTGGTGCTGCTGGAGCACGTGTAGGACCACAGCCGCACAGCAGGCGGTGAACCGCTGGCACGGCTGCCAAAGGGACAACACTGGCAGGAGGCACGAGGAAGAGGAAGGTGGGGTGACTGTGCTGGAAGGCGCAGAGAAGGCTTCACCCCCGTGTAGTTACCAGGGGCTTCACAGGTTTCCCAGCAGCAAGCGGCTTGCTGACAAAAGGCTGTCAGAAAATCTTTAATAATAGAAAAATTATAGTAAAGGAACAGGAAAATGAATTTCACGGAAAGGCTACTACTGTTTAATCATCTCCAGGAAGTGGTCTCCATACATGAAGTACACAGAGCACAAACTGTACTGAATGAATTTCCTCAGACTAAGTCCTCAGAAGGAATAAATGAGAGTTTATGAAGACCAGAGTATATTTCCACTGGTGGGAACAGAAGCTAGAGTCTGGGATGTGAAGACCAAGCTCTGTGTTACATTCCAGCTCCCTTTGTTTTACTGAAAGTCTATTGAAAAACTTCGTTGTTTTATGCAAACACCACCTAAAATAGTGTATTAGGAAATAAACACATACAGGAAACCACTGTACTAGATTGTGTCACAAGCTTTTTATACGAATCCACAGTGATAAATAGATACAAAGACATTCCCTTCAATCTATACCAGATACTTATGAAGAATACAAAGTGCAGCTTTTTAGTATCATACAGTCTCACTCAGAGGTGTTTCACCTGGAAGTCTTGTACATAAATAACTTCTTTTAAACCAGCGGTTCCCAAATCATAACAAGCACTAAAATTGCTTAATCCAGATGATTAGGGCAGCGTTGTTGGTGCAGGCTCCTTCTCCTTTTAATGTCCATTTCCACCTTCTGAGAGTATCCGTGACGGCTCGGTGTACTTCGCTGTCAGCAAGTAGAAGAGGGCAGGTGCAGGGACCAAGGCAAGCAGTGGCAGGTCCTGCTCAAGCTTATCCAGTTTAGAAATGGAGATGATTCCATAGGCATGAAGTAACCAGTGGCTGAAGAGGACAACAAGCCTTTTCTTCCTGACAAGAAGATCCTTGAAAGACTTGCAAAACAAAGACAGCATCTTTTTAGCATTCAGCCTGCTACCTGGTACCTGATGTTTAAGAGATGTCAGAGGTAGTGCACAGAGCCCGTACGAAGCCCTTCCAGCACATAACACAGTTTCTCAGTACACCACAAGAGGGAAGTCTTGCAGGACCCTCCTCCAGCTAAGTCATAAAGGAAGAGGCTTAAATGCAGAATATACTGCTGGGAAAAGGCAAGAGACAAAGTGGTCTCGGGTATTTTACACTATGAGTTTTATCAGAGGAAACACGTTTACCTACCTCCACTTCAGAAGCAGACATGTACACAGCCAGTGTAACCAAAGACAGCACCAGTATGATGTAGGGAAAGGCATAATCTAAAGGCAAACACCGAACACGTTAGCAGGGAAAAGAATGCACAAGACACACTCAGAGGAAATAGCTTTTCCTTATGGAGCCATGGGTGTGAAGTAAACTAAGCTGCTGTAGCCCACCTTTTATCATCACATCAAATATGCACAGCAGAAAGGGTCAGCCAAGCACAACTGTTCAACACTTCCATCTTAGGTTTTCAACCTTTTTCTAGTATTTCTAGGGGGTGTTAATGTACACTTAAATCACTAATTGAAAAAGGCAGGTAATGAGAAATGTAGTCAGGCTGAGTGGGGATTCTGCAGGACCTGTCCCCTTCATGTGACAAGTATGCTGGAAGCTAAGCCAAAAATAGCTGACCTCCCCAAACTTATACTTTAATCCATCTCTGAAAACGGACAAACTCTACCTTTACAGAAAGTGGAATTAACTCCCTCTGAAGGAATTTCCTCCCAGATCCCCTTTACTCCCTTTTCTGGGAAAGCAGCACCAGCAGAGACAAAAGCCGTGCTGGTAACAAGCCTCGTTAGGACAGGGCTACTAATGAGCAACTTTTTCAGGTAAGGCTCTTCACAATAACCTTAAACAACATCCTTAGTCTCAAAGCAGAAAGAGTGCCATATCCCCCCTCCCCCTCCCTCCTTTCCTCCCTGCATTGGTTTGCCTAGTCATTTGTGTGTGTTTATAGGTATGTTAATTAGTGTTATTAGGAGGCAACTCACAGAGCAGGCCTCCTCCAACGGCCTGAAGCACGGTGAGGATAGGGAAGAAGTACAGTGCTGCATAAATGCTTTTAAATCGATCGGACTTCCCTAAACCACAGGAAATTTTATTGACCAGAAGAGGCCGAAGTAGCATCATTAACACAAGACAGAAGGCGTAATATATAAACACAATGGTGTACCTGGGGAAAAAAAAAAAAAAAGAGAGAGAGAGAAAAATGTGCAGATCTTTTTCTCCTACAGACTCAATTCAGAACCAGGGAATTTGGGGTCAGAGTCAGTGAAATCTAAAGAATTTACAATCAAAGGATGTAAACACAAAACAATGGGCTCACTTTTCCTAGGGGAAACAGTGAAGATGTAGCAAATGGGAAAAAAAAAATGAAGTCTTACGCTTCATTGCTAAATAGCCTGGATTTATGCCACCTCCTTTGGTGACTCAGGAATTCTCAGGTGCTGCCATTTATTTTCACACGTAAAACAGCTCAATGCACAAAAGAATTCAGGTGACAGATACTCATTGGCACAAGTTATATCTGAACAATTTCTACAGCTTTGAGAAGAGGCCCGGCCAGAAGCACGCTTGTGTAAGAGGGGAAGCGCAGTCAGGAGTACAAAAGCCTCCACACTCACAGGGGATAGACGGCTTCGTGAGTGCAGTGCACTGTGGTGACGTAGTCCGGACTCGGGTTGTACAGCATGGTGTACCAGTCCGAGAGCTTCTTGACCTTGCAGGAGCGGATGTGCAGGGAGCTGACGGGGTCGCTGACGAGCAGCGTAACGATTGCTGCAACGCTGCACTCGAACAAGGCGGTGACATGCTGCAGTAACGCGCTGGAACTGGGGTGGGGAGAGAGAGAGATATATATTTTTTACTACTTTTTTGCTAACGCCGTAAGAAATCTAAACATCAACTGAAAAGCGGAGGCCCGTGCAGCAGAACCTGCTACGGATCCAATATTTACCATTACCAAGGATGGAATAACTCCGCTCGAATAAAAAGTTAAGGATTTGAAGCTGAATGTGAAAACTACTTCATAATCTCGGATGATTTAAGTGTAAAATGTGACTGAATAGCATTCCAACTTCTTAAATAAAAGCAAGCAGTATTGTAAGCATCCTGTCAGGTGAGGGACAACAACACGCACGCTGTTGCAGTTTCACAGAAAGCAGCAGTGAGGACAAGACACCACACATCTCAGAAGGACTAACAGCATTACATACAATATAAATAAAATGTTCAAAGATGCGAGTCCTTGTTAAAGATGCTATATATTCATATATTAAACTCTCTCAGTCCCCTGTGTTTTCAGTGTTTTGTACACCCTCGAGTCATTACTTCTTCAAAGTTCCAGCCTAGCAGCTAATGGCCACGTGAAGCTGTGGTTTTTTACAGAATTTCCTTCATGGACCACGCTGGCATAAAAGTTACATCAATAGTTACATAACAGTAACAACAGTTACGTTATCAGGACCAAAACCCAGTAGAGCTGTATTCCTAAAGAGAAACCTCAAACCCATTTTCTCCTTGAAGGTGTGCAGATGATCGGGGCCCCCGCAGGCAGTAGGTCTGGCCCAGGAGAGAAGGGATGATACAACACGCCCCTCCTGCCTGCTGCTGGGAAACACAACCCAGCCCAAAGGCCAGACAGACCACACCTCGTTAAGGAGACACGGCAACATCCTGAGGGCAGTGACTGGCAAGAAGAACCTGCGGGATTCTTATGTTTGTAAATAAACCCCCCCCTCCAGCTGCCCAAAGCTTATGTGCTGCTCGTATCAGCTCAACCAGCAGCATGAACTGTTGGACACTTCAGTTCAGACTGATCACTCGCAGATATGAGATTTCCATTTTTAAATAACTTATCTGAAGACGGGGTATATGAACCTTTTTTTTCCTGAATACCATTCAATAAAGAACCAGTGTAAAACCAGGGGAAGCATGGCCATGAAGCCAAGGTACAGCCAGTCATAGCGGTCCGGAGATCCCATGCATTCCCGGCAGATTTTGTTGTCATCGGTTCTTTGACCTCTAGGGCATACCTACAAAAAGCAGAGACTGTGTTTACAAAGCATCTGAATACCAACATCGAATCACTGCAGTTCCTGGAAAAACACCCTTAAGTTCTGGGGCAAGAAACTGATCAGATTTTTAAGGAGATGAAACATTAACATCAGTGATTTCTCAGCTTCCCTTGCTCTGACTGCTTTTTAATATAAACAAAGGGAAAGTATGTTTAAAAGGCTTCATCCAAGACTCCCTTTTCCCCTCCCACAGCCACACCACCTCCCTTTCACTGCTCAGCTCACTCACTAGGCCACTCACAGCCACTGCCCCACGGAGTATCTTGCTCTGCATTCATTCCACCCTCCCTGGACCTTGCTCTCCCTTAACACCCCAACACCATCAGTGATTTCAGCACAGCTCTCGTGAGGGCTCTTCAGTAAGGGAGCTCTGCCCGCCCTTTGTAGCCCCCCCATCTCCACCCACTCCCCGTGTCACCTCGGGCCTCGGCTGCGGGCCGCGTACAGCAGGATCCGCGTCAGCCCCCGGAGGGGTCCGGCCGGTGCTGCCGATGCCGGGCCCGGTAGGGAGCGGGGCCACCCCCCCTCCCCAGGCCGAGCCGAGCCCGCACTGCACTTACCCCGCACTCC
>JAHREE010000118.1:25949610-25968161 GCA_033628505.1 Tringa tobata | reverse complement strand
GCAAAGTTCTGTGCTCATCGTCTCCTCCCGAGAACCCACCGCTCCCATCAGCCCGGGCCAGAAAACGTTGTAAAAGTATAAATACATCCGTGTGGCGTTAAAGCGATAAGCACTTTGGGGTAAACTTTTTCCTTTCGCAGGGTGGCGCTAAGAGGAAAAAGAGCGTTTCCCAAGGATGGCGGGAAGAGCATCGCGGGGAGCGCCCGGGCCGGGAACCAGCACGAAAGCACAGACGGGCGAGTTTTTTGGAATAATCACGACAATGAGAAAATAAACCAAACCCAGATTAAGTTCAGTCAACTTTGTTTTTTTTTTTTTCTTTTCCCGTTTAAACAAGGCACCCCCCGCAAAAGGCCCCGGGGAGGCGGGGGGAGGAGGGTGGGTTCCAGCAGGAGAGTGTTGGGAAATGGCTTCCCGTCGTCTTTGGGGACCGTGGGGACCACAGGTGTCTCCGGGTTGGGTCCTCTCTGGCTCCGCTGACACGGCATTGTGCTTGTGCGTGGGGAGAACTACTTTTCGGAGGGAGTCGGAGGGGAGGAGGCAGCGCGGGCACCCATCAAGGGGGGCTGCCCGGGCACCTCCATCCACGCTCCTGACCTGGCTATATACACAGTATGTACACACACACACACACACACACTCGCCCGCGGGGAGACAGAGCGTGCCACTGTTTCGCTCTGAATTTCAAGGCGGCGTAAGGGGAACCGCCCCCCTGCCCCCAAGCCGCCGCGAACAGACTAACCCGCCTTTTTTTTTTTTGTTGGGTTTTTATTGTTGTCGTTTGTTTTTCAGAAGTTCAGCTTGGTGACGGGCCTCTCCCGGCCGCTGTCGGCCAGCTGGTTGGCGATGCGCTTGCGGTTGCGCTTCAGCTTGGAGAGGTCCTTGTCGAAGACTTCGCCCGAGCGCAGGGCCGAGACGAGGTCGTCGAACTCACCGCCTTCCTCCCCGCTCTCCTTCGCCTTCCTCGCCTTGCGCTCCCGCTCCCGCTGCTCCTTCAGCTGCGTGCCACGGTGGAGGGTGGGGGGGAAAGGAGACATTTCACTCTTATGCAGGTGGTTGTGGGGGTGCCCAACACACGCGGTGACCCCCCCAAACCCGTGAAACAAAAGTGTTTTCCCACCCTGCTGCTTAGCACACGAGAGCGTGTCAGGGTTATTGATACAAGCCATGGGCTGAGGTCCACAGAATGACATGGGGTTGGAAGGGACCTCTGGAGATCATCTAGTCCAACCCCCCTGCCAAAGCAGGGCCACCCAGAGCAGGTCCCACAGGAACATCTCCAGGCGGGTTTGGAATGTCTCCAGAGAAGGAGACTCCACCACCTCCCTGGGCAGCCTCTTCCAGGGCTCTGCCACCCTCACAGGAAAGAAGTTCCTCCTCAGGTTTAGATGGAACTTCCTATGTTCCAGTTTGTGCCCATTTCCTCTTGTCCTGTCACTGGGCACCACTGAAAAAAGACCAGCCCCATCCTCCTGACACCCACCCTTTAAGTATTGATAAGCATTGATCAGATCCCCCCTCAGCCTTCTCTTCTCCAGACTCAGAAGACCCAAGTCCCTCAGCCTTTCCTCATAAGGGCGATGCTCCAGGCCCCTCATCATCTCTGTAGCCCTCTGCTGTACCCTCTCCAGCAGTTCCCTGTCCTTCTGGAACTGGGGAGCCCAGAACCGGACCCAGTGCTCCAGATGGGGCCTCCCCAGGGCAGAGCAGAGGGGCAGGATGACCTCCCTCCACTCTTCCTGATGCCCCCCAGGATGCCATTGGCCTTGGCCACAAGGGCACATTGCTGGCTCATGGTCATCCTATTGTCCACCAGGAGTCCTAGGTCTTTCTCCTCAGAGCTGCTCTCCAGCAGGTCAGCCCCCAACCTGTCCAGGTGCAGCACCCTATGCTTGTTTTTATTGAAGTACATCAGGTTCCTATGGCTGCTGCTGATGGGTCACAGCAGCCCACAGGCAGCACCAGATCTGCTCCACGTTTTACCTCCAAGATCTTACCAACCCAAGGTCATTAGTTAATTAAGCAATCAACAGTGAAAAACCAGTGGGTCTAAGAGCACAGAAGCTCCTTGACCAGTCTTCAGTGCTCTCTGTGCCACCACGGGGACAGCATGTCATGGCTGCCATCCCCTGGTGCCCCAATGGTGCTGTCAGAGTTGCTGATGCCTGCTCACCTGTGCCTCCATGCGTGCCCGGCGCTCCTCCTCCTCCTTCCTCCTCCTCATGTTCTCATTCTCCTGCTTGGCCTCGGTCACAGCTTGAAGGAACTGGTCAAAGATGCCAAAGAACTCATCAGGTTGCATTTTATCCGTGTCTTCTCCAAAATGCTTCACAGCCTTGGAAAACTGGGAGAGAGAAGACAGGGGTCCATTAGTCTTGAAGACATCCACTGCATTGGCGAAACCCGCCATGAGAAGCCTGATGGAGTGGGGAGAAATGCTTCCAGTGGAGAGTAGGGCTTTGATTCATCAATCCTTGACTTAAACATGAAATAAATCATCTGATGTTTTACCTGCTGCCCTGTAAGAGCTGACCTGGGTCACTCCTGAGCCCCCTCTCCTAAAACATTCCCCACACAGCCCTTCCTGCCTCTGGCTCTGCCGAGCCTCTCCCTGCCCCAGCTAAACTTTATTAACAAAGCAGCAGTAAAAACAAGGAAGCAAGATATTGTGGGACCGATTACCAAAGACATAAACCCAATAGTAAACACAGCAGGGCAAGGCAGACTCGCACTTTTAAGTTTTTCTTTGAAGTATTTTTGGGGTATTATTTATCATTGCCACATGCTCTGCTATGGAAACCAAATGTGTTGGTGAAACTTCTAAAAGACATTTCTGCCCAGGCTCAGGCACAGCCCCGGGTAGGGAAACAGGGAGTTTTCCGGCCTTTCGTGCTATTTGCACACCATTAATGTAAAGGAGTTGAATGAGGCCACAGCAAAGGTCAGGACAGGACATCCACGATCTGCCGATGAGTCCTGGTCCCCAAGGAGTCTCTGAGTTGTCCTGGGGATTGACATCCTTTGTTCTCACTTCCAGTTTAAAGGAGACTCTTTGTGCACAGAAAGTTTGCTAAAATTTCGATGGTGCATTCTGGAGATAAAGGCGCTTAAAAGAAAAACAAAATCAAAGCACAAACAGATTTATTAGTTGCTTTGATTTTGCTGGGTGGACTGAGAGGAACGTTTTTAAAGCCTGCCTGTATGATTTCATTTTATTTGCAGGGGTGCCCCAGGCTCTTTAAAAGACATTTAGGGTGTTTTTATTCCTTTGTTTACTTAAGAGACTTAGGACTGCAAGACGCAGGGAGGAATCTGAGAGGTGCCACTGCCTAAGTCAAAATAATTGAGGTTATTCTTGTTGATCTTCATCAAGATATTTAATTCTCTGCCATGTTACGGGAGATTCTGGTAGAGGGGAAAAGGCTGAAAATGTTATCCTTGCAGGATATATAGTTTATAAAACAATGAAGTTTCTACTTTCCTAAGAGAAATCAGTAACACAATTTGAATCCGGACATGTGTTTAAAAAGCAAATTGCTGGTGCACTTTGCCCAGCCCATTCTATGCCATAACCATGGGAACAGCCGCATATTGCTTCAGAGTGGACTTTGATAGGTGCTGGGGACCTTGACCAGACCTTCTCCTCCAGATCCAGCCAAGTCAGCAGATGACGAGACAGCTAGCAGAGCATTTGTCACTGTCACCACTGCGGGGAAGATCTGTCAGGTTACCATCAGCAGTTTAAAAGGGTGGCCTGGGTTAGCCATGGCTTCAGGAAGGCAATGGTCAATCATAGTGCCCAAGGATGGGTGGATGGTCTGAAGGCCAGTGCCACTTGGACATTGGTACTACCAGGGAGAAGGAGGTGGTGACACTTGGGAACTTCTGTCTTTGCAGAGGTAGCTCGTGCAGTGGGACAAGGATGGGAACTATAAAATGGCCTGTGCTGGACTAGCTCCCTGCCATTTCAATCCAGATGAAGGCCAGGCCAGGGAGGAGATACTGGAGGATTGTTCTTGGAGGAAATGGAAGCCAGATGTGGGCCCCTTTGCTGAAAGAGGGGAAGCAAAAGGTGCTTGGGAATCAGAGGTAGCCAATGGCCACCCCATTGCTGTGATTTAAGCCAGCCTGGTAGGGCAACAAGGACAACATGGCAAGAGGTCATCGCACATGGCTGCAAAGCACTCACCAAGGCATTACTCTGGGGAACGTGAATCTTTTAAGTACCTTCTCTAACCAGGTCTGAAGGTGCCCTCAAATTATGTCACTGAGCTCCTCTCCCTCTTCCTGGAGAGGTCTCAGACTGAAGTTACGTATCAATGTTATTTTGCCCTGTAGAAGTGGGGTCACCCTGGTCTCTGATATCAACCTCTGGGTGACCTCACGTCCAGCCTGAAGACCTGGTTGCATTTTTATCTCCTCTTCCATCAACACCAGACAGAACACCCTGCTTTCTTGCCACCTTCAGCCTTCATTGGCCAAGATGCCCAAACTGTCAAAGTCCTAACTCTAAAACCACCAAAACTGGTATATTTCCATTTTAAAACACAGAAAGCAAAGCAAGCTCTCTAGGCTTGAGTGAAAGCTCTTGGTTAACCAAGACTCAGATCCTCAAAAATGACCTATCATCTCCTCCCCCGATGGACACAACTCTCCCATGGCTAGCACCTGCTTTGCACTTCCAAAAAATGAGACAGGTATCTCACAGCTTTCTACAGGACATCTTGCATCCCAGCAGCAGTCTGTTGGCCTGACCTGCAAAGCCCTGGCATGCTGGGTTGTGGAGCAGAAAAAAGGCCCTGAGGACAGAGAGAGATGTACCCACCCACCCACTCACTTCAATCAGTCCATGAAGACCAGCCCAGCACCTTTCTCATGTCAGGGTCTCAGCAGGACACTTGCATAATCTCGTGGGGGAGGTATCTGAGATGTTAACACGCAAGAGCATGTGCTCTGGAAAGGCCAGGATCATCCCTCTCCCGTTGGCTGGAGGAAAGGCGGAAATGCTACCCAGATCTCAAGGACGTTGGTGACCTTACCAGCTCTTTCGCTTCCATCAGAAGATCTTCAACATCCGAGAAGCTGAAGCTGGCTAATGTGATGAACTGACTGACGACAGCCACAAACTTGTCACCTGTTTGCTGAACCTGAGACTTCTGGAAGTCCAGCTCCTTTGGGGAAAAAAAAAAAAGGTGCAAATCTGGTCAGGCCCTGGCTGATGGAGAGGCAGAAATACCATCGACCTCTGGCAGTGCCGCTGGGTGAGTGCCTGCACCATCGCCACAGGTGACTGGCAGCACTACCACTTCTGCTCCCTCCTGCCACGTGTGAGGCCACGGATTACCCTGGCTTACAATATCACGCCTGCAGTACACTTTTAAGGCCAAATCCTGCAGGAAAGGTCACAGAAGTAGCACAATTGAGCAGGACAGCGATTCCTTCGGGATACCTCCACCATTTCATCACCACTCCAGCTGGGCTCCTCAGCCTGAGCCCCAGCCCTCTGTGGTTTTACAGTCACAGGGAGACCCCTTGGCACATCCCAGGTCTTCCACAGGCACCGTCACTAAACTCACTCAGCCTCCCTTGGCTCATTAGATTAAACCACACACGGGCCAAACCACGCACGGGCCTAAGCACACACGGGCCTAACCACACACAGTAACTTTGGTGCCAAAACCAGCCCTGAGAAGACAGACGCACGTGCAGGGCAGGAAGGGAAGCCAAACAGATCTCCAGGCTGTGAGATAAAAGCAGCTTCACTGGGAGCTCCCTCACCTGCCTCCCTAAGGAGGGATGCTGCGGTGCTCGGAGCCAGGCTGGGCTATATTTGATTTAAATAATACTTACAGTCTCCACAGCTCTCAGGCCGCTCCTCAGGGTGTTTATTTCTTTCTCCAGCTCGGTCATGCTGTTGGAAATGGCAGGATATTAATTTCCATCCTTCCCCAGCAAATTCTACAGCTCTCTAACCAACTCCACTGTGTTTCTTCCACTGAAAAGACCCCGGTGCTGCACACATTGTCACCCCTTTGTAGACCAGCATGTTTCGAGCAGTAAATTGGGCTGACAGCCTCTGAGCTAGGACAGCCACCCACCTCAAAGTAGCTGCAGTTGCTTGTTTTGAAGCAAAGCGCTTTTCAGTATTTTTAATCAAGGGGACTTTTGAGGCTTAGCAAGCTCAGCAGTCTCCGGGCCTCTCCAAGCAAAAGGAGAGCTCAGGAGAGGGATTTGTTGGGATTTCTCTTCCCCTCTCGAGGGCAAGCAGAAGATAGGTTTGCTGTCCCATTGCGCAACGGACAGTGTTTCAGGGAACCACAGTTAGGTGTTTGCCACGCAAAGTGTCATTCTGAGCAGCAAGGCTTTCATAAAGGGAGAGAACCCAAAAATAGAGAAATGAAAATAAATTATCACATCTGGCACTGACTGTGTTTATACAAGGCTCAAGCCCCTGATGAGTGAAGTTCAAGTGCTTGCGGGTTTCTACCACTACATCTGCGTGGAAGCTTTCTCACAAAGACTCGATGATCACAGTCTTGATGTCTTTCCAGGAGTGTCTGTTCTAGGGTCGGGGTCCCTGGAAACGCTGACATCGGGTCATGGAGCAAGCGTTCCTGGCAGGTTTAGTCTGGGAAAATGCAGTTTTGGGAGCCCTGTGCTCCAGCAGTTCATTACTAGCGGTGGGATTGACAGAGGCGGCAATTTTGCTTCGCAGCTGCAGGGCTAAGGGGAATTTAGGGTTTTCTAGAGCTTTAGAAACTTTTTGCTTTCGCTCTAGATTGGACCGAGCCCAAGTATTACATATGGTGTCGAGTTTAGAGAAAAATGATAAAGTTTAGGGGGGGGGGGGGAAATCCTCTGCACAGACGCTTTCTTTCCCAGAGATGTATCTGTACAGCAGCTGCAGACACACGAGCATGAGAAAGTCGGAGCCGGCGCTGGTGAGGGAGCGTGCCCCGCTCAGCCGCGTTCTCGGCCATCGCCTACGAGCGCAGCAGCCAAACACCCCTCCTCACACGCCAAGATTTGTCCTGTCACTTTGTTCAATCCATATGGCCAACAATTACTTTGCATTTAAATTGTGAGGATGCTTGCTTTGCCCATTACGCATCTTCTGTAGGGAAGCCACTCTCGCTGCAAGAGGACTTTAAAACTTGAAAGACCCTAGAGCTCTGTAAACTCCCTGCATATTTTCCATCCCTTCTGCGGGGAGGTGCAGTTTCAGACCCCTTTCATGCCCACAGCTAAGAGGAGTGCATGCTGACTGCAGAAATGTGTGATTATTGCTGCTCAGGTCCCCGAAGCAGCGAAGCCCATAAACTCATGCCCGACTTTAAAAGCAAAACAGAGCCTCATTCATTTTGGGGGGACTTCAGGGCATACTGGAGGGCTTCGCAGAGCAACAGCAGATTGCTCCCGTACTTAAAAGTTCAGTGTGTGTGTCTAAGGGCTTTGCTGAACGAGGGGCTCCGCTGGCAAGGAGATGGCAGCAGCCTGCTCCCAACGGGTCATGAGGAGACGGGCAGGGTTTAAGAGGTTGTTGCAAGTACCAGAAGCTCCACGTTGGTGGTGAAGCAGGGGCCAGGCAGGTGCCAGGTGAGCCCCTCGCACCGCTGCCTGGTCCTGCCCACGCTGCGGGCAAAGCCTCCCCACCCCACACATACAAACAGCTGCCCTTTATCTGCAGCCCCACCGCGACCCGCTTCCTCCCGGGTTACTTAACGTACCATTAGAAATTAATTAAATGCTTCTGTGGTGAGATAACAACAGGAAACGGCTGGCTCCAAGAAGCTCCCCTCCCTCACAGTCGGAGGCTCACAGCCCTTTATTGCAAGGGCTGAGATTTAAAGCCACCAGGTGATGGTTGTGCCTGCCTCTTGGGCAAGTGTGGCCGCAGCCCCGGGCCCAGCCTGGTGGTCGGGATCTGCCCGGGAGGGTGACACAGAAAGGCAGGCTGAAGCGAGGGGAAAGGTGCTCCTGGCGTTCCCTACGTGCCACCTAAATCTCTGCTTACTTGACTTTGGCTGCCTGTGGGATGTCTCGCAGCTCCTCATGCAGGCGGAGGACTTTGGGATATTTCTTTTCGACGACAGTGATGAGATAGTGCAGAAGGGTGATGTTCCTAAGAGAGAGGAGCGGTGAGGTCAGCACGGCGGCACCACGGGGAGCCGAGAGCTCAGTGGAAAACACCGTTTTCACCAGTGTTCTCACAACACGACCCTGGTAATAAACTATTAACACCCAACCCTGGTGATCAACTGTTTTGGGATTTCTGTAAGGATTCTGCCTGCTGCCTGTCTGGGGACATGGGATGGGTCTGTCCCCTGCACAGCCACACTGCAGAGCAGCCTGGTCCCTGCAAGAAAGGGCCCTTCACAGGAGAGACCCAGGAGAGGTGATGTGACGTTACCGCTCCCATCCTCCACTGTCTTCACTGAGGGATGACACCAGGCAGGTCTGAGACCTGACCCAGCTCCTCTCGCTCTACGCCTGGAGCTCAGTGAGGGGAGAGCAAACAAGGTGATGGCTGTGGCAGCTTGGGGGGGGCTGCAGAGGGGGTTTCCCATGGAGAAGACCCCCTGGGACCTAGCCACTTCTCCAGCCACTGCATCACAGCGTGACAGCTCTTGGTTTCTTCAAACGGGAGGAAAAAGCATTTGGAGGATGATACTCCTAATCAGCTTTGGTTGCTGTTTAGCCAGCCCAGGAAGGAAAGCCCCCATCAATCCCCGTGCTGATCTGCAGCTCAGCTTCCCTGGAAATCTGTCCTGCTCAAAAAACGGACGCTTGCACCATTCGATGTGCCAGATGGGGAAGCAGGAGGGAGGGGACAGCTCCCACCTACCGACGTCCCAGAGGTGCCACCAATAGCCCCTTCATTGCCCCAACATCCCTGGGGCCCACGGACGCTACTGAGGAGGAGCGCAGGGGCTGCTCACTTGTCAATGCTGGACTTGGTATCTGCGATCTTGTTGAGGCTGGAGATCTTAAACCCGAAGGCGTTGCCCCTCTGGCCCTTGTTCATGTAGTTCCCGAAGGCCAGGACCACCTCCAGCAGCTGCTGGAGGCTGCTGCTCTGCAGCACCGCCTTGGAGCCAGCGCGGATGGCTGAAAGCAGAGAGGTGTGGGACATTACCCCCTGCCATGGCAGCACACCGGTCCCCTTTTCTTGCAGCAACCCCTTCAAGCGTCCCCATCGCCAAAGAGTGACCATCAACTCCCTCCCTTCCCCTGTGACACCGCAACCTCCGTGCCCACCAGGCTGGCCCCGCCACGGAGGGATGCTCTTCCTGTGAGTGCTCCCTGTGCCGACACAGAGCCCCTCAGCAGGTCGGCTCACTTGCCTTCAACCTTGGGTTTGACTTCTGCAACTCTCTCTGCAAATTTCTTCTTGAAGTAGAGGGACTGCAGCCTTTGCTGATAATGGTTTATCCTGGAAAAGAAAGAGGTGCAGGTTGAGCTCTGCTTGCTCCAGGCAGAGCTCGGTGGCTCTGCTGCTGGCAGCTGTGCTCACAAAGCACGCTTGAGCCACAGCAATTAAAAAATAATGACCGCCTTATAACGACAACTGAAGTTGCAGCTGTCCTGGGGTGGATCCAGGTGGGCTCTTTAGCACGTGCTTAAGGCTATCCTTAACTCAGAAGGTTCAACAAGTCCATTTTTACACCCTATTGCTATAAACAAACAATTCTTTCACAACTGCTCCTTAGAACAGATGCTGATGAGGTCTGGGCTTCCAATAGCTTTGAGACGAGCTGTGGCTGGAGACAGGCACACCAACCACCGGCACTAACAAAACTGGACCTTCAGATCCTCAAAACAATGGTCTGGGCTGGAAAACCACCAACACAGCCCAATCCAGCCCATTCCTGGCCAAGTCAGGGACGGCTCTGCTCATGTCAATTGTATTTAGGCTAAACAAGATCTCACTTATGGGCAAATGACACTCTGATTTGAGTAATTTGGACCAAGGACCCATGGGAGACATGCTCACAGAGAAGGCCATGGGCTATGCTGTTGCTGTACTAATCACAGGTGACAAAGACGTGACACTCTGTTACAGACCACAGGGCAAATTAAAAAGCCATGCCAGAAATCAAGGCAAATATTCACATCAGCACATTGTTCTTTCCAAAAGATGGAGTCATGGGAGCAACACTTGGGCAAAAGACTGTGAAGAAGAAAGGTGACCTGCAATAGGAAAGCTAATTCTGAGCCTCTTCCAGCCCTGAAGGCTCAGGTCTGAACTTCACAGCTCCGTCCTGCATGTCTTTGACACTCAGCAACTACACGGTGCATCGCCCTGGTGTTCATCGGCACGTTCCTTAGGGATGACAGGAGTGCTTCTATTTTCGATCTCCTGGTACGATCTCAGATTGTAAAACTCACTGACTTTGCAAACAAGTGACTTGCTTGAAGTTCAGCTGAGAAATTCAAAGAGCTCAATACTCAGCTGGATTTAAAGAAGGAGCTTCAAGATTTTAAATCAGCACTTCTGGAGGATGTGCATGTGAAAGATAAGGTTATTCATCCCTGAAGACTTCTAAGCATTAAATGATTGCTACCAGGAGCAGGAAGAAATGAGATTTTCTTTCCGTCTCATATATTCTCAGGAGCCCAAGGGACGTGTCATTCTTAAGGTGAGGAGTGGGACTTCCCTACAAAGCAGGGCAAAATTTACATACATCAGTCTTTAGTATTCTTTAGGATATGTTCTTGTGAAGGGGAAAGGAGCATCGCTACAGCATCGTTATCATTCCAACAGCACTTCCTAGCTGGGCCACGAGGCAGATGATGCAGTCGATGCAGATGATGCAGTTGATGCAGTCTTTCACAGAGTTGTGCCAGGTTGAGTTTTCCTCCCTCAAACAAGAGGGGAAATGTGTTGGGACATCCTCCGGGAAGCCAACACATGCCTCCAGAGGATCCATCTCCCCATCCCTCTCCCCGCCACTCCACCCAGCTGCTGCTTGTCTGGGAGGCACAACCCTGATTTGAGGAGCACAGCATCACAAGTGATCTTTATGGGTGGGAGCACTGTGCTTTGGCCCACTCATTTCTTGACGTGAAGAACAGCAAGCAGGGCTTATTTCCCAACCAGGCTCCATGAAAAGAGCCACCTCACAACCAGCCCATGCAGCCACTGGCCAAGACACATCTCCTGGGCCACCAACCTGCTCATTTCGAAGAGGAAACGGTCAGCCTTGGCCATACGGTCCAGCTCGTGCTTATGCTCTTCCAGGAGGTCAATGTCACCCTTTTCAGGAACAAACTTCAGGAGCTAAAGAAGAGAAAGCACACTTGTGGACATGAGGCCCATGCACAGTTTTTCAGGAGCAAAATGGTGATTTATTTGCTTGAATCTACTACCTTTTCAAAATGTACAGACAGTGACCCCGAGGCATCTACGTAGTAAGTGTTATCACTGTCCCTGTGACCTTCCTTCCGTTACCCCATCACATTAATGTCTCTTGCTTCCGCCCTGCCCAAACCACTCTGCTTTTACAACAGATGTACTATGTATTCTCCAAGAAGGTTTCAACATCAGCTCTTCCAGAGGACATGTCAGGGACTCTCATTTGCTGCAACTCTACCTATTTGCAGATGGAAATTTTGTGCAACGAATCCTCCTGTGTCTCTGCTGAAAGTAAAACTACCAGCTCAGCCTTAAGGACAGGTGACTAAAATGCTTCCAGAGGGATTACGATGGGGTGAAAAATGGGATTCCCTTTATGAAGACCGCACAAACACTGAACAAACTTTCAAAAACGAACCCCACCGAGAACGAACTTCAAGCTGCAGCCACAAAATGGGCAACTGGCTCAGCCTTGGGGTGCCAGGGCAGACCCGGGCAGAGGCATGGCACGTGGAGGCCATGCTGCTCCCTGGGACTGATGCTGTGACCGAGCTGCTTTCCTACTGCTCCAGCCCGCTCGGAGATTTTCTTTCCGTCTCAACATGTGGCTGGTAAATAATTTGGGGCCCCAACACACTTCTCGAAGTTGTGGATTGGTCCCGAGCACCTTGCACAGCATGGTCTCAGCATGAGGAAACCACGGAGGAGCACGAGACACGTCACCCACCTGCTCCAGCATGTCTTTTGGGAGGTCCTCCTGCTCGTCCATTGTCAAAATCGCTCGTTTGATCTCATCATTCGAGAGTTTCAGCCTGGGAGATAGAGGGGGAAGGAGTTATTCCCAGCCCACTAATCGAGCAGGGTTGAGGAGCATTTCCTACACACCCCTGCAAGACGAACAGCTTAACTCCCAGCCAAAAGCAGCAACACGAATAACGCTATACAGTGCGTTACGAAGAAGGATGTGTGAGAGATGTGGCAGGACTGTGCTCTGCCAAGGCACAGAGCAGCCCTGCTGCAAACTGGGGGAGTCCAGACCCCACCAGCCAATTCCCTCCCTCCACACCGCAGCTGCCCTCCCCTATTTTACAGTATTCTATATAAGCATGGTAAGTAGTGTACTAAAATACATGTACATACATTTTAATGGTACATGCACATTTTAATACATGTATTAAAATGAAATAACTTTTATACATAACTCTTGCCTGTACCAATGCTGCTCCTGCAGCCCCAGCACCCCCAAAGGCCATGGGGCTAGTGGGGGTCCCGCTCCCTGTCAGCAGCACAGCCCAGGCTGAGCTCAGGGTCCAGCTCAGCGCCGCTCCTAAACCCATTGCCACAAACCCTAAGGAAAATTCGGCCAATTTCTGCTGTTTTTCTTGGATTTGGACATTGCCTTCCCCACCCCTCCCAGCTGCCTTCGGCTGGAGTCTCTCTGAAAGAGAAAGGAGCCCAAAATTTGGGGAAGCAGATGCTCATCATCCCAGGAAACCCATCAGCTTTTTTGGGGGGGAGGGGTGAAGGGGGACGGAATTCAGTGGGCTTCAAACTCTTAACAGGTTGAAAATGAGCCCCCCTCCACCTTGTTCTTCCTCCACATAAGAGGAACTGAGGATGGGGCAGCCATCGATCACAGGTCAGTGTGTCTGCTGCGCCCTCTGGGATTGCTCCCTGCAAGGACTTTGATTGCAAAACCCACCCATATTTTTCTTCATGGTTTTGTGTTGCACTTAATAAAATAATCTAAATGCAAAAGAGGGAGAGCAGAGCAACTTCTGCAACTCTGTCTGCCAACCTCCTATCCCTTGCCCAGCTTGCGGTGATGGTTAAAGCCATTGCAATAGATATAATTAAAAAAAAAAAAAACCTCCTCTGCTTGCATGCACAGAAAATTTCACGGTTGAAAAGACCTGTTCATGGGCTTTAAGGAAACCCTTTGCCCCAGTCTTGGTGACCAGTGTTGCCAGGTGATGCTGAAACATTGGAAGTGGCTCAAAGGAATGAGCTGAAACCAGAAACACACCTTATGGTGGTATGTGAGACCTTAGAAGTCAACCTGATCAGCAGATGAATAAGAAGGTCAGGACCTGACTTGATCACTCTAAGTAATTAAATGAGGAAGGTATTTTTCATCCTGTCATCTCTTCAGGGAGCAGCCTGAGACCGTGGAGCTGGCTTTTGGAAGATAAAGGTAGAGCAGGGAGGGTGCTGTTCTCCAAGACCAGGGTTTGGTCTTAGGGCTTGGTTTAGCTTGAAATCTTTTGCTCAAGGCTGGAAGTGAAGGATTTATCGAGTTATGTGGATCTTACAGACTTCAAGTAAATATTTGTTCCTTATAAGCCCATGTTTCTTGTTCTGCGCCTGGTCCTCTCTCACCTTATGCTTGAGTGAGCTCCCCAAGAGAGTGTTTGTTAAATGAGTGACTTAAAATCCCACCTCAGCCACGGGAGGAAGCGCAAAGATTGTGTTGAGCGGTGCCGAGGACAATTGCTAGGGTTGCTGGACAAGGAGCAAACCCAGAACCCAGGATCCATGGAAAACGTCCCCTCTGCTGCTTGTAGTGATGAGCAGCCACGTCCTGGGGACACGCTACCTGCACGAGGGCAGTGGCCAGGATGGACATGACCTTATGTGGGGTATGAAGCTGCAGGAGGACTCCTTTCACACCCAAGCAGGGACATCAGAGCCAAGATTTCAAACAAATGTCTCATCAGCCCCCGTCGCAGTGAAAAGCAGACACTGGCTCAGTTTGGACATTTGGGGAGATCCCTGGGAGGCAAAAATGCCCCTGGGAGAAGGGGGGCTGGTAGGCAGCTACCTAAAAAAAGCCAAAGTGGACACCTTAAGCGCACACTTTCCACTGTGATCATCTCCAAGAGGGTGGCGAAAGATGAAGCTGACTTTTGTAAGCTCTGCTCGTTAAAAGCAAAGTCAATAATAGAACAGATTTGGGAAAAAAAAAAAAAGAACCTGAAAAAAACTTTTCTCAGGAATCTCAAAACCCAGTGCCAAGAACAAGAGCTTGTCCCAGCATCGGCGGAGAGCAAGCGTGGGGTGCCAGAAGAAAAGAGCTTCTCAGACAATTTGATGGGAAAGGGGCCAGTGAAAGCTAGAAGCTTATCTGTAACCACAATAATTATCATTGTTGGCAGCAGCTGTCGAATGCGAGCCGTCTGGGAGGAACGGGGTCACAGGACTTGCTGTCACAGGGATTTAAAGCCCGCAGCCTGCCGATGCGAAGTGACAGCTCACCAACCTCACAAGTGTGGGGCTATTTTGCGTGGCTTTTGTAGAGTCCCACGGAGGACATAATAAGTGTGAAGGGGGAAAACGGATTCCACTGGGAAAGGGACGCGCCCCCTTGAAAAGCCACATTCATGCAAGAAAAATGCTCGGTGCCATCTCGCCGGGGAGAGGAATCAAACAAGCCATTCACCACCAGCACACGCAGAAAGTGATGGACCAAGGGCTTGATTTGCATCTTGCAGAAAGCAGCACCGAAAACACACACCCACACGTAGGGAGCAAAACTGAGGACACGGTGGTTCACTGCGAAAGACCCAACAATGCACTAACTTCTTTGGCAAAGCATTCTCCAAAAAACAAGAAGAAAAAAAAAAAAGAAAAAAGCAAGTGTTAAAAATATTCTTGTGCTGCATTACAAGCTGGAGGAAAATCCAGTGATCTCACTGCACAGCAATTTCTCCCAAAGCAAGGGAAGCAGGCAAAAAAAAATAAATCTACAGAGAGAGATAAAGTATCTCGCTGGCTGTAATCTTTCCACGCTACAAGCCAGACAAGGCCTGGTGAGCTTGCAAGCGTCTGGGCTAAATAAGGACCAGGACCTGCCAAGTTTGCAGGTCCTTTGGCATGTGAAAGTCGGCTGGTGCCCGCGGCGGCTGGGCGAGCGAGGCAGGAAAGCAGGAGGCCGGCGGCAGTGAGCCACCCTGCAAGACCAGAAGAAGCCGAGACCTTTGCAACGCTGGGACCGAAGACCTGCTGCTCGGCCTGGCTGAGGGATGGGCCACGGGAGTGGGCAGAGAGGAAAGGGTCTGCCCAAGGTCACACGGAGTCTGTCTGGACCCGAGCCTCCTAGGGAGCGAGCAGGATGCTTGGCCTTCACCTCAGCACTGCCCCTCCTTTTAGCCACTTTGCATCAGGAGTAAATTGCCCAAAGGGATTTTCGGGAGAGAAGCTCGACTGGGTCTCTGGCAGAAACGTGGGAAGGGGCAGATTTGCCTGCTGCTGTGGTGCTAAATAAATGCCCTGCCCAGCTGGCTCCTCTGCCCACACAGCCTCAGGAGCACCATGGGGTGAACCCCAAAGCACCTCCAAAGAGCTTCCCCAGAGCCACCCGTCCCCGCAGGACCACAATGCTGTGGAAAGTGCCCAGCTTAGAAGAGCTGTACGAGACCACTTTGCAGGGCAGGTCTAATCCCATTTTTCCCCTAGGAAATGACCCAAAGGTGAAGGCAGACAGGCCTCCATCATGCTCTTTTTGTGGGATTAATTACCGGTGACGTGTTTCCAGCCATCGCTTTCTTGGAAGAGAAAGATTTAGTGGTCAAATGAAATTAAGACCTTTACTCAATAAGACATGCAAGATGCAAAGCATTTGACACTGTCTTGCATGACACCCTGGTCTCTAAATTGGAAAGGCATGGATTTGCTGGATGGACCACTTGGTGGATAAGGAACTGGTGACAGCCCCACTCACAGGGTTGTGGTCAATGGCTCAATGTTCAAGTGGAGACCAGTGACGAGCGGTGTTCCTCAAGGGTCAGTACTGGGACCAGTGCTGTTCAACATCTTTGTCAGAGATAGAGAGCACCCTCAGCAAGGTTGCCGACAACACCAAGCTGTGTGGTGCAGTCGACACGCTGGAGGGAAGGGATGGCATCCAGAGGGACCTGGACAGGCTGGAGAGGTGGGCCCCTGTGAACCTTATGAAGTTCAACCAGGCCAAGTGCAAGATCCTGCACATGGGTCATGGCAATCTCAAGCACAAATAAAGGTTGGGCAGAGAATGGACTGAGAGCAGCCCCGAGGAGAAGGTCTTGGGAGTGCTTATGGATGAGAAGCTCAACATGAGCCGGCAGTGCATGCTGGCAGCCCAGAGAGCCAACTGCATCCTGGGCTGCATCAAAAGAAGTGTGGCCAGCAGGGCGAGGGAGGTGATTCTACCCCTCTAATCCATGCTGGTGAGACCCCACCTGGAGTACCGTGTCCAGATCTGGAGTCCTCAGCACAGGAAGGACATGGACCTGTTGGAATGGGTCCAGCAGAGAGCCATGAAGATGCTCAGAGGGCTGGAGCACCTCTCCTATGAAGACAGGCTAAGAAAGTTGGGGTTGTTCAGCCTGGAGAAAAGAAGGCTCCAGGGAGACCTTAGAGCAGCCTTCCAGTACCTGAAGGGGTTCACAGGAGAGATGGGGAGGGACTCTTTATCAGGGAGTGGAGGGATAGGATGAGGGGTAACAGTTTTAAACTGAAAGAGGGGAGATTTAGATGAGATATTAGGAAGAAATTCTTTACTGTGAGGGTGGTGAGACACTGGAACAGGTTGCCCAGAGAAGCTGTGGCTGCCCCATCCCTGGAGGGGTTCAAGGCCAGGCTGGATGGGGCTTGGAGTAACCTGGTCTGGTGGGAGGTGTCCCTGCCCAGGGCAGGGGGGTTGGAACTTGATGATCTTTAAGGTCCCTTCCAACCCGAACCATCCTATGCTTCTATGCCTTTGAAGTTAAGTGCTTGAGTAGCTCCCCTTCCCACTGAAGGGGCTATTTGCCTGCTTAACTTTCAATTACACCCTTAAACCTCTGGCTGAATTACACCTAAGCCTGTAAGCCTGCACCTAAGACTGTGCTCAGCATAAGTGTGCTGGGAGCAGCCCAGCCCAAATTCCATTGCTTTAGTTGCTATTAGCTGGCTGCCACAGACACACTCAGTTGCCTGTTGTTTTAAACTCCACTTTCATTGTCATACTTTTTATATGGGCTGCTAGGAAGCATCAAAATCTCCAGAAGCAACCCGAAGCAGAAACAGCCGTAATAACGGTAATTTTACCACTGAACCCTGCGGCACACGGCTGGCTGCACCCATCTCTGCCCCTGCCTGCAGGCCAGAGGACAACCTTTGGGAGAGCTTGAAGAAGCATCGGGGGCTGCGAATTACCCACCCAGGGGGTTTTCTTTTTGGCAGGCATCAGCCTCTGCAGGCTTTCTAGGGCTGCACAGGCAAGGCCCTGGCTCCATTGACCCATGGGCCAGGAAAACGGAATCTGGGAGCCGGGTCTGCAAACCCAAACTGACAGTGATACTGCTCCATCCCGGCCGGACCCGAGGGGCACAAAAGCTTCTGCCCTTCCAGACAGCAGACAGAACATTTCTGAATGGAGCTATATTGCTGTTGCGCTGGGTTTGGTGTTTTTGTTTTTTTTCTGGGTGAGTCAGAAACAAGCATTTTCTGCTGCTGTTTGGTTTTTTGTTTGTTGTTTTTTTTCCCCAAGTAGCTACGCCGAGGGTTGCTCCTTTCAGACCACCGCAGCTTGGCTTTTCCTTTCTCAGAAGTCAGTCTTACCGGTGGAGTTCATCTTGCCAAAAAAAAGGCCCTTCTCACCCTCTGGGCAGCGAGCGAGGTGTGGGATTAAATTGCCGGTGGCAGGGCAGGGCTGAGCCTGCCTCCCCAGGGGCGAGCAGGAGGCTGTCACCCCATCCCAGCAGCAAGAGTGGGATGTCCCCTCCCCGAAATCCAGAGGTGGCACCAGAAGACCTGTGTAGGGCAGCCAGGCCCGGGCCGAATTTCGCTGCCGCTTGCCGTGCCCCGCCGACACCCAATGCTCTCTCCAGCCACCACCGAAGAACAAACAAAACCCAGGCTGAGGAAGAGAAGAGGAGACATCAACCCCCTTCCCGTCCCTCACAGAGGCTCACCGCTGGGGACCCCAGGCCCTCTGGGGCTCTGCAGGGACATCGAATTGCCACCAGTACCCAGTTCATCCCATTTCCCACCTCATGCCACCCTCCCATGACCGGCGTAAGGCTGCACCTGGGTTCAGGTGTCACTGACTCTCTTCCTGCGCTGCCTCCTGTCATTAAACTCCCCCCAGGGACGAGGAGCACCCCCCCAGCCCAGAGCAGGCTATCAGGCATCCCCCCAGCTCCCTGGAGGATGAGCAGGCAGTAACCATACCTGG
>JAHREE010000118.1:25895180-25930043 GCA_033628505.1 Tringa tobata | reverse complement strand
GGAACTGCCCATGGCCAACCAGCATGGGGACACAGGGATGCGAGGTCAGGTTGCTCCCGATGGCAGGTTCCATCTGCAGAGCATCACTTGCATTATTTTTCTGCAACCAAAGGGCAGTTTCGTGGTGCTAGCCCTATTCAGTGCTGCCCGCCCGTCCTGCTGGATGACCCCATGGTCCCTCAGTGGTGACAAGCAGCCGGGGTGAGGCTCAGACCACTTTCCTGCTTGGTAACGATCCCGTCTGGCATAGGCAGCCAGGTCTTTCTGGTTTCTCAGCTCGCTTTGCGTGCTTTCCTAAAAGACCCTCCCATCTGCAAAAGCATGCCCTTCCCCGGTACACACAGCCATATACAGCCCACCCTCCGTACGCATCAGAAACAAGAGGGAGCAGGTACACGTGGTGAAGGCACTGAAGAAGAAGGAGGGATGCCAGGGAGCCAGAAGCCCTGGGCATGTCTGCCAGCCCACCCCTCTGAGCCGTCCCACGCTCTGCCACGGGAAGGCTCTGCACAAACTCTGCAAAGCCTGGGGGCAAGGATATTGATTTTCCCAACTTTCCTGCCTTGCTTTAAATGATGGCACGCAAACGGTGCCCCGGGGACAGTGGAGCTAGGGGACCCACGTGTGCCTTGAATATAGCCCAAAAAGGAACTGGCTTTTGCCCACTCGCCTCCTGGAGAGGTCACTGGAGGTCCTCCCCATCATCCTAGGGTACAATCAACACTTCTTTTAAGGAGCATCCCTCTCCCACCAGTGCTCCCAGCAGGGACACCAGCTAGGAAGGGTGGTGAGGTGCCCACCACTGCACAGCACCAAGAGATGATGGGCTGTCCCCAGTCTGGAGATTCGGGCAGGGAGCAAGACCCAGGCTGAGGAATGGGGTGGGAAGGCAGCAGGAGGGCAGCTCATCCCAGGACCTTTCTGCACGGTGGGAGCACCTGTGAGGCAGGCAGGGATGCGGACCAGCTGCTCGTTTAAGGCTGAAAGGAAGTGGTGGAGCAAAAAAACAAAGGCCTCCAGGGGGCAGAGGGGAGGCTGAACAACAAAATTGGCTAAACTGCTCATTTATAATTAACATGCTGCATCATAAGTATTTCCCTTTGCTCGGCTCCCTCGGGCTCTTGCATTTCCTCCCTGAAACCCCCAATTTAGAGAGTGCTCTCAATTAAGTTCAGCAGGACCTCATTAATTCAGATGAGCAGCCAGCCAGGCTCAACGGAAAGCAGCTTCCCAGGCAGAGGGGAACTGCACAATAAAGCAGGCAAAGATCAGGGCACCGGCTTCCCTGGGCTTGCTGCAGGACATTGCTCAGTAGTAATTACTGCAGCTAATGGTCTACACTGCACTGATAAGTGTCCTTTAGTGCACGTGGTGGCTGTAAGGAAATCTCCCAACAAAGTAATGAGCCCAGAGGGAAGCGTCGCACAAGGCTTCGCTCACAAGGCAGGCCAGGGAGAGGGAGGAACCTCTCCGGGCATCACGGTTTGAAAGGGTGAATTTGTCGAATTTCCCAACACCCAGAGTACATTCTGGGGATGTGAGTTTTGCAGCCTGCCTTCGACAAGGGACGCCCAGGTGCAGAGCTGAGTACCGCCAACCTCAGCTCTCCAGGATGCTCCATGGCATCCTGCCTGGCTGGCACCAGGGACACAAACATCTCCCAGTTTCTCCTTCTCTGGGACGTGTTTAGGTCTTTGCCGTGTTTGCTCTCTTCTCAAGAAGCACAGCAGAAGCCAGGGCTGCTCTGCACCCTGCAGACAGCCCAGTGCTGTGCTGCGGCTTACTACGAGCTGCTCTTTAAAAGGCAGGCTGATGGCTCTAATTGTGCAGTGCAGGGACGGGTATCCCTTCTCCTCCGTGATACCTGCATCGACATCCTTTGCCCTCTTCTGGGAGATAGCCCTGACAGACACACATCAAAAATCAGGAAATGCCAAAGCCGTGCAACCGAAGGCAACCTTGGCCCTGTACCCTGCTTCATTTCCCATCCACTTCCCCGACACCCGCTGCTTCTTTCCAGGGACCTGGCAAAAACACAAATCACACCGGTTGTGGTGCTGGCACTGCTGCCCTCTCTTCTTGCCTTACCTCTGCCACCCACTCACTCCCCGGCTCCATCTCCAGGTGTGGGGCTGACAGACGCTGCCGCTCGGCTGCTCCGCACTGCGGTGGCAGTGGCAGTGGCAGTGGCAGGGGGACGTTGTGGTGTGAACCCCATGACCAGGCTCCATCCTCTCTGTCGGTGCCGGGTGCCGCGGGGAAAGCAGCACCTCGTCAAGACGCCTCATTAGTGGGAGCTTTTCCAAGTGAAGGTCACTGATCTGCCAGCTCCATCTATCCCTTTGCTCTTCCCAGGGAGATTTCACGCTCCCTACTCCTGCCACGTCTCAGTGACAAGACTGACACCTCCACAGCCCACGTGCCTCCCTCTAAGGGTGTTGGCAGCTCCCACAGCCAGACTGCCCTTGCTCTTCCATCCTTGGGACACTGGGAAGCAGTGCAGAGGAGATGGTGGCTGAGCCAGAGGTGGCATGAAAGAAGTTCACATGCTAGTCTTGGCCCCATTTGGGCACTTTCACACCTGGAAGGTGCATGTCCATGAGCTCCTGCCCCTCTGACCTGCAGAAACGCAGCTGCCAAGAGCAATGCACCCTCCTGCATGTCCCCATGGCAGCAGGGAGAAAGACACCTGTAAAGCTCCTCAGGCTGCATTGCTTCCAAATGAAACTGTTGGAGACACCTTTCAGATGCCCAGCCTGCAGGATTTGTCTCCATCTGATCCAGCAGCCTCCTTCCCATACTGGCAGCCCATGGTGGTGGTGATGGATCTGGAATTGCTCTGGGATAACTGAGCCCTGGAGGGCGGCTGGCCAGGTTTCCCACCCACCTGATGTCCAACACACCAGCTTAGACCCTTCAAGGTGAAACCACATCAGAAGGAAAGGGCTGGTTCGCGAGCTCCAAGCAAACTCCAGAGAGACGTTCAGCGACAACACTAGTGACTGCGATGGTCCACCCGCTTCCTGGCACCACCTGCCTACTCCAGAAGAACCTCACACCCGGGAAGTCATAGCAAGGGGTCAAAAAAACCCCAAACCTCTTGAGTTGGAACCTGCTGCAAAAAACAGAAGCAACCTCTTTCGCTTTTACGCAGCCTCCTGGTTGCATTTTTATATTGCACCGTGTTCCCCACCCCTCCTTGCTGCTCTGTAAGAGCCAAGCGAGGGAAAGCTGGCAGCAGCTGGCAGCCCACTACGTTTCGGCAACCCTCTCCCCCCTGCCTGCTGCAGATAATCCCCGGGGATGCTGTTTGCAAGGTCAAAAAAGAAGCAGAGAGTGTCACGGCTGGGTTTTTAGCCTACTTGTGATGTTTTAACATAGCCCAGCTCTGCGGACGTGGCTAAGCCTTTGTGAGGCATGCACCAGTGGAGGTTTTGACACTCTGGGTCTTCCTTGTCCCTCCAGCTGCTCAGGTCCCCTGGGTATCCCTGCAACGAACACTAAATGATGCAATTAAAGCCATTTCCCCAGGCCCTGCCAAAGGCTCATGGAGCCAAGGGCTGGAGTTTTATCAGATTCTCCCCCACCAGACCACTCCAGTTTTCCGTATGCTAACACGTCCTATGCCCTTGCCTCGACAAATACACACATGTCCTTCTATGCTTTTCCCCAGGTTTAAAAACTGTGCTCCCCACAAGCAAATATAGCATGACCAGACGCCTTCCACAGTCAGCTGGTTCATTATTTGAAAAGCTTTGCTTTAAAATCCCTCAAAATTGCTAACAGATACATTTTTTGGCCAGAGAGGGAGAAAAACCTTGCTTAAACAAAAGTGTGTTGTGAATGGAACTAAAAAGGGAATTACCTTTAAAGATAAAAACTGTAACCGTTTCCTATTGAAAAATACCCCCAGCCACGCAAACAGCCCCTTTCTCTCGCTCAGCCTGAGAAAATGCCACCTGAGGTTATGGCATTTCAACCTGCTGCTGCAGGGCCATGAAATGCTTCTTGTCCACCACGGGTGACGAAACATTGAGCTATATTTTCTTCCTCCCCTTGTTTTTGTCAGCTTTGCTCTTAGTTCTGCTACTGCAGGGAAAAAAAAACCCACAAAAAAAACAAACACCACCAATAAAACCCACCCCAAACCAAAACACTCCCCCCCACTCCAGCTCCCCAAGATTTTTAAATGAAGGAAATGGCAATTTCCTGCAAATGAAATGCAGGATTGAGCAGGACAAGTGGAAGAGCTGGCTGGAAAGCGAAGCTCTCCGGAGGGAGAGAGTGGAAGGGGCAGTCAGAAGGGAAAGGAGGCTGTCTGGCTGGGAAATAAGAGTATTATTGGAGAGCCATCACTTATTTCCCTATTTATCACATTTTTCCCCATTCTCCCTTGCAAAAGCACCACCGCTGCCTTCCCCTAATGTGAAGGGATCCTGGTTTTACGTCTGATGTCTGAGGGAATTTTAGATACAAGCTTTGCTTGCAGGGGGCAGCTTAACGCTGTGCTACTAGGTACCCAGCGTCGGGGATGACCACTGGGTTGTCAACACAAGCTTAAAGACCGCAGCAGGGCTTGGCATGCCTGTAGGTCATTCCTCCCCCTGCTCCAGCTTTGCAGATGCTCAGAGAGATTAACTGAATCAAAAGAGAGAGGGGCAGAGCCAGACCCAGCATCCACCTGAGCTGGTTTCGCTGCCTCCCACCTGGTATCCATGCTGAGCTTTTGCCTGAACATTATCCACCCCTATTCTGGGGCTTATAAAGATCACCCGGTGAGCACCTTTAATAGCTGGACATTATGTGTATCGGCTGGCAGGAGCCAAACTTCTTGCAATTAAGAGGTTCTGCAGAATAAGTGCAAAGTGTTAATTACTAACGCTCCTGAGAAAGGCCACCCTGAGCCACTCTCTTCCACTGAAGCAAACCTGCAGACCAAAGAAACGTTAAAGCCGCAAACCCTCCTGCTTCACAGCTCCCCATGCTTCTGAGCAACATCCTCTCTTGGAGAGCAGGGCCAGCAGGGAGTGAAATATTTTGGGATGAGGTACGAAACGAGTCATCGTCCAGAAATACCACTTCTAAAAGAGGATTTCACCCTGCTGCTAATGCATCTCCACGTTCGCATTTCCCTGCTTTATTACAGCCGCAGAGAGGGCTGATGACTTCAAAGAAGGTCTCTTCAATAATCTTTAAACCTCTCTCCTGACCCAAGGGCTGCACAGCTGCTGGATTTAATGCAGAATTCAGTTCCCACTCGGGTCGCCGTGGACCAGGCTTGCCAGCCCCCATCTCGAGATGCTTTTTATCCCTCTGCTCCCCCCTGCCCACATCGCAGGGCGATGCAGGTGGGACGGAACCCCAGGGGGTTCATCTAGTGCATCCCCCTGCTCCGAGCAGGATCAGGTCTGGGATCAGACCCGGTATCTTCATGGATAGAGAATCAGGGAGGGCAAAACCTCTGCCCTGCCAAGCCCGTACCGTGGACTGGGATAAAAACAGCTGCTTGCAGGACAGAGGAACCAGGATACGAAGCTGCAGGGCAGGGGGAAATATCCCAGGGAAGGAAATATGATGGTTTTCCCTTATTTCCCCTCAATGAGCACTGCCGAGGTCAGGTGCTGCCAAGTCCTTTGCCAGGACAACCCAGCACAACAATGTCTCATTTTGGTCACTTTTTACCAAACCTTACCTACCCATGGGAATATATAAAACGTGCAACAGCCGGGATGCACTCCGGAGAGCCGAGTATGGTGACACCGACAGCGAAGCAGCAGTGCCAGACGTGGCACACAGCAGCGGGGAAGGTGCTGAAGGGACAGACATTCAGATGCTTTCTGTGCTGCACACACCTTTGCCATCGATGGAGGAGATGGAGATGGTGGCGCGCCCAGGAAAGCTAGTTTTCAAGGAAAAACCCCTAGGGAGAAGGCTAGGCAGCATTTCTGTCCTGCCTCGTGCTGCTCTTTTGAGGCAGAGCTCGCTGCAACTGGTCTCCGCAACGGTGGGAGGGAGCACTGCAACCGGCAGGAAAATGGGGAAAGGGCTAAAAATTAGGAATCCCCCAAACTGGGGCTTTCAGACTCAAAGCCTGACCGAAGTCACCTGACAGTCTGCTTCCAACAGGAGCCAAAATTGGCAAAAACTGCTCAGGGGACAATTCTGGATGCCTGGTAAGTCAGGCAGCCTCCCGTGACTGATGTCCCCCTCTGCCAGTCCCCAGGGACGCACCAGGCAAAGCCGCCTGGTACCAGCATCTCAAGCATGACTTGCTGTTTAACACAGGCAGGTCCAAGGGGTTTAGGCGCATCCTTGGACTTCCCAAATCACCCCTGCTCAGCCTGCTGCTGGGACAGGGAGACCCCTGCCCTCTCTCCAGCTCCAAGGCCCTGGCCAAAACCCAGCCATTACTCTCAGCTGGAGCAGTCCAGCCCCTCTCCTCAACGCCAGGCTACCACGTAGGTGGTTTGGCCTCACGAAATCAGAGAGGTACACGAGTAAGCTTTACCAGAAGCTTCTGGGACAGGCACCAGTGTTTCTGCTGCGTGCCGGTCCTCACCACACAGTAGCAGGGCTGCCTAGAGCCTGCCGTGCACGCAGACATGTTCTCCACCCCACGATTCCTGACTTCCTCCACCGCTGGAGCCTCCGTTGATACGGTCCAGTTCATTTTTCATTAAAAAGCAGGACAAAAGCATTTGTCTCCCTTGCTAACAAGCCACCAGCACATCTCCAGAGCAAGCAGTGGCACGTACGCTCTGCAGCTCACCGAGACGGGATCAAGAGTAGGGAAGGAGCAGCTGAGAGTAGCTGGAGGAACGAGGACCAGAGCAGAAGAACAGACAGAATCCGGCCTCAAATGGGCACCTGCTTTGAGGACCTCTGAGGATGCCACGGGGCACTTCTGTGGCTCCTTCCCTCAGCATCCCCCGGGAGCAGAGAGTTTCTCAGCACGGTTTTTAAAAACTTGTGAGCGTGAGGAGGTGCTGGAATGGGAAAGAGGTACCATCAGCCCCATCTAAACCCTCCCCCGGGAGATCAGATAGCCTGTAATCTCCACTCACAATAATAATTACATCACTTCGCCTGATTTAAGTGTCCGTTGTCCCTCCTTACCCAGATGCACTGGAGCATGGCTCCACTTACACAACAGGCAGTGACCAGCCAACATCCCCTGCCCATTTTCTTGTTGATTCAGACCAGTGCCTGTAATTTGCAAACATCTCTTCTCCCCTCCGATTTAAATCTCGGGCACAGCAGGCCTCTGTCTAACAATAATATGGGGATTTCAGGGCTATTTATGAGAGGCTTAAAACTTAATCCTACATGAGCGAGGTAAAGCCTGCTCCTGGCCTAAAGCACAGCTGGAAAACCTGGTGCCATTGCTACAGCCGGAGAAAAGAGGCATTAATGGCAGCCAGCGCCCTTCAAGTGTGGCCAGCACTGCTGGGCCAACTCCTGCCACCAAGTCAGGGAATGCACCGGCCAATTTGGGAACCACAGAATCACAGAACGGTTTGGGTTAGAAGGAACCTTTAAAGGTCATCTAGTTCAATCCCTCTGCAATGAGCAGGGACCTCTTCAACTCGATCAGGTCACTCAGAGCCCCATCCAACCTGACCTCAAATGTTTCCAGGGATGGGGCATCTACCACCTCTCCGGGCAACCTGTGCCAGTGTTTACCACCCTCATCGTAAAAAATGTCTTCTTTATATCTAGTCTAAATCTACCCTCTCTTATTTTAAAACCATCACCCCTTGTCCTATCACTACAGGCCCGACTAAAAAGTCTGTCCCCATCTTTCTTATAAGCCCCCTTTAAGTATTGAAAGGTCGCACTAAGGTGTCCCCAGAGAGGCTTATTGCATAAGGTGTCCTCTTCTCCAGACTGAATAATCACAACTCTCCCAGCCTTTCCTCACAGGAGAAGTGTTCCAGCCCTCTGATCATTTTTGTGGCCTTCCTCTGGACCTGCTCCAACAGGTACATGCACCCAGCTAGGGGCACTTCCCCTGCAGGCTTTGGTGTCCATCTATCTGCTTGTGAGATTGAGGATTTTTGCCCCATTTATTCCCATGGTGTTATGTCCTGCAGAATCTCTGCTTTGGCCAACGCCGGGAGGGATGAGTCCCAGCACAGACAGTTGGGGGCAACTCCTGTGCGAACATACAGGGGCAAAACGTTCAGTTTCCTGGGGGAAAAAAAAAGAGTGATTTTGTCCACCTCTCAGGTGGCCAGCCTGTGGTACCCTGCACCACTTGGGCTGCCCGCTCCAAGAAGCAAAAGCAAACGAACCAAGAGAGAAAGGTGGTGAGGCCGTCTGCTCCGTCCCGGACGGACCATGGGAGCCAGCACCAGCATCTGTGAACCTGCCCACAGGCACCACCTGGGCATGGATTTACCAGCAGAAATACAAATAAACCTCAATTCTTGACCTCTTTCTAAAGGGTGACACAACCAAGCTCAGAAGTCAGTGTGTCTCGGCACTGGGATGGTGGGCATGGACATTTTCAGCCCAAGCAACGTGGCCACAAGGGCAGCATCGCAGAGCGGACACGTCACGCCACGCTGGGAGCTCAGCAGAGAGATCAGCCACTCACATCAGCCCTTGTGTCTTATCAGCAGTATCTCAGTTGCATCCATGAGCCTAAAGCCCTTCATCACCCCAGGGGCGACACAGCTTCGCCCTAAAAGCAAGCTCTGCACGGCCAGGCCAAACCTCTCGCGGGGGCACGGCTGCCCCAGTGGCGTTTCCATTTGTGCAGTCACGGATCATGGAATCACGGAATCAGGGAATTGTCAGAGTTGGAAGGGACCTCTAGAGATCCTCCAGTCCCACTCCCCTGCCAAAGCAGGGTTGCCCAGAGCACATCACTCAGGACGGCATCCAGGTGGGGCGTGAAAATCTCCAGAGAAGGGGACTCCACACCCTCCCTGGGCAGCCTCTTCCAGGGCTCTGTCACCCTCACCACAAAGAAGTTCTTCCTCAGATTGGAGTGGAACTTCCCATGTTCCAGCTTGTGCCCGTTGCCCCTTGTTCTGTCACTGGGAACCACTGAAAAGAGTCCGGCTCCATCATCCTTCAACCCACCCTCTTAGGAACTTGTAAACATAGATGAGGTCTCCCCTCAGCCTTCTCTTCTTGAGGCTAAAGAGCCCCAGCTCTTTGAGCCTTTCCTTGTAAGGGAGGTGCTCTAATCCCTTAATCATCTTAGTTGCCCTACATTGGACTCTCTCCAGCAGTTCCCTGTCTCTCTTGAACTGGGGAGCCCAGAACTGGACGCAGTATATTCCAGTTGTGGCCTCACCAGTGCAGAGTAGAGGGGGAGAATGACCTCCCTCAATCTACGTTTTCGGGGAAGAACCAGTGGGAGGACAAAATGGATGTCCAAGCCTGTTTCACGGCAGCAAACTGGAAACCTAGGGGAGGGGGAGGCTGTAACTGGGCACCAAGACATCAGCAGAGAAGAGCAGGGCCACAAGAGATGCTGCCCAGAGCAGCCCCTGGCCACGGCAACGCCAACCTCGGTGGCACGAAGCAACACGTGCCCCTGCTCATGCTGGCAGGGATGAGCATGGGGTGGGGGGACACTTGTGCAGGGTGTGGGGACACCTCCTCCAGCCTGAATGGGCTCGAGGAGAAAGGCTCTGCATTTTGGAGACTGAAGTCCTTGCTTCCCCAGGGCCACCCCGGGGAACAGATGCGTCTCTGCCATACCCCAAATACCACTGGGCATCCCAAGAGAGCTCTGTCCCTCCCCACATCTCCCCCCAACCCTGCACCGGGGAGGGAAGGAGCTCAGCCCCCAACCACAGCGCAGACAGGTCTCTTACTTTCTTCTTGCTGCAGTAGATCTGCCACTTCTTCTCTGCCGGCAGCGCAAACATGGCCTCTCTGTGCTTGTCTGTGAGGTCAAGTTCATCCTAGAAAGGGGAAAAAAATCCAAACATGCAACATGAGTACACAAACGGGTGATGGCATGGACCATCAGCTGTGGTCCCACAGCATCGCCCCGTGACTATTGATTTGTCAGGGCAATGATGCTAATTTTCATCCTGCTGTTGGTGACCTCCCCCTGACTCCTGGGCTAGAGCCGGCTGCCGGGAGGACAGGGCTGAAAACCTCCCTGCCTCCTTCCTCACGGGCATTGCCTTCACTGCTTTTAGAGGCAGCAAGCATTTTAGAAGGGACATCCGTGAAGCTGTTACAGCTTCCCGCAAGATAGCCTTGCACAGAGGATGGAGAGCTCTAGATGACAGACCGCATGTAGGAAACTTACAGCAAAGAACAAGTAAAATAAACCTTTCTTCTTTACCGCCCCAGATAACTGCTTCACTACTGAACACCTCGAGTGGTCCAGCCCATTTCCACTGCCAACAGCATCATACCATGGAAAACTGGGGGCTTTTTTTGCCTTTTGGTTTGTTTTCATATAACTAAAAATAGAAAGCGCTCGTTCTAATATCTACAGCTCATAAAGAGGTACACCTTCTCCATCAAAACAAGACTATGCATTGCCCGGCAGAGATAAAGGCGTTTATTGACCACAACCTTTATTGGTTTATCTGATGTTATTTTAAAGGACACATCCATTTTCGACGTGGAGGCTCGGTTAGCAGCATGCCCTCCACTGGGATGCCTGAGTATCATCAAAGCCTCATTGCTTTCTGGTGCTAGATGTAGGTCAAAGCTTTTATTAGAGAACTAAATAAAACATTCAGGCAGGGCTGGGAGGCCCAACATTGATCTTACAACCACGGATGTCTCTTAAAATCACCACCACTGATGACAACCCTCATGCTGGAGGGGTGGGAGCACTGGAGATGCTGCAGAAGGTCACAGGGGAGCCCTGCTGTGGCCTCCAGCCAGCTCATCTCACCCAGCCACCCTCTTTAAACATTACACACTTAATTCCAGCAACTAAAAAAGTAAAAAAAAAGTAAATAAAAAAAAAAGGGATTAAAGATTCCATTCCAAAAGTCCCCATTAAAGATTCCTCATCTGAATAATAATGCCACTAAAGGTGATAGCCCCTGGTACCCAATGAAAGGTAAAAGCTCTATGTGGCAAAAGCTGAACAAGATGCCTATGGGTAAAGATGGGTTCCTGCACCAGCATGCCATGAAGAAATTCAACTGATCTCATTAAAGCTCATATTGCATCCAATAGCCAAGGAAGGCAGCCTTCAGCTATCTTGTAACCTAAACACAAGGGCCCTCCAGCGCAACACGCAGTATCAGAGGGTTGCCAGCGGTCCTGAACATCTTGGAGAGGCTTAGACATCCACTTCAGGTATTAATTTCACTTCCCGATGAAATTACTCCTAGAAAGGAAAGGTGTCACAGAGCTTTTTCCATTATGTATTCATGGAGGAGCTTTGCCTCTTCCTTGACCTCTTCCCCCCCGTATCAACTGACTCTTCAAACCACCGTGCTGCACAGAGCTGACGTTGGTGGAGCTCTGGAAGCAGACCTGCAAGACACCCCCACAACAGAAATAAACATGCTGCTGCAACAGAAACTTGGAAAAAAAGCGAGGACTGAGAAAGCCTGAGCCCAGTCTGAGACACCTCTCCTCCTCCTGCACCCGGGAGGAGAACTTGGCTTGGGGACACCTCCAATGAGACCTGCTTTCAAACCTCCCCATGGTCTTACAATTTGGGAGGTCAGGGATTCGTATCCAGCAACCAATCTCCTCCCCAGCCTTGGTCAAGTCTCATCACCTTTCCATGCCTCAATCCAGAAATTGCCCTCGATGTCCTTCGCCCATGTCTCCTCAGGCTACGAGCTGGTCAGACACCCAAGCTCTGCTTCAGCCCCAAATCTGTGTCTAGAGGTGGCCAACAGGATGACACCTGACACAGGGTCCTGGCTGAAATTCAGCTCATTGGAAAAGTACATCTGGGAATGTAGGAGAGGACAAGGGTCTCCTGGTGAATATTTACCTCCATGTTGAGGGTTTGAGTGAGCACAGGAAATTGCTTCAACTGTGACCTTGCTTCCCTGCCACGTGAATCCAGGGTTCAGGCAGGAAAGCACCAGCCACACACATCTGTACTTAAGTCCTCACAAAAATATTTATTGAAACTTTAAAAATACCCATACCCTAAAAATACAACTTGTGCAAATGCTAAAAATCTAAACTAAGCTGAAGCCAAGGGCCAAGAAGGAATAAAGCAGAAGAACATGTTAGGTACTTGACAATATGCAAACACATCCAAAAAAGGTACCAAAAATGCTTCTGAGCCCGACAAAGCATATTCCATTGTGCCATTGCTAACAGGCTCAGTCATCACAGCCCAGCTTCACTCAGTAACACCTAATTAATGTTATCTTGCAGGATGCTTGGGAGAGGTGTTTAAATAAATACTACGTGGCACCCAGTGAATATGAAAATCCTTATAATCAAAGAGTGAACAATGACTGTTATTTTGACTTGTAACAGTGACTTCACCATTAAGAGTCAGGTCTTTGCTGGTTTTACGTGCCCGGGGATTCCTGCACCCACCTCCAGCCCTTTGCTTATGCTCACTGATGGCTATCTCCATATGCCTTGGCCCCGGGGAGGCTGCTCAGAAACTGCCCTTCAAAACCCGACAGCTTGAGAGAGGAGAGGAACACCAGCCATTCTCTGGGGGCTCAGAGACCACCCTACAAGCACAGCTCTGGCAAAGCCTTGGGCAATGGCACGGCGGAGTAGAGGAGCCGTGTAGAACCTCAGACCCATAGGCACCTTCAATTAATAGCCATGAGCTTGGTAATTAGGTGATTCTAACTAGCAATTAATTTTACAGGCCATTTGCAAACCCCGCACTCCTGCTACAGCACGCAATGTTGGTGGCTGTTTGAAGATTACTGGTGGCTCAGTGTCCGTCACCCCTACAGCCATCATCCCTTCCTTCAGTCTCCCCTTTCACAACTCCGACCCTTCCACCTGGCTGCCTCCCATGGCAGGATCTGCCAACGAGGCTATTTTAAATATTTTTTTGGAAACAGGTCAAAGGCACGTAAAATAACAGCTTCATTTTGCTACCAAAAGGAAGTCTCTGCCCAGAGTGTTTTTACTGGAAAGAGATACGCTGCTGTTAAATATTTATCTTGAACAGTTAAACTATTCACCTTTAGATCAGGAAACGTGTTTCCACATTAAATCTTCATTTGAATATAATTTAAAAAAAAAAAACTCATAGGGGAAATTTGATTCTCAGAGGCACGAGCTCCAGTGGAGTCGATTCCACACCATTATTCTTCTCAGCTCAGCACACTGAGAGCATGATCCCATGGACCAAACAGGTTTTTATCAAGTGATCTATACCTTGCCCTTGGAGGACACACAGCAGTGCTCAGGGGAGATGTTCCCGTGCTCTGTACCTTCCCAAGCAATTGGGTGGTATGAGGAGCCCAGGCCACTGGAGCAACCTGGATCTGGTCCAACCACCTGATCAAGCAGGGTCACCTAGATCTATTGCCCAGGACCATGTCCAGATGGCTTTTGAATATCTCCAGGGAGGGAGACTCCACCACCTCTCTGGTTTGCAGCCACAGTAGTCTCCAACCACCTCCTGAAGGCAAAGCCAGATCAAGCAGAAAAGTGAGGCACTGCTGCTAGAAGAAATGTTTGACCCTCCTAGCAGAAAGGGCATAAAGTCCAGCCCCAGACTCACCACGTGGTCCTCAGTGCAAGCTTCTGTCCCTGCCACTTCACCCATGCCGTGGTGGATGCTTTAATGAGCATCTTCCATGGGCTGTGAGCCACAGGCTTTAATGGGGCAACAGCAGGAAGCCAGCAGAATGTTGCAAATCGCTTGTCTTCAGAAACGACCTCCAAGTGGAGGTCGGCTCTCAGAGGTGGGGGAGCCCAAGCACTACCCCACCCATGGTCGCAATACCCCATCAGGACCATCACTCGTTCTTCCCCTACATCCCACAGGTCCTGTGGGCCACCAAACATTCTGCCAGAAGTAGCTGGGGAGTAGAGATTCAGTGAGGGATAGTGCAGGGCTCTGTACCTCCAAAATCTTTTCAGAGGTTGTAGGGAAAAAGATGAAAGGCGTTGAACTCTAATGCACCTTTCTGGCTGACAAATTGTGTCACCGTAATACACATATGGATATGTGTAAATAATGGAGCAGACGAGAAACAGTAAGGAGATCATCCACTGCCATAAATGAAATTAATTAAAATCTGCTGACTTGTTCTGGGTTTATATATACATACATGTGTGTGCATATACATCTCTCTCTACACACACACACAGAGAAAGACAGCAGCAGATCAATAAATGACCAGCTTAATAAAGAGCAAGTGAATTCACTGCTGATGGATGGATGCACAGAGCTTAGAAACTTCTGTGAGACTGCAGTACATAAAAGCAAAATGTCTTGTGTTCTCGAATAAAGCATGAGATCCAAGATTGCTCAAAAAAAAAAGAAAGAAAGAAACAAGTGGGAACTTTTTGGCAACATTTAGCATTAACTGGTACAGCATGGGAATTAAAAAAAAATAAAAAAAGGCCTGTTGAAGGTTGCCTCAGCTTCCTTTCTCAGGGGTCATATCACTTTTTCACTATCTTCCAGGCATTCTTCTCCAAGTTCATCAGTTTGACTTATCCCAGAACACTGCGCTGTCAAGGGAAATGGCAATCAGCATTTTTCTCCCCGTACCTCATCTAATCTTCTTCCGCTGGGCAACAGCGCTGCCCGCACGTCCCGTGCTGCCTGCCCGTGGCACCCAGGCCAAGCCGGCGCACAATAAACCTCCACCTCAGAACAGACCTTTCTTAACTTGTTGTCTTCTTTTTAAGCTGTTTTCCTGAAGAAATAGAATTATTAATCAGTACAACAACTGCCTTGAGAGGCAAACTGCGCTGTGGGAGGAGCTCCTCTATCTGCGACATTTATTTAGGCGATTACAATTCTCAACATATGCAGATTTATCTTTGTTTATTTTTTTTTAGATAGGAAGGTAGTGAATGAAGTCTTTTATTTTTAGTAGTAAAAAAAAAGCCTCCTCCCTAGCACACATCTTTTCAGACATAGTACCCTGAGAACTTAAAAACAACCCTTCAGAGAAACCAACTCCAGCCAATATTATCACTATATATTTTTAATTTACCCATGACCTGCAGCTGGAATTACAGAACATGAACAAAACTCAACTATTCATATCTTTTAATGAATAAGTATAACAGACAGGAGACCATCTAAGGAACCTGAAGGTACAGAAGTCCATGGGACCTGATGAAATCCATCCACAGGTCCTGAGGGAGCTGGCAGATGAAGTTGCTAAGCCGCTTTCCATTATATTTGAGAAACTGTGGCAATCTGGTGAAATTACGCTGACTGGAAAGGGGAAAAATAACCCCCATTTTCAAAAAGGGAAAAAAGGAAGACCCAGGGAACTAGAACCCAACCACTCATCTCTGTGCCTGGCAAGATCACAGAGCAGAACCTCCTGGAATCTCTGCTAAGGCACATGGAAAAAAAGGAGGTGACTGGTGGCAGCCAACATGGCTTCACCAAGGGCAAGTCATGCCTGACAAATTTGGTGGCCTTCTACGACATTGCTACAGCAACAGATGTCATCCACCTGGACGTATGCCAAGTGTTTGACACTGTCCTGCATGAGACTCTGGTCTTTAAATTGGAAAGTCATGGATTCAATGGATGGACCACTTAGTGGATGAGGAACTGGCGATGGCCGCACTCACAGGGTTGTGGTCAATGGCTCAATGTTCAAGTGGAGACCAGTGACGAGCGGTGTTCCTCAGGGGTCAGTACTGGGACCAGTGCTGTTCAACATCTTTGTCAGAGACATGGACAGTGGGATACAGTGCACCCTCAGCAAGGCTGCCGACAACACCAAGCTGTGTGGCGCTGTCGACACGCTGGAGGGAAGGGATGGCATCCAGAGGGACCTGGACAGGCTGGAGAGGTGGGCCACTGTGAACCTCATGAAGTTCAACCAGGCCAAGTGCAAGATGGGTCATGGCAATCCCAAGCACAAATACAGGTTGGGCAGAGAATGGACTGAGAGCAGTCCTGAGGAGAAGGACTTGGGAGTGTTGGTGGATGAGAAGCTCAACATGAGCTGGCAGTGCGTGCTTGCAGCCCAGAAAGCCAACCCCATCCTGGGCTGCATCAAAAGAAGCGTGGCCAGCAGGTTGAGGGAGGTGACTCTACCCCTCTAGTCCACGCTGGTGAGACCCCACCTGGAGTATTGCGTCCAACTCTAGAGTCCTCAGTACAGGAAGGACATGGACCTGTTGGAACGGGTCCAGCAGAGAGCCATGAAGATGCTCAGAGGGCTGGAGTACCTCTCCAGACAGACTGAGAAAGTTGGGGTTATTCAGCCTGGAGAAGAGAAGGCTCCAGGGAGACGTTAGAGCAGCCTTCCAGGACCTGAAGGGGGCTACAGGAGAGCTGGGGAGGGACTCTTTATCAGGGAGTGGAGTGATAGGACAAAGGGAAACAGTTTTAAATTGAAAGAGAGGAGATTCAGATTAGATACCAGGAAGAAATTCTTTGCTGTGAGGGTGGTGAGGCACTGGAACAGGTTGCCCAGAGAAGCTGTGGCTGCCCCATCCCTGGAGGGGTTCAAGGCCAGGCTGGATGGGGCTTGGAGCAACCTGGTCTGGTGGGAGGTGTCCCTGCCCAGGGCAGGGGGGTTGGAACTTGATGATCTTTAAGGTCCCTTCCAGCCTGAACAATTCTATTATTTTTATCAATTTTGCCTTTATCATTTAATGAATTTTTGAATGAGGGAAACTGCTTACAGTGAAGGAATGAGTAGCAGCAACAAGGAATAATGCCTAAGCACTTCAAAGTGCTTATACCTAATCAACCTTCCCCCACATTGAATTTTTAGTCCCAGAATGGAAGAGGAAAGACACCAATCCACCCTGCTCTGCTGCTTTCACTTATTGACCTGAATGCATTGGACAGATGTAAATAAAATTTGTATTCCTTTCTTTTCTGCAGGAAAGGTTATCGCCATCAGTAGCTGATTTATCTCATCGATAAATCCTCACTGCAGCTGCTTCATGTTCCCATCAGTTCAAATACCTGACTGAGGCTGACAGCATGTACTGCTTTAATATGGTTTAATTTAATTCATTCTTTTAATAGGCTACAGGTTTTAAAAGTGTCCATATTCCAATACTAATGTATTTTAAGAGAGAAGTATCTACTTAGGTTTCTCAATCTTTTCTTCTTGTAATGTATGTTTATAACCACATAAATACCTTTTTCTAATTTATTGAGCTTGGCCTTCTGTGACCTTTTCACCAACACTATCAGGAAAACCCTTCTTCTGTTCTAATTAAACACAGGATTCTTTTATAGCCTGAGTTATTGATCTATGCAATTTTACCCTGAAGTGCACTCACAGATATAGAAGCCTTGCAGGTGGATCACCAGTGCGCTGCTTCTACGCAATTGTACATAAATCCCGAGGAAAAAAAAGAATAAAAATATATATTGGCGCATCATTTACTACTGTCCTCACTAAAGTTTATTAAATTCAAGTTAACCACAGCTGGGCTTGACTGCCCTTTGGAGGGTGTCATAATAAAGCACAGCTGGCAAATAAATACGAAGAGGACTCGGATGTGGATTTAGCACCTATTTATGAACCTAAAGAAGCTGCTCCCTTTTCAATCTGTTCTTAGATTTCACTGCTGGCATCCCTGAAAGCTACTGAAGTTGGAATGTAAGCCAATGACCAGGTCAAGTGTGGCTTCAGATGTCCCCTGCCCGATACGGATGCTCACTTAAGAAAGGCTGTGCATGGTTGGTCTGGGGCTAAACCCCTCCAAGGTTTCCCCAGATAACACCCTGGGAACTGCCTCAGAAAGGGGCTGGATGGGAATGCGTGCCTGCAAAGCCACATGCCAACTTGATCCTGAAAGCTTCCCAAGATTTACCACTCTGAGCACATAACCCGAAGGATGCGGCTGAGGAAAGCAGGATCCAGCTACAGCCCAATGCTGACGGGCAACGTAGGATGGAAACAGGTTCCTTGCATATCCATGTCTGGGGTGGGACATTTCCTCATTTTCCTCATTTCCCTACAACTCTGGCTGTGGTCACACCTGGCATCGTAAAGTGATTTTTAAGAACTTGAGCAGGTGCAAAGCAGAGAGTCACTCTGAGAGGAGACAATTTCTGACCAAGGTTTGAAATTCAGCAAGATGCCTACCCCAGGCAGGCACCAGATAGGCTTACAGGTGTTAGGTGGTGTTGGGGAAGGGAGGCTGATCCCCAGAAATAACAGTATTGATTTGAACACTGGAGTCGACTGGAATTAAGACCGCTGGGCACTCGGGCAGGATCCTGCCCGTGGGGCTGCAGAGAGCCTTGGCTGCCAAAAGTCAACCTCAGTGATGCTTGCGCACCAAGAACACCCAGACTCTGCTGGTGACGGATCCCACAGCGGTACGAACAGCTTTCATTGGCATCTGCAAAAGGATACAAGGCAGGCACAGGCTATTCCCAGCAGGAATGCTTCCTGCTGAAGTCACTGATGAACCACAACCCACATGCTCTGCAATCCCGCCCGTAACTTCAGCAACTCCACACAGCCGCCAAGCAATTAGGAGGAAGCGGACCACTGCTGGAGCAGATGCCCCATCCATTGAGGCTGGTACCCTCCATGCTGACCTGTGCCAGAAACACCTGGGAGCTAGCACAAGCCAAAAACCTAAATGCCCCAACTAAGGTCACTGACATGTTATCAAATGAGCTGTCCAGACATCTTCCAGGGATGTGGCCTGGGCGAGCATATGATCTGCTGGATCAAGCACTGGCTGTCTGGACAGCCCCAAAGAGTGGTGCTCAATGGAGTTAAATCCAGCCTGCGGCCAGTCACAAGTGGTGTTCCCCAGGGCTCAGTGTTGGGACCATTTCTGTTTAACATCTTCATTGATGATCTTGATAATGAGATAGAGTGTCTCATCAGTAAGTTCGCAGATGACACCAAGTTAAGCAGGAGTGTTGATCTGCATGAGGACAGGGAGGCTCTACAGAGAGACTTAGGTTGGATCGATGGGCCAACATTAATGGTATGAGCTTCAACAAGACCAAGTGCCAGGTCCTGCACTTGGGCCACAACAACCCCACGCATCGGTACAGGCTTGGGGAAGTGCGGCCGGAGCTGCCTGGTGGAAAAGGGGTTCTAATAGACAGGTGGCTGAATGTGAGCCAGCAGTGTGCCCAGGTGGCCAAGAAGGCCAATGGCATCCTGACTTGGATTAGAAATAGCGTGACCAGCAGAAGTAGGGAGGTGATTGTGCCCCTGTACTCAGCACTGGGGAGGCCACACCTGGAGTATTGTGTCCAGTTTTGGGCACCTCAACACAAGAGAGATCTGGAGGTGCTGGAGCGAGTGCAGAGGAGGGCAATGAAGCTGGTGAAGGGCCTGGAAAATAAATCATACAAAGAATGATTGAGGGAGCTGGGATTGTTTAGTTTGAGGAAGAGGAGATGGATGACCTCATCACTCTCTACAACTACTTGAAACAACATTGTAGAGAGGTTGGTGCTGGTCTCTTCTCACAAGCAATTAGTAATAGAACAAGAGGGAATGGATTCAAGCTGCAACAGGGTAGGTTTAGACTGGACATTAGGAAGAAATTTTTCACAGAAAGAGTGGTCAGACACTGAAATAGGCTGCCCAGGGAGGTGGCTGAGTCACCATCCTTGGATGAGTTTAAGAGTCGTTTAGACGTGGTGTTGGGGGATATGGTGTAGGGAAGAACTTTGTAGAGTAGGGTAGATGGTTGGACTCGATGATCCCAAGGGTCTTTTCCAACCTGAATGATTCTATGTTTCTACGTGGTCTCCTCTTTTATGAAGTGCAAAGTGGAAAGCACTTATCAGGTAGATCATATAATTTTTCCACTTCAGCCGTATTTCTCCTGGAAAAAAGGGGGTTTCTTACGTGCTTTCTGCCTCCAGCTGGGGTTCACACTGTGCTATAACTTGACTCCTTTGTAAAATTACGGGTCGGAAACAGCACGGTTTTTGGCCAAGCCCCCACGCTAGTTTGTAGCTGTAACAGATATTGCAATTACATGAATGCTTCAAGTTGAAATACAGCATTCCCCAGTGGATTACTTCATTCATGTCAGTAGAGCGCATGCAGGCAGAAAATCCTTATTTTCTTGCCGAGTGGGTGTGTGCCTTCTATATCAGATGCTTACCTATTGAAACATATGTTTAAGAGATTATCTGCAAGGGTGTAACGCCACAAGGTGACAAAAACAAGTGCTGTGAGCAGCAGGCTGTGATGGGAGCGTGGCAGGTCCAGGCTGTTGGCATCGAACGAGCAGAACCTGGGCAGCCTGGTGAAAGTGCCCGCAAAGTTCCCTGCAGGATGCATTTAGAAGCAGATGTTACCAAATCACTTGGTTTTCTTCCTTAAAAGCAATTCATAAAACTCCAGGGAGGTTGGTCCTGGGAGACAGTGGTAGGACAGTAGGTAGGACAAGGGAGCCCCATGCTCCTCTCTGGCCCTGGAGAGACTCTACAGAAAGGGGTGTTTTGTCCAGGACACAAGGGGTATTGCAATTGTATTTTTTTCTGGATACTAATAGCATAGGGTTTTTTTGCAGATAGAGGGGAAAATGGCTTCAGCTACTGTTCAGTGGTTCCCAAAATCCTGAAGTCCTTAATGCTGCAAAGACCAGGCAGCAAAAAAACTACAGCTGCTCTGCAAGCATTAAATGCAAAGCTTGGCTTCGCAGCAGATCCCTCAGTCGTTACCCTAAAAGCCACATGGTTTTGCAAGGCCCAAACCCTCCTACTTTCTCCTTACTGGATTAGAAACCAGAGAAAAAGGACGTTACTCAAGTTCCTAAGTAAAACTGGCTATCGCTAGCAATGAGTTCCCAGCCCCGTGCTGCTGTTAACACCTCACAGCACCCACACGGAGGGCACCACCGCCTTCTCCCACCGGGGTTGCCCTCCCCTCCCCGTTGGAGCAGCATACAAGGTAGCAGTCACCCCAGCACCCCGAAAGGGTGGGAAGGCACAGCTCTGTGGGAGTCACACACGGAGCGACTCATCCGAGCACTCCACGTTGTGAGCCACGGACCGATCGCCCACCACGAGGCATTTCGAAGGCGACACAGCGCTAATCTCTGTGGTGGGGGATGCCATGATAAATCTTGTAAGCTGCCAGAGTTTCCACTACTTCAGAAAGCAGCAGGGAGGGATGGAGCAGCCTTCCATCTTGCAAGAGGGGAAGGCATAAAGCCCGGCACTTCAGAGACCATGGGTGAGCACCTCCCCTCCAGCAGATGCCAGTGAAGGCATCCACTAACACCATGCAACGTCAGCGGGCAAGGTTCTGCATCCATCCTGAGCCCAAGATGGGTCCATGTTGTTATTACCTGTTAATGAGTATTTGAAAATAACTTTTTCTTTTTTTTTTTTTTTTTTCAAAGGCTGACTGTGAAATTGCTCTCTACTCTGACAAATTGGTCTGGCAAATGAATGGTAACCAAATGCTTAAAGCATAATTCATTTAGGAGACAATGCATTTTTGTCTAGTAAAAAATTGTAGGCTTCTCCATCTACGATTGCTACGAGTGAAAGATGCTTACCACCCCCACGAAATTGAGAGGGCCACAGAAAATCCTTAGGACACTGCACAGCCACCAGCCACTCACCTCCTGGCGTCACCTCCCCAGGTGTCTAAGACCTGCTGGCTGCTGGAGCCTGGGCAGAGGCACTCGGGGAAAGTCACCCGCTCTAGTTTCACAGGCTAAAACCGGGCTGCTGCACATCATGGGTGGGATGCAGGGCTAGACAAAGTCTCCTTTAATTTCTTCCGCATCACCAATGACAACTTGGAGGTGAAAAGCCTGAGAGGCCCCATCCGTAGCAGTAACTGGAGTTTCCTCAAAGCCCGGGTATTTGGGAGGACGGGGCAGCATCTCCTCTGAGCCCACCCCTCTGCAGCAGGGACACAGGCTGGGAGCAAGGTTTGGGATGAGGGACAGGCAGTGCCTCATGCTCCAGAGGCAAACAAAGCCGTGCAGGACCTGGCAGCTCCTCCGAGCTTCCAGGTGGTCTGAGGAGCCACCGGAGCATCGCGCTCGTGCCGCGGGGACAGAGCCACTGTTGTGACCCACCCCACCAGGAGAAGAGCTAGCGAGGGGTCCTGGGTTGCGCCGGCGCTCCCACTGCTCTCTCCAGCCCAAGCTGTTCAATGCCCCCCTGTGCCTCCCCCCCTCCTGCCCCACACACATCCTGTGGGGCCGGTGCACACCAGCACACACACAGCAGCTCGTTACAGACCCCGGAGTGACAAGGAGTGTTAAGCGGATATAAAGGACATCAGTCATTCACCCATTTGGTGGAAAGTCTAGTTGCTGGCAGAAAACGGAGAGGATTGTTCCGGCAAGATCTACCATATGGCACCATTATGTGGAGCTTTGCAAGTGCTTTCTCCGAGCGCGCAAGCAAGATTTCAGCCTTTGAAGAAACGTCGCATTGTTAGCCTGGATAAGCAGGAGCCTCTTGAAAGAAGCTGTGGCAGATGGCACAGCTTTGTTCTCTTGGTTCGCAGGCAGGTCCTGCAACCCCTAGATATTCCAGCCCCACGGCACGGCCATCCTCCTGAGGCGTCCTTCGGCAAGACTGAGGGCTCCTGAAACTTCTTAAATACGGATGGATGGTGCCTGGTGGCTGCCACTCTGCAGCACGAGCCCCGGAAAGCAACCGCCGCTCACCCAGGCCGTGGGGATGCACTGATGGGGATTAAAGGAGAACTGCGCGAAACTGCAAAGCCTTGAGAGGCTGCAAATTAGTAAATCTTCCTGAAATATCCCGCTTTTGTCTGTGCTTCCCTGCCAGCACCTGCTCCTCCCTGGGTGGCTGAGCCCGGCCAGAGCCCCGGCAGGACAGCAGACAAAGGACAGCCTTTCAGAGGGGGCCGGTGCCTGCTTGAGAGACATCCCAACAATAGCCCTACGAAAGCCCATTCAGGCCAGGCCGGGGGGGGGCGGGAAAGGAAGGAAAAAGGTCCCTCTGGGAGGAAGCAGTGATCAGTCATTGACTACAGCAACATCTGCATCTGCCCTGAGCCAGGGAAAAGCCCCTGCCTGCTGTGCACTGCTGGCTGGGACAGGACACACCGTCCCCGCAGCGCAGGATGAACATGGGGGCATTTCTCACGGGCTGATCCCTCCTGTGTGTGCCCAGGCAAAAAAAAAAAAAAAAAAGAAAACATTCACAGAATCACAGAATCGTCTAGGTTGGAAGGGACCTTAAAGATCATCTAGTCCAACCATCAACCTAACTCTGACAAAAAAAAAAAAAAGAAAAAAAAGCAATAGAAATCACTAAACCATATTCCTAAGGACCATGTCAACCCGTCTTTTGAACACCTCCAGGGATCGTGCCTCAACCACTTCCCTGGGCAGCCCATTCCAATGCTCGATAACCCTTTATGTGAAGAAATGTTTCCTAATATCCAATCTAAACCTCCCCTGGTGCAACTTGAGGCCATTTCCCCTTGTCCTATCTCCTGTGACTTGGGAGACGAGACCGACCCCTGCCTTTCTACACCCCCCCTTCAGGTAGTTATAGAGCGTGAGAAGGTCTCCCCTCAGCCTCCTCTTCTTCAGACTGAACACCCCGAGCTCCCTCAGCCTCTCCTCACAAGACTTGTGCTCCAGACCCCTCACCAGCTCCATTGCCTTTCTCTGGATCCGCTCCAGCCCCTCAATGTCTTTTTTGTGGTGAGGGGCCCAAAACTGGACACAGCCCTCGAGGTGAGACCTCACCAGCACATTCCCTGTTTCCCTCTTGTTCCTCCTGAGAAACACTTGCACAGCCGTAAAGTAAAACCCTAACTATTTCACTATTCTATTTAAGCATCCTATTTAAAATCTGAAGTGTCCATACAACACGTAACAGACACGAAACACACACCGGGAGAGCAGATGGAGCCTTTAGCTGACCTTGGAGTCCGCTGCTCCAGGTCCCTCTGCAGCTCAGGAGCTCCTCCACGGCCACTGGCATGGGACAGTCACTGATTTCTCATGCTCTGGATGTTCCCTGACTCAAACCCACATACTCAAAAACACCCGAAGCCCAGAGAATAGTTTGTGGGATGGCTCCAAAAAGCAAGAGGCTTTGCCCTTTGATTTAGGCAGCAAGCTGGGACCTGCAGAGGAGGGACCCTGCTTGTTGGTCTTTGTGGGAGGACTGTCCATCCTGGGGACCAAACTCACTGCTGCAACATCCCCAAAGACGCCCATCCCAGGCCTGAAATCTTCCACCGCTGCCACTCCAAGTCCCTGAAGGGAACAAATGGGGCAGAAAAGTCACTATTCAGCTGCAAGAGAAGAGTTGGCCGAGGACCAATCCAAGCTGGCAAAGCCTCCAGATCCCCTCCAACCCTTTTGACTTCCCTCAACCCAATAGACCGAGACGACTGAGGACTTTGGAGGGAGCCCTGGTCCCACAGAGCGGGCACAAGCCATCCTGCCCTGCGTGGTCGAGCGTGACAGGCCGGGTGGCATCGGGCTTCCGCAGGTGTAAAAATCAGCCCCCGAGTGCTTTCTCTGTCTCTCTTCCAAATGTTACACAATGGCTTTACACAGAATCAGTGGGACACTTTCCAAACCATTTAACTAATGCTGAAACTTAACACCCGACACCAACAGGTCACCGAGAGCAAGAAGGAGCTGCTGTGACACGGAGGAGGGGTGGGATCTGCAACTTCACTGCCCTGAACTGGGCTTCCCCCTCCCTCCCACCTGCCTTGGATTGAGATCTCCTGATGGGTTTTTTTGGGGAGCCAGGGCATTGCAGCTGCTTGTGGAGGAGCATGGTGGGCACCCACTGTCCCCCCTCCTCTGTATGACTCCAGTCCCCAGGTAGCCAGCACGGGTCCTGCTGCTGACATGCCACAGAGCAGCAGCTGCCTCAAGAGCCTTGTTCTCACCCTTGATTGGGGGAAAAAAAAATAAAAATAAAAAAAAAAAATCTTGGCAGCACGGAACAAGAGAGCAGAAGGGCCCCACCAAGGTATGCCCCGGGTCCGGCTGGTCCCTGGGAGATGCCACTGGACTCCTGCCTCACCGCACACACAGTGTCCTTGCCGCACAGCCTCTGCCTGAAGCATCCGGCAGAATCCAGGGGAGATGCTTTGAAAATCCTGGGCTGAGAGGAGGTGCCACAGGCTCGGTGGGGATCTGGTGTCTGAGCCTTCATAGATGCCTCCTTCAGCCTGGCTGGTGACACTGAGCCGCAGCTCAGCAAGCCCTCCCGGCTGGGGCACCGGGAGAGCTCTCCCCAGGAAAGGATTTCCCCAGGAAAATCTGATTTGGCAAAATTATCAGTAGAAAAAAAGGCGGAACAGAGGTTTGTTCTGCCTGAACAAACCAAACCCGACTGGTGGTGTTTTGCAGGACTGCTGCAAGAAGAGTCCTGCTGCAGGGACATCTTGTCCCTGCCGTGCCAGGCTGAGTGTCCCAGTCTGCCTTCTCATCCCGCCCATGGAGAAGGATGTCTGGGCAAAACCAGCTCTCGTGATATGACCTGGAGGTCTCCTCTACCAAGTGGCCTGGCTCACCAAAACCACGCTGCCCGGCATCTAATGGGACATGCTATACCGTGAGGTGTGACTGACCAGCATCACGACTCCTAGTTCCTTTGACCCATCCAAGCCCCACAGAGAAACCGCATTTCACCGATGACTCAACTCCAAGTGAAGCACTCCGGGCCCATCCACCAAACCACACCAAAATGTTTTTGCTTTTTTTTTTTTTATCCACGTTTTTCTGATTTTTAGTAGGAATAAAGAAACAATACCATGACTCTCCAAATCTCAATTCAGCCCACACCCAAGGAGCCCCAAAACGCTGCTCTAAGAAATCAAGAGTTTCTAAGGAGAAAGAGAAATCACTCCAAACTGGCTGGATTTTAGGGAGGAGAAGAGCTCAAGCTTCAGTGCAAAACCGCTCCCAACAGCAGCCCCTGATGCTCCCTTCACACTAAAGCTTGTCTCAAAACCAAGCCTGGGGAAATGAGAAAGAGGGGAAAGAAAAAAAAAAAAGAAAAAAGAAAGAGGGGGGAAAAAGAAAGACAAATAAAAAGCATCCTACTTACCACCAGCTCGGTGAACATGACGTCCAGCTCCTCCACCGGTGGCATGGGCAGTGTGGGCTCCATGGTCTGCAGGGCGAAGCTGCTGTCATTGCGCAGCCGGTACGTGATCTCGGGGTGGTCGCTGCTGCGAAAGCAGCAGAATATGAAGGAGAGACCCCGACCACTCCTCTTCCTCGGGGCCATGGCCAAAATCCTTCGCGTCCCTCCCTCCTGGGCACTAGATCCTGAGGGGAAGAGAAGAGAGGAGGCTGGAGCAGCCGCCCTGCAGTGCTGCACCCCTGTCCCGCCCAGGGGAGGAGGAATCAAAGCCACCCGCGCGCTTGGCGCAGAGGGGAAGAGCGGAGACGGTTTATCTTCCCAAATATTTCTGCTCAGATTTGATGTTCATGGTCCTGGCAACCTTGACAACCACGCGAATCAAAAGACATGTTTGCTTTGCCTTGTGCCGAAGCTGGCGGCAGCAGGCGGACACGCCGCCATCCCCGTGGGGAGCAGGGGGTCTCCAGGAGACCCCCTCCACTGCTGCCAGCCTCGGCAAATCCCTGCTGACCTCCCCATGCCGTGGCAGCCGGGCCAGCCCCCATCTCAGTCAGGCCAGGGGTATGGCAAATTTGGGAGGCTGCTGCCAGGAACAGCTGGGTGTGCTTGGGGCCACAAGGTACAGGGTCCCCAGCGTGGATGAACTGGTACTCACAGACCTCAAGTGGCTCAGGATGTCCTGAGCCGCAGACAGCAGCCAAGCTGAGAAAAACATCCTACATTATCCTCCCCAGCAATTAAACATGTCCCTAAACATGCAGTTTTTCATGCAAAGTTTTACCGGGCTTTAATGACATAAACCCTACTTGAAATTCCAGCAAATATTTACAAGATGCGATTTCAGCTGATAAAACTCACGCGGTGCCAGCAGCTTTGGCTTCCCTATGCAGTGGCTCACGTGGGGCACTGCTCGCACCAGCAGTCGCTTGGGTTTTGTTGGTTTCTTAAAGCCAGGCTAGAAGCAAAGCTAGAGGGCAGGAGCTTTGTCTTGCTCAACCAGCAACAGCGAGGACCAGGCAAATGCTGTCCCAAAACTGGAACTGTCAATTCAACAATACAAGAGAAGGGCCACCTGCAAGGAATGAGGAAGGGAGGGAAACACCCTAACGAGAAAAAAAATCAACCAGCAAAGTAGAGACTTTTTAAAAAGCCTAGACATTTGTCTTATTAAAGCCACACACCCACATATTTTATCTCTGTGAAACAAGAGGCTGAGATGTTAAGAGACAGGACAAACAGCCAAGGTTAACGCAGAAGGTTGAGCTATAGATGACTCAGATTTACTAACAAAACTATGAAGAGAACTTGGGGAGAAAAGGTCAGCATTTGGAGAGAAGTGTCTGATTTCCCTGGAGCCAGCCATTTGGATTTATACACCCAAATAAACACTTGCCATGCCCTACAGAGAGCCAGCACCGGAGGCAGGCTGGGGGCAGACCCAGGGATCGACTCTGCACCAACCGCTTGCGTGGCTAATGCTGCCCTCCCAAAATAGGGACCTTGCAGAAAATCAGGCTCTACCCACATTACATTAACAGAGGACCTGACTTTTGAAATCTTCTTCAATGTGTAATCATCTGCTGAACCACGAATGATGGGAAACCGCTATTAGGTCTTCACAGGCTGTGCAACTGCCCTGCACCCGGTCTGGAGGGTCCCCTCCTTCCTGAAGAGCCCCAAATCTCATTTCACATTTAGCTTCTTGGATTTAGAAAAATGCAGCCGCTGGAGGAATTTCAGCTGCCATGAAAGCTCTCTCATCACAGCTCCCCAAGCAGCCCACACCATGGCAAATCCATTAGCAGCCTGCTGGCATCTCTTCCATGTTAGGAGGGGTTTTGGATCTGCTGGGGAATTTCTTTCCTACGGGATGGAGGGAAACAAAAAATCCCATAGACTTGCAGACCTCTGTCGTCTCCAGCAGGGAGAAAAATGTTGCAGGTGTGAGTTTTGAAGAGCCAGGAGGAGGGAGTGGGGTGCCGAGGAAGACGCTGGTGGCTCTCCAGAGCTTTATGCCTGGTGTGGGAGCTCTGACCTGCATGTCCTCAGTTGTGCAATGTCTGGTTGCTTGGTCATTCCCAGTCCATGGGTACGGACACGCCATGCCCAGAGTCGGACCTATTCCTGCTCCTGCAGCTAGTCCAGAGCAAAGGGACCTGTTCTCTTCTCCCACAGGGCATTTTCCACCCCCTTTTCAATACCATGTCAATCTCATCCTTGAGACCTGCTGCTATGTACAACATCTGACTCGGGCTTGCAAAGATGTACAGACAGCTTTTATCAGGACAACACACGCCCTTCAGAGATACACGCTCCTGACGATGTCTTATGAGGAATTTGAATGACAGACCAAAAGGCAAGATTTAATTTTGAGTTTTAAAGCAGACAGTCATGTAGTAACCAAGACAAGGTATTTTTGAGCAGCTTCCAGCTCTGGAGCTATTGAGGTTCCTCCTTTTCATCTACAAACAACTAAAAAAACCAAACTGCCCTATAGTGTAGGCTGAGTGGGCTGAAGGTTAATAGCAACCAACGCTAAAAAAAGTTAGCAAGAAAATGTGTTAGCTGCCAGGCAAAGAGCATTAAACCTTCAGAAGGCTGATGAATATTCATTGACATGATGGCTCAAAATCAAAACGTGGCTGCCTGGCAGGTGACTGGGAGCTGCAGACAGTGCGGGTTGCACCATCAGAACAAAGTCCAGCTATGCAGCCTCCTCCTCCCCTGCAAATCCCACAGAAAGGGGTTATTCGAAGAGAAAAAACAACATCCCCTGGCGACCGCTAAGCTTACACTAAGGACAGCAGAAAGGACCAGCTCCACACAGCTTAAGTGTTCTGCTCCCGCCTCCCATTTATACCTGAGTGCTAATTAGATCAATAAATTTAAGTCAGATTGTGATCTAATGGTGCCTTCTGGTTTTACTATTGAGAGGGCCAGAATACATTAAGTTTAATTGCCCCTGTACATACAGAGCCAGGGAAGGGTCACTGAGGGAACCCCAAATCCCAAGGAAGGACTGATGAGGCTGAATCATTCCCAAACAACTTCAAGATGGGTTCAGCCTGAAAGGCCAGGAAGAGGAGGAGGAGGAGAAGGAGCTTAGCCCACATGTAATGGATGGGGCTCCCCACGCAGGACAGAGGCCACAGGCTGCCGCTCAGCAATGCACACAGAGAGAAGGTTTGTTGTTTTTCCCAGCCCTTAAAAAAAAAATAAAATAAAAAAAATAAATCACCAAGTCTACATTGCCCTGAGCAGGGCTTAAATGAAATCAGGAGAAAATTGGACCCCAGTGTCACTTTCGCCTTTGCTTTAAGGAAAGGAGAGCAGCAATTACTGCTTGCATATTCAACAGCCTCCTTGGCAAGCTAAATCAGCCCATGTGGAGCGAGGTGCTGCCAAAGCCCGTCTGTGACCGGTGCCCCAACAAGCTGGTTTAAAGCCAGCACCAGTATTGCAGCATTGCGGTCTGCAGCCTAAAAATACCCAGCAAGGGTACAAACACACGTAAAGGAGCGTGCATGCTCCCCTTCACACCCGCCTCCCAGCCCGCCCAGGAGCTAGGAACTAAATCCTCACACGCGAATATTAGCTTGTTGTTTTCCTGGCTCCTCTCCCATCCCCTCCCGAAACAAGGATGCGAAACCCTGAGCGAGCTCCTTCTCGACAAGGAGCTTTATTGGAGCGCGTTTGCACAAAGGGAGAGTATTTCTGCGGAAGGGCAGTGCCGCTCGCTGACCGGCCCTGCCTTGATTTCAGCATCTTGGGCCACACCAGGCTTTGTCTCCCACGCACCCTACGGAGCTTGGGTGCGAGCTGGGATGCTCCCCACTGAGGCGTTTTCTGGCTCTCTTCCATCACTCCAAAGCGACCTCCTCGGCCGGTGGTGGCCAAGAGGCGCGTGGCTTCGGCGGCCACTTTTAGGAGACACCATCACCCCCAGCGAGTGCTGGAGCTGGGCGCCCTGGATCGCTTTTTTACAGCACACAGAAGGCAGAAGTTTGGCATCCCACACCTTGCACCCTATGCTCGTCCCCCCACCCCACCACCGAGCAACGTTGCTGCCTCCCTCGGTGGGAGAACACCCAGCACACGGCGCAGTGCACATCCAACCCGCTAATTACTTCGCATCCTTTTTTTTTTTTTTTTAAATAAACAATTCTAGACTATTTTCTCCCCACTGTAAGTCAAGTCCAGACCTCCACAGTGATAAAAGCTAGATGCTCCCATGGCGTTTTTCCGACCAGCTGTATGGCTGAGGCACCCACTGAGAAACAGCAAAGCCTTCCTTGAACGTGTTTTGATTTTTTAACCTTACAGGCCCAAGACAGCCAGCACCTTCCTCGCCCTCATCTGCTAACCCCACCGCTCCTCGGGTTCAGGGCTGCGAGCCCTCCAAAAGGTGTGTGGTGTGGTGCACTGCCCACCCCACCAGGCAGCAGCATTGAGAAGTGCTGCTCTGTTCCACGTTTGCACCAAAGCCGGTGCGAAGACACCCTTTTTAATGAGGGGGGACCCAAGCGCTATTTGATTTTAAAAATAAAGGCTTATGAAATTGAGCCCTTGTGTGGATGAAGAGCTCAGAAGCAGGACTGCCTTCCCCTAAGCAGGAGCCACCTTCCCTCCAACACAGCAGCCCAGAGGACCTGAGCCCATCACCTCCAGCACAGACCCTGCGCCAAGCACGGTGCCCACACACCCAGCACGGCCATTCTTACTAAAAGCAACCAGGATGATTTTTTTGTCCACAATCTCCCGTGACAACTTCCAAAAACCCCTTTCTCCAGCACAAAGCTGCTTTCACGCACAGGCTGGGAACGCGTGTGTTTGGGTGGAAATCCATGCGTACAGGTAGGAGGGGGAAAAAAGCCAAAACCCTTGGCTCAAAGGCTTTAAAAACTGTTTGATGAATGCCTTTTCCCGCTCCAACCACCCGTGAAACAGCAGCCGCGAAAGGGGACAGGGACAGGACCCTTCCCACAACCCTTCAGGAAAATCAGCTGGCGGGAGAAGCCTGACTCATCCTTAAAATCACAAGAGCCATAATTCTCAGCGTAAGCAAATCTCAGAGACTTGGGTTTGACAAGTCTCTATTTGACAGATAAATACATCTGTCAAATCCTGAATTACCCCAGATCCTCCTCCCCCTTCCCAGAAATCCTATTATACTCCATGAACCTGATGAAGAGGGTTTCTCATCTCCGAATCTTGCTGGGGCTGCGCAGGGTCCGGCAGGAGCTGGCTGCAGCTGCAGCCTCTCCGCTCGCTTCAGGAAAGCCCCATCTGCCAGCACCAACAAAAACCCAACCTTTGCCTAAAACGTGTTGCCTTCTCTTTGTATTCTTTCCTTTTATTGTGGCATTAATCGCAAACCAAAGGATACATCTGGGCCTGCTGTCTTGCAAGAAAGCGTTTTGCTGTGCTCAAGGACAGACGAACTTCGGAGGCTCGATGGTGAAATTCAGGGTGTAGCAAGAAAAATCAAACCATTTCATTCACAGAGTCGGTAAACATATGTTTACCAGTGAGGAAAATGTAGTTTCACAAATCTGTAACACACCAGAAGAAGTTCTCCTTTTTGTAGCTAAATAAAATTTACACCTCCGGCAAGCAATGAAAGTGCTGAGAGGGATTTTTTTTGCACGCTCTCCTATCCAGAGCTGTTGACGATGCTACCAAGAAAAAAGAGCGGCCACCTCCATCACACCGCTAGAATATCACAGCTCAGCTTGGACATCTCCTCTCCAGAGCACAAGCAAGGTCCCCACTAAGGGAAGCACACGCGCTGTGGACTCTGCAATCCAGTTTTTGGGGGGGAAGAGCGTGGCGCACAGCGGGGTGAGATGAGATCTGTCTTAAAGCTCTCCAACTGAAATCAGTCCTTGGAGCAGCGCTGCTTGGTTTGGCAAGCCAGCAAAAATCCACAGCACGGGACGGTTGCCAGAGTATTGCAGGACCATGTCTCTCAGAGCATGGAGATAAGCTTGGGTCCAAGCAGAAGATGCTGAGGACTTGCAGCATCCACCCTCTGTGGCAGGAGCTGCCCCCCCCGGGGATCCCCACACAGCCCTTCACACCCCTGCAGTTGCAGAGACCAGCATAGCTCAGTGCACAGATGAATCCAACCAGGGAAGATGCTGCTGGAGCAAAACTTTGTTTAGTTTTTGAAGATTAAAAACCAAACCCTGGTGGAAGTTTCCCAGTTAGCTAGATGGCAAGCGGTGCAGTAACAGCGAAGGAGGTCATGTAAACTTAATCGGTGATGGGCTGAGCACCGGCGCCACATCCTCTAAACAGACTCCTTCTTGTGGGAGCTCCAGCAGATCAGCTCAGACAAATGCCATTTATTTAAGGAACAAGGACAACAAGCATGGAATCGCAGAGGAGACCCAGTTTGGGAACCTATACAAATATATATATATATTTCTTAATACTCCCTAGGGTGCTAAGTGACCCAATTCTACACACACACACGCTTTTTTTCCAGCAGCCAGATAGATTTATGGTCCTTTTGCAGAAGCAAACCAGAAAGCAGGGTGGGTTGGTGGTGGGAGGAAGAAGGAGTTTTCAAGTCACACATTGCTCCCTTAAATGCCCTCAATGATTTGCATCCTGAAACCCAGGCACCGACACTTGTCGGAAGCGGCTTCAGCCTTCCCAGGTGGGTTAAGACTTCCCAGGAGGCAAAGGTGGCGCAGGGGCTCTCCGGGAAGGATGTTGGAGCGTCCCCCTGCCCTCCCTGTTCCCCAGCCTGGCTTCCAAAGGCAGCACAGAAAAACCTGGCAGACGCAGGGCGATGCACGGGGCTGTCCCTGCTGGGGCTCCCCTCATCCCGCTCTAGTTTCAGCACAGGGCTGCGCTGTGGTGGGGCTCAAACAGGCAGAGACGGCCCTTTCAGAGCCAAGGTCATGCACGGGGAGGGATCAGCACCGACCCAGGGCTCTCCTGAAAGCCCACAGCCTTGCACAGAAGACCCTCACAAAAGCTGTTCTTTGCCATTTGAACCCGGTCTGTGAGGGAGCCTTTGCGGGTGCCTGGCCCTGGGGTGCCGAAGATACCCACACTGGGCGATGCCAAGCCGTGGCCAGGCAGCCCTCAAGGCAAAAAAACAGTCAAAAGAAGGATGCAAGACCCTCCGGGCAGCTCAGGGGGCTGCTACAGCCCCACAGAGTATCCCAGGGCCAACATCCTCCTCCATCCCAGCTCCACTCCTCGTCCCCCAGCACAAGCAGAAGGCAACACCCACCCCTATTCCATTCCCATCGCTGGTTTTGGCCCTAGCTGGGAGAAAACACTCAGGCAAAGCACAAAACACCACCAGGAGGCTGATAATACTGAGCTGTGAAGCCCACCCCAGAGTATCACCAGTTACATATAATTAGCCAGGAAGAACAGCTTCGGTGATCAGAAACCTCCCAACAGGACAGGCACTGGAACCACCTCCTGGCCCAGGCACTGGAAGGAGACCTCCCCTCTCAATACTTCCCTTCACATCCAAAAGGACACGGAATTAAGTCGCTTCATTTCCGAAATCACTCCCAGCTCTGACTACTCCCTTTGATGATGCAAAGCTTTTGTCAGTAAAAACTCAACAGCCTGGCAAGCAGGGTGTGAGGAGCTGTATTTCCCATTGCAGGAGGATAATTGTTTGCCAATTAGCCTTTTCCTGAAGAACAATAGTTCAATAAAAGCTTTATTTTAATTCCCCCTTCCCCCCCACCTCCCAGCCTCAAGCCCTGCTCCTCTAGTGAATATTTGGGCTCTGACTTTGATTTATTGGATGAAAAGCTTTGCTCCTGAGCTTCCCATTCCACTGCTCCCTATTTCTGCAGTAACCCCTGGGGAAAGACAGGCTCTCCGAGCGTAAAGCTGAGAGCTGGGGGGGGGGGGAGCAGGGGGCAGGCAGGTTTTTCCTCTCTTAAAGCCTCTTTATTAATTTGGCTCCACAAACTGGAGTTTCCAAGTTGCTCAGCAGCAGATTCTTCTAGTCCATCAGAACGGCAACATCTGCCGTGAGGCCACCATCATGACAAGGCAATGAGGAGCCGACTGGCTCGTTTTGGGTTGTGTTCAGGGATTTTTAAGATTATCCATGTTTAAGGTGAGGGTAACGGAACTGCATGTGTTCATGCAGCTTGTGGTGTTTAGCAAGCTGGGTTTTTTTCCGCTTTCAAAATGGAAACTGCGTGGAGGCTGTTGTAAATAGGAGTCCTTCCCAACAGGGACCCTGATGGGTAGGTAGCATTAAGCTTCAAGATATCATTCAACTCGCAGGCTAGAAAGTGCCCAAAGCACACAAAACCCATTTGTCAGATCTCTCAGATGTCCTACCCATATGCAAGGCTGATTTCCCTTTAAAGATTTTTAAATCCTGATGTTAATCCAGAGTGATTTTTTTCCCCCTAAAGTACAAACCTGGGGTTGAGAATTTCTTGACAAATTGATAATGGCAGAAGTGGCCCAGCGGCCAGTTTCCTTCCAGTACAACACTAATACCTCCCCGTGCTTCAGCCGAGGAACGCTGGAAGGTTAGACACAGGAGGAACGCTGGAAGGTGACACATGTGAGGAATGCTGGAAGGTGACACACGGGAGCTCACATCAGGCACAATGCAATCCCAACAGTGTCACGGCAACAACTGCTCCCACCCAGCCTGGGCAAAAGCAACAATTTTTATCACGTTACACCAAAAGCCTGTT
>JAHREE010000118.1:25882118-25894821 GCA_033628505.1 Tringa tobata | reverse complement strand
GATTCTATTATATTTTTTGATGTAGCTGCAATACGATGTAGCTCATGGCAGCAGCTGTGCTTTGACCAGGATGGAGCTGCCGGAGAGCAAGACTTGGCTGTCACAGGAGAGCTGCTCAAACCATCACCTGCGAGTTGGAGGACCTGCCTTACAGTAGCCAGGCCATTTTACCTGCCTAAGCATCCTGCCTCCCACCAGTGGCAGGGAGCAAGGAAAGGTTCGCCCTGAAGTTGGCCAACCCATCACTGCTGGGGATGGACCCGATGAAAGTTCCTCTTGCCTGGCAGAGGCATCCAGAGGGGAACATCCACCTGGTGCAGATCCCAAGGGAATGCAACTAAAAATCAACAGAGGCTATTTTACTGCTTAATCCAGGAAAGTATCAGGATCAGCAGCATTGATACAAACCAAATTTAAACACACTGAGTACATACACAGATTTATTTATTTATTTATTTATTTTTGGTGCACATTCATTTAACCAAATCTGTTTTTTCTCAGACACTTTGAAGTTCAAACAGGGCACCCATAGTATCATTACCACTTCAGGCCTCCTGCCTCCAGCTCTAGATGCTGCTTAAAAAAATCAGCATCTCCACCACACTGGAGTCAACACTCCAGTGAGGAGCCCCCCCTCAAAGGTGTAATACTGCCGTGACAGCAACCACCTCCCTGGCAGGGATACGCTCAGGAGTGGATTTCTCTTCTTTGCAGTTTTTCACACTGTACCCACCATGAATTGCAAGACAAGCTTCCCACCCCTGTAGGTATTTACACAATGACCTCCTTTCTCATTAAGAAAGCAAAAAACACCCCAGCCTTGCAATTGCAAAGAACTGCTTGAAAAAGTGACCCAAGGGGATCCTGAGAGGCTCAGACACCCTGAGAGAAAATAACTGGGTTTGGTGTTTTTAATTGAATCTCATCGGCTGCAGGAGTGTAGTCTGGGTGTTCATATGTTTGGGACTAGACACACACCAGATGCACCCACAAGCACAGACGCGGACACCGCAGGCACAACACAGGCTCAGGAAGGCACAGTGTCACCCACTCCCGTTGGGGTACAGCACTGTGCTCTGCCCTCTCCCATCAACTGGCTCCCTCCTGTGCACCCGCTGCAATCTCTGGACCCACTGAGATGCTCCATGTTCACCATCACTTCCCTCACCTTCCTGAGTCTTCAAACCAGTCCCTGATGTTCCTGGCCCTTTCCAAGCTCACAACTCCTTGCAGATGACTTCTTACTTGTGGGTGGAGTCCCCCACTTGGGCCACCAAAGTGAAAGTACTTCTCCCTATCGACACCAGTCTGGTTTACTCACCACACAAAGCAGTGGAGAACTTCACTTCTTTGAGAGTCCCCGAGTCCTGGTGGCGGCAGGGTCTCGAAGCGGGGCCCAGCAGGCCTAACCAAGCTTGAAGTGAAATCAAAGCTCAGTGAGCTGAGCTTTATTCCTTGATTTGTACATCCTCATGCCCAGGCTACAAGGGTCACAAGCTGGCCAAGCAAATGCTTCAAGTGGAGCGAGTCACCTTCAGTGAGTTCCTGAAGCAGCTAAACAGAGCCCTAACAACAAAAAAGCTGAGCCAGAGGGGATGCTGCTTTCTGGCCCAGGGGCTGCAATGACAACAGAACATCTCCGCTCAGACACCCAAAGGTATCGTTGCCATAAGCTTTGCCATGAGATGGAGGCCACCACGAGAAGAGGCTGGACATGGCTGTTTTCTGCTTAGCTCTTAGCACAAGGCACATGCATCTCAAACCCTCCCTACAACAGAACAAGAACATCCAGAACCTTCAACATCCAGAACCTCCATCTCAAAGCCATCCCTAAAACAGAAAACCTGCACGTCCACTGCAGAGCCACTGCCCCAGACCTTGAAAAACATTTTCCTTTGTGTCTAAACTCAGGAGCTCATTGCCCCAAATTAAAACTGCAGTTAGGATGCCCCAAACACACGCTAATAAATACCTCCAAGGGAGACTGACCTCAAGATCATCCACAATCTTGTGGCTGTCCACAGGGGAAGGAAACTAAATAGCTTTTGGCTAACAAATCTTCACAGCATTTTCCAGCACAAGACCTGTGACACTGCAGCAAAAACTTGAGGCAGCTGCACATTGGATTTCAGTACCTGAAAACTCCAGATTCACTCCTCTACCTCCAGAGACGCCACAGGAAGAGAAAACACCCTGGAATAATTCCCTCTAGAGGCAAAAACTTTTAAAACCTCGCTAATGCAAGATTTTTAGGGCCAGCAAGAGCCGCCTGTCCACATCAACTGCAACATGAACTGAGGGAGCAAGAGGAGGGGAGAAAAAGCATCTTCCAGGCAATCACTGGCATTTTTTTGCCCAGCTGAGCGCCTCATGGGGGGAGCAACCCATGCACCAACAGGAGCACTTGAAGCACGCTGGGGCTTTATAAATTCACTTTCAGTGGATGTACCAGCACGTCACATGGAGAAGGAATGCATGCTATGCAAATCCAGCCCCAGACTGCTCCCTGCCTAATCTAGCTTTAGATTCAAATGCTTATTACCATGGCGTCTAATCGGGTAATGGGTAATAGACAGGTTTAGTTTGGGCTCCCAGTACTTCAGCTGTATTCTTCCTAAGGCACTAAATGTTAAAAAAAAGAAACCAAGACAATAAGACCCAAGACTGCAAAGAATACAAGCTCTGGTAGAAAGCAGAGAACAAAAACCAGGCATGGAAAAAAGTATCGACACCTAGCAGTAAAAGCCAGGCAGATATGCAAACATTTGGCAGCTCACAAAGAACACAATAATCATTGAGTCCTGCCTGCGCCCCATCATACCCCTGCAGGGAAGTAAGGACTTAGTCTTTCAGGGTCTCTCCCTTCCCCGGTGAGACATAAGGTGATGCAAGGATCTCACACACCCACACAGGACCCTTCTACCAGCAGCTAGCTCCCAGCAGCACCAAGCACAGCTCCCCTATGGATGTTCTGGGCACCCACGCCAGGACCTTCAGGGCCTGGGTAACACATGCCAACCAGGAGCTGTTTGCTGGCTTGGGAGGAAAGGGTTCCCTTACTGCATTAGGGTCTGCAGCAGAACACGGGGACCGTGGGAACATCATTCCTGGAAGCCACCACCTCCCTCCTTGCTGGCACCAGCTGCACACCAGGGCTCAGACCACAACCAATGTAATTTCTGCCCTTATCTGCACCGGACAAGGTGATTCATTTCACTTACAAGTTTGTCAAATAGTCGGTCTGTGCAAGCCATATGCCACTCCCGGTATCTACAGATGCCAACCTTTCGCCTCCACCATGCGGCTACAACTCAGCCACTGTGCACCAGAAATAACCCTAAGGCAAGGACACAAGGGCCCACCACTCAGGCTTTACAGGTCCTCCTGTCTGTCCACTGCTCACAGGTCCTCCTGTCTGTCCACTGCTCATCTGCTACACCGAGCTTTCCAGTGGTGGAAGGTAGTGAGGTTTTCAACACTGTTGTCCAGCTCCGACCTTCAGGATGCCGTATCCCAGCAGCTTGTCCTCCCCTGCCTCCACAATGCTGAACGGCACACAGACCTGCAACCAGCTCCAGCAAGGGGTGAAGACAGGGAAATCATGCTCCCAGTCTCTGAAGACCCTACAAAACTGCATTGATCCTGCTACGCTACAGAAACTACACTTGGTGGAGTAAGCAGCATTAGGGATACCAAGACTAACAAAGAGGGGATTTCCCTCTGTGAACCTAGGCAACATAAGCCACATTTATTTTAAGGTTGTAGGATGAACTTACATTTATTAGACATCAGAGAATTCACAGGGGCGAACATCACCCCTGCAACACCTACGTGTCTGTGCAGAGTCCTGCAGTGTTGGCTCTCTGCTGTCTCGTAACATGGTAAACCCAACTAAAGCACTCTTTATGATTTGGATGTTCGTAACATTTACGTGTATTCCTTGGTGTCTAGTACAGACTGAATATTCATTGCATCCCTCCCCTTAATAAAACACCTCCACAATACCCTTCTGATCTGATGCCTGTTTTGGCTAGATGGCTAGACCAACTTTAAAGCTTCCTTTCATTAGGAAACTAAGCTAAAATCATAGGTTAACTTTCCATGATGTACGTTATTATCAAGGGAAGTGAGGTGGCTGATATTCTGCCTCTCAGGGACATGTGCTCTATGCTTCATCATTTGCTGAATGAATATTCAAATGCTTTGAAAGGAGAAGGAAAACAAACCGAAAGAAACCGGAGGCTGCAGCTCGCAGTGTTTTCATAAGCCTGTTCAAAGACCAAGCCAGATTTACCAGCGGCTGCATCACTGCCCAGCCTCCTGGGCAGCTGGCCAGGCTCTCCCTCTGGCTCTGCACCTCCCCAGGTTACAGCAGTGCCTAGAGCTGGTCTGGTGGACTTTTTTCCTTGCTCCTGTAGCAGAAATTACAGCAGGGACAGATAAATGAGGAGAAAAGACCCCCTTTCCCACGCAGCCCAGCCCACGACGCAGAGGGAAGAAAACCCTCTGCGAGACTCCCTGCCTGAGGACATGGATGGAGATGCTAATCGGGGAGTCCTTCCCAGCACCGAAGGAGCCACACAGAGTATTTACCTGTCCACAGGGACTAAATAACCCTGCAAAGTCATACTCATTTGTGAGCCAAACCCAGAAAGAGTTCACATTCCTGTATTTACAGCCACTACCGCCTCTGGAACTCACTCTGCAGCAGTCTCTGGCACAGGGTCATTCCCCTGTGAATGACTGTGAAGAGGGGACAGTGAAAAAATCCTTCATCCCACCATGGCACAGGGACTCGTGGATAGTTCACACACATGTTTCCAAGGGCAAAAAGTATTTCAAAGCCTCAGAAGCTGCATTTCTGGAGCTGTGGATAACTCACATGCAAAGAGCATGGTTTGCTTATGATAAGCCAGGATGGCAACCCACTTGAGATGTAAAAATAATGTAATGAATAAGAATATTTATATTTATAACCCCACAGCAGCTTTATTTATAGGGATGCCAATCACTTTTACGCTGATCTAAAATTGGCTGGCAGAAAGCCTTAGACTATATCCAGGAAGCCATCTGTAACAAATCTAAGCCGTGACATCTCTGCATACATTTGGCCAAACAATATCACTAATGCCAGCCATCTTGACTTTAAACGTACAGATGGGCCCGGAGCGGCTCACCAAGCCTGCCACACAGCCAAAAATGGATGAATTTTGTTATCACCTACAATAAACTGGTTGGGGAAAGGACCAGATGACGGAAAATCAGTCACCGCCTGGGCTGTCCGGATGCTAATACTAATATAGTGCTGGCTAGAGAGCAAGCCAGCATCCACCTGGCTATAGGTGAACCTCTTCCAAAACCTCTTCCATTTCATTGCTCAAATGGGGGAGCTATGAGCAAGTTAAAAAGACCAGCAGAAGATCTGCAGCACCACCTTTAAAAGGTGAGGGGATTAAGCTAGGGCTCTTGCACGTAGTTTTTCTTCGATCCATCACTGAAGATCCAAAGCTGTGACAGAAGAAGATGCAGGAGAAATTAACTGAAAGTCATTGCTTGGCCCTCCATCTCAAAGCAGGCAAGGATTTGTAGTGAGACTTCTCCTCTCCCACCACTGCCCAGGACCTGGCAGCTTTGTCTAAACCTGCAGATGCCAAGGGAAGAGGTTTCTGCTGATTTCCATGGGGCTGGTGTTGCAGCATCCCAGACTATCCTGTGTTGTCAGGATGGATCTGGGGACTTTCCATTGCTGTCCCTGCAGCTCAAGTGGGAACCACCCGGAGAGCTGAAAAGTCACGTCTAGTTCACAGGAAACAGAAAAAACTGCTCTTGATCCTAGCGAGGCTTCTGGGATCTGGTTGTCTCAGAAATGTGGCAAAACAGGGATGGCTCCATGTCAAATACTATGGGTAAATCCATGAAAGTTGCAGTATTTTGGCAAATGCCAAGGCAGAACGGGTCTGGAATATTGCTTTGAATAGTTCTGGGAACAAACCCATCATTAATTTTCAACACTTATTCAGCAAACGATGTGAATCAAAAGAAGGAGGCTTGTGCACACATACTGACAGCATTATTGGGTAGATTTTTGCCTTTGCTCCTTAGATCATTTATGAGAAAACAGCTGCCAGCAAACACAACTGCCTTCCAGCTTGATGCAAAGATTCAACTGACCCTGCCCTGGGGACAAGGTAACCTCTCAAGATCCCTTCCAGTCCAATTTTAATACCATTTTACACCGCAAACTGTTTATATACTGGCATTTGCTCTGATTCATCCCTGGAAATATATATGCCTAAAAGAGTAACTGATAAAAAGAAAAAAACGAAACCCAACAGCAGTTCCCTCTCTCAAGGAGAAAGCAAAGGAAAACAACCAGACACACAACCAGAGCTACTACATCCTCAATCCAAATGTTTTCCAAAGCTTCCAGCTGAAGCTTTCACAGCTAGGCTGCCACTCCGTCAAAACCTTGGGCTATGGTTGCAGCCCATGTCATTATTTGAGAGCAGGATTATGGTGCATTGCAGCACGCGCCGAGGAGATGGTTGGCAATGACTTTTCCAACAGCACACCTGCCCAAACACCCCCAAGAAGACCCTTGTGCAGAAAACACAACATTTCATAGAATCGTCTAGGTTGGAAGGGACCTTAAAGATCATCTAGTGCAACCATCGAAGAAAACATCGAAGTCCAACCATTTCGAAGAAAAACTGCCTTTACAGTTTTGAAGAAAAACTGCCTTACTTTCTCAACGGGACAACCTCCAACGTGACGGAGCTCGACTCCTGCATGGGCTTTCAGAAAGAGTCAGTGAAAGCATGTGGCCAGATGTCCTCACCTTCATGGCATGATTTTGAATTTATTCCTAGCACCTTAGGAAATCACTCCTCTGCCTCTAATCCCTTGGAATTATGGAAAATAATAAAATAAATAATAAAGTAATTGTTTAAAAAAAAAACACTTATGGAAAGTAAAGAGAAAAAACCCATACATTTTCTACACTTAAGCAAGAAATGCTGAAGTTCTGTCCGAACACCAACGAATGTGGACATTTACAGTTATCACACAGCCAGAACTGAGATGGTTGTGGGAGATGCTGGTCTGAGCAGCTGACCCCAAATGCAGCAGCCAAACAGCGAGCAGTGAGGTCTCAGCAGGGCTCAGCTGCAAGAACTGACTCCCTGGGGACTGAAGGGCTGGCACATGGAAGGTCTCTGTCCCCAGCCTCCTCACCCCACTGCTGACACAACAGCTTCCACCCACGCCAACGGCCTCATCGGAAACAGCAGCGCCTGTGAAGCAGAGTCTCAGAGGTCCTTCAAAAGTCCAAAGCTGATCTCCACCTCTTTCAACTTGCTTCTGGACACAATCAAAACCCAGAGCAGGCTCCTTTCCAAAGGAGCCCTCCTATCAATGGTACATAGGCTTTTGATTAGACCCTTTGTAGAGTTGGAAAAAAAAAAAGACTTGCTCAAGGATGATAAAGTCTAGACACTACAGTATATTTTCCAGCTGATCCAGCAAACGTAAAAAGCCCTCCCTCGATCTCGGACTGCCACGATCAAAGCCATTATCCCATTCAGAGCCCTTCTGAAACTTTAGCTTCCAAATGTGCAAGTTATTTTTAAAATCTAAACCAGGCTAAGCCTCTTGTTTGGAGTTTTATGAGGAAAACGGGGTGTACTCCTTCCAAACCTTCTCCCCTGCCAAGTCTGGAAGTGGCTGGTGGGCACATGGCAGAGGGCAAGAAGCAGGGAAGCAGCTTCGGTCCTTGGGGGACCGTGCCTGGGCTGGCACCTCAGTGGCACACAGTGGACATGATCTGATTGAGTGGGAGGACACAGTCTGTTCCCTGAGGGTGGTTACAGGGGGGAGAAACACTCCCCATCCTTAACCAAGAAGAATTTTTTTTGGAGAGCAAACAACCTTTGCATCCACATCCTTAGGATTCGCAACTGCCTTTGGCATCCAGAGTCACAGGGTTGTATTCTTCTGGGGCCCAGGAAGAGGAAACAGCTTCAAATACCTTCATTTTCTACAGAAATTAAATACAACTAAATGCTACAAGTTTCCTTTACCAGGCAGCAGTATGCCCAAGTGCACAAAGAACAGCCAGTTCTGCGCCAAGGGAAAACCAGGAAAAAAAGAAAGTCATCTTCCAGTTTCCTGGAGGAGTATTTCAGGTGACTGAAAGGAAAGAAGAAACACATAGCTCCGCAAAAGCATAAGAAAGCCAATGAGGCATCAGCTCTGCCTTAAGTGCGATGCTCAAAGAGAGGCAACAAAAGAGCAGCCAGCCCATCCCAGGCCAGCTCCATGCGGTGAGCACCAAACCCTCTGGCATGCAGTGGCCACCACAGGAGAGGGGACCTGGGGTCAGTCCTGACGGCCAAGGCTCGCAGCACCCAGGCTGGGATAAGTCAAAGGATGGGCGATCCAGAGTGACAAGAAGCTTGGGGACAACTGGAAGGCGTTTTTGAAAGTACGTGGCCACCAAGCTGCACCTCCCATAAAGGTGGACTTCTAATAGGGGGACATTCTCCGAAGAGAGATGGGGACAGGAGGTGACTCCCCCCACAAAAAGGAGAAGAGACCAACACCAAGCGTTCACATGCTCCAAAGCTATTTAAATGCCAAATTTAGCTCCCTAGCAAATGCTTCATTTAACTGAGCAGCTTCTAAAGCACTGGGCAAACAAGTCACGTTGTCTCCTTTTTCTCCCAGCATTTGCCTCCACAGCACTGTCCACTTCCCTCCCCTCCGTGCTTTCACCCTTCTCAATTCCCAGCAGCTCTGCTCCTCCTCCCCCACCTCTCCCTCTTCCAAACCAAGCAGATCTGTCAAAAGCTGAGTGAATCAAGCAGGCACGTCCTAGGAGGACGGGGATGAGAGACCCGACGTCCCCTCTAGCATCCCTCGCTGTGGCTGGAAGGGCCATGCTGGGCAGGGGCAATGGCCACACTGCACATCACACATCCCCAGCGCTTCGGGAGGTGTCATCTGAACCTCCACCACCAGCTTTCCAGCTGGGTGAACGTCAAGGAAAGAATCAGGTCGACAGCCTTCCTTAAGAGTATTTTTCCATCAAATCAGGCTTTTCCCACACTCACACACCAGAGAAGAAAAAGCGAGGGTCACTGGCAACGCGGTCCCAGCTGTGACAGCTGCCACGTCAGTCCCAGAGGAGACACAGGATTTGCCAGCATCTCCCCAAAGTGTTGGTCGGGAGCTGGGAGAGGTGGACAGTGCGCGGGAAACATGCTCAGCTTCACCTCTACCGTGGCACAGAGCCCAACGTGTGCCCCAACAGTGGATCATCTTTCCTTAACAAATGCAGAGAGGAGATGGACTTTAACCATAGCTTCCATGCAAGCATGTTTTGCTGACTCTGCTGAAGCCACCAAAGCCTCACAGATCCTGATGGTCCCACCTTGCTCTCACCCTGGCCGCTTCCCTCTAACGAGCTTGTCCCAGGGAAGGAGAGCAAATCCCCCACTGCACATCCGTGATTCCCGAGAGGGGCTAACAAAAAGTTACTGATCTCAAAAGTTTATGGTCCACATCACACGGGAGAGCAGAGGAGCCGATGGCAACAGCTGCTTCTAGATTTAAAAGGGTCTAAACCCATCAAGGAAGTAACACGCACCCTGAAGCCTCACCCCCAGAGTCTGTCCGTGCCCTTTTGCAGGACACGATACGCGAGGTGGCGAGGGCAGCTGAGGAGCCAGCATCACCAACCCCTACCAACCCCCCCTACCAACCCCTCCCAGCTCAGGAAGAAAGGGAAACCAAGGGAAAAAAGGCAAATCGTCCAGTCTCACACTAACCACCAGCACAACAGCCACCCTCAGCTGCTCTCGGTGATAAATACTGAAGGGGAAAATATGTGATTCACATATTTTCAAGCGTGAACCAGGGGCGGGTTCAGCACCGCATCTGTCTCTTTGTGAGGCTTTCCAGCCACCCCATCCTCTTTTGCAGTGTTTTTCTGTGCCTTTCTCATCTCCCACGTTAAGGAGATGGGAAACGTGTGTATCACCCATCCCCCCCTTCCCAAACCAAATGTGCAAATACAAGCTGAAAAACACCCAATTTCCAATCCTGGCAAACTTACACCAGTAACTTATTCCCAGGCAGAGCTGTGATTTTTATAAGGGATTCCACTGGGTTAAGGAGTCAAAGGCGTAACTGTACAAACTGTACAAACTTTATTTCTGTAAAATCTTTTTTTTTTTTTTTCCTCCCCCTCCTGAAATGACATGGAGTGACACAGCTCTTGCCAGTTCAGTGGGGTAGACGTGAAGGTTTGGCTGAAAGCAACCTCATTAAACTGGCTGGGTCACTAAGTGCCAATCCAAACACAGAGTCCTCTGATCACCGCCTGACGGGCTAGGAACCAAAGGCAACTCACAATTAAACCCATGACAATCAGGAAAAATCCTTACAAACCCCTCCAAGCAGAATCCACCGACACCATCCACCCTTTTTTTTTTTTTTTTTTAAATTTACTTACATAAGCAGCATGACCGATAACTTGGAGGAAATCAGATGCTTAACGATGAAGCGACAGTGAGGCAGCACTCTGGAAGATAAATACACCCTTTGGAACACCTGCAACAAAACCAGAAGGTATAAACAGACAGTAACTAATTATTCTGATTAAATCTTGGAAGACCTGAAATACCCCACTGCAGCAGAACAAAGCCGGCGTGCAGGGCTGCTCGCAAACGTAGAGTCACACCCATTTTTCAAAGAATTCCCCCAAAATAAACCTAAGTGCTTCCATGTTGTTTTTGTTTGCGTGTGTGTTTCTTAAGGTCTGGGCTGATAGGAAACCTCCTCCACCGCAGCCTGAAGGGATCCCGTCGCCTTCAGCTAAAATTAGACTTCAAAGGGGAGCGGGTGAAGGTGGGTGTCTCCAACCTGGGCTGGCACGGCGAGGCTCCCACCGCCCACCCCAGGAGCGGCACGTCAGGGTTTTTTGATCCCCTCCCATCGAAACCAAAGGGAGAGGGTTTGTTTGTTTTGGGTTTTTTTGATTGAAAGAAATGAAGGAAAAGAAATAAACAAGGTGTGCTCCAAGGAAGAAAGGAAGGGACAGCAGGTCTACCCCACCGCTGGGCTCGGAGCAGGGAGTGGGATGCAGGGAGGGAAGGGTGCAGCTGAGCCACAGGGATGGGATGCTTGACCCAGGAACGGGCAAAACCCACCAGCAGCTCACCCACTACTGTGGATGCAAAGTAAGGCACCTGCTTTATTGTGATCCACGACACCAGCTCCGGAAGCTTCCGTCAGAGCAGACTGCATGCAGAACAAGACAAGGGGGATGCGTTCAGCAGACACTCCCCTGCTCTCCTGCCTTTGGAGGAAAACCATTGTTTCCCTCCTCCCCTTCTCTCTGCCCTCCCCCTCCGCATTAAATGCCAGCAGAGCTCAGGGGAATATTTAATCCCAAACCTCAGTAATCAATCAGTTCACCCTCACGCATGAGAAACAGTCACAGCAGTAAGCACCAAATCCTATTTCTATCCAGCAATCCGACGTTTTAATTACGTACATAAAATTTCCCTTTTAACATAAATCCTGAGCAGATCCGGGCAGCCCCTGGGTGGCGGGTGGAGAAAGACACCGTGCCAGGGCAGAACGTGGGGACCGAAGTGGGGGAAGAGGGAGGAGAAACCATTCCGGCGATTATTTCCATTGACAGCTTCATACAGCTGCTCCAGTTCGCTGCTGGCACGACGACGCTTTGACCTCGCGTTTTGTCATCCCAGAGGATGGGCAGCAGCGTGGCGAGCAGCGAGCCAACAGCCAGCTCTCTCACCAGAACATCCACTGGTTTTATCCCAACGGGCCAGCAAAGCCGGCGGGAAAACGGGGGACAGAAAATGCATGAAGGTCACCCATGGAAAGGTTTGGGCCAGGCTGCGATACAAATAACAGCAACTGGGTCTCGCTAGGTGTTGCAAGACTTCCTCTAAAAACTTTAACATCAGAGAGAGCTTTTCTAGCTGGTTTCCAGCAATTTGGGGATAGTTCCCTGCCAACACTTGGCTTTGTCCAAGTACGAGCACAGCCAGACCAGCAAGACCATCACATAGCTCCCAGTGTGACAGGTAAGCAGCCGCGAGCAACATCTCTCCTTCGCCCAACCAGATCAGTCCCAAGTGGCATAGCTCACAGCCAGATATGTTAAAAAAAAAAAACAAACCCATATATTTTTTTTTAAGTATAAACACATGCACAGACTTTTCTCATATGCAGGAACAAAAGAGAAGACACCCCGCTGAAGCCCCGCGTGCGGCTCAGCTGCTCTCTGCAGCGACGAAGGAAATGAGAAGCAGAGAGCAGGCACACACCCGCTCGCCGTGGAGTGGTTTGGCTCTGGAAACGTTTCTGGATTCCCCAGGGCAAGCTCTGATCTCCACGAGCTGCAAAAGAGTCTTGGAGCCATTCCAGAGGAGAAGCAGAGGGTCCCTGGGTACTCAGCTGGAACAGGATGGAGAGGTGGGCTCCAGGTGCCCGCAGGGACAGCTGACCCCAGTCCGTGCCCCCCCATCAGCTCAGAGGTCCCCAAAACACCCCTTGTGCCACAAGAACAAGTCAGAAACTAGACCAAACCCACAATGTGCAGCAGTAAGCAAGGTCCCCTCCCGGGTCTTGGCAATAAGATGAACCCGCTCGCAACTGATGCTCCAGCCTT
>JAHREE010000118.1:25831628-25862515 GCA_033628505.1 Tringa tobata | reverse complement strand
GCCACTGCTGTGTGTGCATCCAGAGTGGGCATCCAGCTCCCACCTAGGTAAGCAACGAGGATAAAGTTCCATCTGACTGGCGACACGGGTGATAAGTGACACGCGGGCTTGGCATCTCAGCTGCCTGGCAGCGCTCCCTCGAGCCACCGCGTTCTCCATTTGTCAGCTTGGATTTAAGAAATCAATTTCCCAAGGTTTCCCATTTTCCCGTCAATCCGAGGCGCAATCCGATACATGGCTGGATTCCCACGTACGCTGGAATAACTCCCGGCGTGAGATGGGGCCCTGGGCTCCACGCAGAAGTAGGTTTTGCTTTTGGGGCAAATCAAAACTCCAGATCGAATTAATAGCGTGTAACATTTTAGCTTAAGTAAACAGGCTTTTTTCTGGATAAGAGGTCAAGCTATTTATATCCCATATTAATTTTTTTTCTCAGCAACAACCGTAGGGGAAGGTCTGAAAGGCTGGAAGGGATTTACAGGGATTGTTTTTCCTGTGGAGCCTGCACAAATTGATACGGACACAAAGGAAGAGCCAATGATGGGAAGGTAAAGAAAGAGCATCCTTAGGGGAGTTCTACCGAAGCGTGGAACAAAATGTAACGTGAGGACAGGATAGGTTAAACACGGCCATCCGGACTCCCAGGTGGCCTTCCGTACGAGCAAGAGAGACAGAAATGTATGTATGTGTAGGGTCCACAGGAGTGCTAGACAGGTTAAGCACCCACAGGCCTGACACTGGCTCTTTCTGCCCGTCTAAGCTGCGTCCCAGGATCTGACCTGCAGCGTAAAACCAGGGTCAGCCCCGTAGTGTCTCAACCCATCCTGGGTGGTTTCAGTCTCCAAGACCCCACACTTCGTACATGTTCCAAACAAGCTGTCTATACCACCCCTGGAGGAAAATGCAATAGCATTTCAGGAAATTTGTTAAAGAAATTTGACATCAGCTGGCCTTTTTGGTTTTAAGGCAAGATAACACTTTATCTAAACAAAGCCACCATTCCATAAAGTGGATTTTCTCCTCACCATGCTCAGTCCTTTTCCTAACCTCTTCTGTTCTCCTGTAGCAATGAGCTCCGCAGGATCAGTGTGACTTGCCAGGGAAAAAACTATTTGGCTTTATTGGTTGTGAATTTCAAACTCATCCCAATTCCCTGTTACTGCGCTGGCTTCACCTCTAATCTTTTTAAAATCACACTTACAGCCTGGCCTCTGGCAAACAACCACCAGCTGTTGAGCTGCCATCCCAAGAGTGAATCTTTCAGGAGGGAATCCCTCCCGCCCCTTCCTGGAAACTAGTCAATACTCTGAAAACTGAAATCATAGAATCATAGAATGATTAGAGTTGGAAGGGATCTTAAAGATCTTCCAGTTCCAACCCCCTTGCCATAGGCAGGGACACCTCCCACCAGACCAGGTTGCTCAAAGCCCCTTCCAGCCTGGCCTTGAACATCCCCAGAGATGGGGATCCACAACTTCTTCTGAAACCACTGACACCTTTCTACAGAAATGCCTGCTCTGCCAAAGGCTTAACCATTCCCCAGAAGCACGAGAAGATGCAAACTGCCGGAGGTTCCCCAGAGCCTGTCTGTGTCCGTGCCAGCCCACAGCAAGAGGTGCATTACTGTAACTCGTGTTCTCATACGGTGTGATGCATGAGGTGTCCAGTCCAGATCATGGTGGGGCTTGGGAGATTCACAGTACTGGGACAAGGAGAAGGTTCTTTACTGTGAGGGTGGTGGAGCACTGGAACAGGTTGCCCAGGGAGGTGGTTGAGGCCCCATCCCTGGAGATATTCAAGGTGAGGCTCGACGAGGCCCTGGGCAACCTGGTCTAGTTGGGGGTGTCCCTGCTGGCTGCGGGGGGGTCGGACTAGATGGCCTTTGGAGGTCCCTTCTGGCCTGGACAATTCTATGATTCTATGATTCTATGATTCTATGACCCTTCTTTGTGGAGGGACATGTTGGAGGCTTTATTCAAGCTGAAGTACCAGGAAAAGGGCTCACAGATCATATTGGCAAAAGGAGTAATTACAAATTGCCACAACCAGCTGGTTTTGGCACAGGGGTACTTCAGGGACCCAAGATGCAAACGGCAACATACTCATTGTAGCGTGCAGGTGCTCTCTTAACGTTACTTTGGTATTGGAGCAACAGGAGGTGGCAATCGCAGAAGCAGTTTTGGAGTAGAAGGTGTCAAGGGCAGGTTATTGGGAGCAGTAAGCCTAATGATGGTGCAGTGAAAATGGTGGGACACAAGGATAAGCCTATCTCTAAGCGTACTGGGGAGGAGCCAGCTCAGCTTTTGGTGGGAGAAATTATAACTCACAAAATCTGTCAGTCCTTGGATGGAGCCAAAGATTTGGAGATCTAACGGATATAATAGACATAGATTTCCCAAAGGCTCTGACAGAATCCTTCATCGAAGGCTCTTGAGGAGAGTAAGGAGCCATGAAAAATTAAGTGGTTTAAAGAGAGAAACCACAAAGGCCGGAGAGGGATGGTCAGTCTCCGCGGTAAAGGGATGCCCAGGGGAATTTGGTGAAGACCTGTGGAAGGGTCTGTGCTGCTCAGCATCTTCAGTAGTGATGTGTAAGTGGGGCAGGTGGGGGAGGTGGCAATGGTTGCTGGTAACACTGAGCTGCATGGAAAGGCCAATGGCAACAAATTGCAGAAGGATCTCAAGACACTCGATAAAATGACAAATGAAATTCAGTAGAGGTAAATGTAAATGATGAGCCTCAGAGGAAGCACTCCTAACGTCACAGACCCAGGGATGGGCTCTGAACAGGAATGGGATCCTGGGGTTATAACAGGAAATTTGATGAAAGCATCAACTGAGTGCTGAGCAGCAGTCAAGAGAACAAATAGATGGGTAGGAGTTAATGAGGACAGAGGAAAAAATACTGTACAAAATCCTTGTTTGCTCTCCTTTTGAATACTGTGAGCAGTTCTGGCCTCTGTTCCCACCAAAGAACTAATGATGAAAGATACGGAGCATTTTCACCTCGGTAACTGGCTAGGCTAGGACTATTCAATGTAGTATTTCTATACAAGCCTCAGGCTCAGGAAGTCCTGGAGCTGCAGCCTGCTGCAGCCTTGCAGAGTTTACAGGAAAAGGTCCTTGTTCACTTCTCATACCCTTGGCTTATCACACACCACTGGCTACGGGAGAGAGAGGATGCTGGGCAGGATGGTCCCCATGTACCGATCCATCACAGCTTTTCTTACACTCTTGCATTCATCTTTTTTCCTCCACAAAATGCCCTCCCAGTATCGCCTTCCCACTGCTCTCCTCAGGGACATTGGTTGACCACGTAGGGATGGTTTGACCTGGAGGCTCCCAGCCTGGGCAAGCAGCTGCATTAACGGTTGGCATCTGGAAGTGCATCTTATTGATCTCAGCCATTTTCTTGTAATTGCCTCCTCAGAGCTTGTTTGGAGGCTGCTCATCGAGTCCCATTGTCTTGCCTTCCTCCTTGTTTTTCCAACAGCTGCCTATTAAATTAAGCTCATATATTCACACAGGAAAGCCCAATAACCAGCTGCCCAGAGTCTCTCTGGCTTAAGTAGGACACATGCAATAGTCGTTGCATAAGACAGGTGAGCACCCAGCCCTGAGAAGGGGAGGACATGGGTACCAAGCCTGCCTGAAGAATAAGCCTTGCAACAAGAGGTTTTTGATAGGGTTTGTTCATGGTATGCAAAACTAAACCAGGATATTATCTGAGCTGAGAGAAAGAGAATGGGGTTTTTGTTCTAAATCTGTAAAAATATACTTGGTATATCGTTAGCTGCTCACTAGACCCTGTGAATGTTCTCTGAGCTCAATCCATGTGAGATCAATACTGCCTGTCCCTGGGGAGAGTTTTTATGTGCCTGCTCCAGTGTAACTTGAAAGGACACTCTTGATTCAGCTGAGAGTAATGGAATATGGAACCCATCCCCTTACAAAAATTAAATAGAATTGATTTTCAAAGAAAAACACCCCTTTTTTCTTGAGGTTATAGTCTTTCATGTTGCACAGATGACCTGCTCAGCAGAAAAACGGGCCGTAGCTTTTGTTTAATTGCTGGTTTGGTCTAAGCCAAAGACTTGCGCTAAACGAGCATGACCACGCTCTGAGCTGCTACCACCGTCCTACTCCGCTGCAGTTTATGGGAAGATTTCCACCGACTGCAGCCAGGGCTTTTTTTTTTTTTTTTTTTTCAGCTCAAAGGCAGGAGGCAGCATTAAGGTCTTCCCTCCTTCTTTGATACGAGCCTTTTAGAGTATGTAGAGGGCCCTTTGCGGCTCTGTATCTGAGCTGGAGGTTCTGCTTGAAAACAAACCGCACCCTAATCCAGCATTATCTCTCTGGGTGCCAAGCCCCATCTCGCCCCAGGATTCGCATCGGCTCCCGGCAGCTGGCAAGGGGAGGCGAAGCTTCAGCGTGATGTTTCGTAGCCTCAAAAGGGAAAATAAATGCATTCCCAAGGCAGGACTTGGCTGCGCCCGTGTTGGCTTGGGAGGGTTTAGCAGAGCCTCGGTGGATTTAGGCCCTGGTTCTGCAAAGTCCTTAAGCTTGTAAGGAATTTGTAATTTGCTTGTAAGCAAATTCCCGTTCGCTTCGATGGCATTTAATCACACGCGCAGAAATGCTTTATGGTATACAAGGGAGCTGTACCGTGGTGGAGGTGGGGATATTTAGCCCGAGCAACTGACTCCTTTCCCAACGTTTTCAGAGAAGGGGAAAATGTAAGAAATAATTAGAGAGCAGATGGTGAGACTTCTTGCAAACAGCTACTGCCTCTTGTTGAGCTCTTCCTCCAGACCTGCCCTGTCCAAGCCCACTCTCTGCTGGGAGATGCTGGGGGAGCACAGCCTTTTCGGCTGCTTCCCCTGCACAAACCCCCGTGTCCCGTGGGGAACCTTTACTTGGACAAGTGGCAGTGGGACATAAAGCACTGGCAGGCATGCTGGGGGTATAGGAAGCCATTAATAACCTCCCTGCCTTGGCTAGGGTCTTTCACCCAGCGCCTCTCTGCGGATCTTGCAGTTGCCTTTCTCCTCTCCCGTCTGCTCTTTGCAGCTGCCAGAAGTGTCTCCTGTTCCCCTTTGCCATCCGTTCTCCTGGCTGTCCCCTGCGAGACGCTGCGCGTGTGGCTGTGCCCTGGTTTGGGTCATCTTGCTTCTGCCTGATCGGTCTTGGGCAGGCTCCTGTCACACAGCTCCTCGCCACTCATGAAGCCACGGGCAAATGCTCCTCCATGGATCCTCTTGCCAGGGCCAGGTTTCACTCACAGCCTTGTGCCAGGGTCAGATGCCATGTCTGGGGATAAATGTGCTACTCAGGGCTGGTCAAGGGCACTATCTTTTCCCCCTTAGACTCCTCGACCATGCTAGAAAAAAAGCCATTCCTGATTAGGGATAACTTTGCCCACGTCTTTTTTCTCCCTCCTCTTCCTGGAGATGACTTTTCTTGCACTGAATTCTATCAAAGGTACCAGACAAAAACCTCCTCCTGTTTCAAGGTAGATGGACCAAATTCTCAATATATGAAAGTTGAGTGCCCTGTTATCTTCCTCACATCCAGGGTTATTTATCTCCCAAGAGCAGGGAAAGAGGTAAGTTGAGGCGCAGTGGCCAGGGAAGCAGGAGGAAGAGGAGAGAAGGGGTGGGAGAGGGGTGTAAATCAGTGCCTCTTTCTCAAGCGCAGACACCGCTGCATATTTACACCAGCTGTTGCTGGGGCTGTCAGAGAAGGGTTTAACAGGGATGCGTGCATACACAGCCTTCAGGGAGAGCTGCTTTTATTTGTTCACATCTAGCAGGGGTTGAATTTATTGCCTTTGCAGAGGGGGCCAGCAAAAAGCCAGGGCGTCACTTAAATCCCCTGTAAAACCTCAGATTAAGGCTTTGCTAGGAGTGCAAACGGGGAAGTGCAAGTGGCCTGGGCAGATGCTGGCTCCGTTGCCTGGGGGAGTGGGCTACGAACCCACCTCGCTGTGATGGCCAGGGAGCCGAGTGAGGCTGTGGCCTTCTCAGTAGGGCGTCCCTTGCTCCAGAGCTGCAGCAGAGTGAGGAAGTGCCAAGTCACCTTAGGCTCATGCTGAGCCTCCATCCTCTTAATGGAGCATAAAACAGTTGAACGCCAGGTCACCAGGTGGGTCCCAGTCCAAGTCTGCCATCCGTTAGGGAGAGGAGCTTATCTGACGGGAATTAGGAGTGCTCATCAAGGGCCTAGCTGCATTTAAAACATCTTAATCCTCTTGATTTTTGATATAATTCAGCCTTCTAAGCACTTACCTTTTCCAAGACACCTAAGTCAATTTTTGGCAGCATTTGTCCCTAGTGACTCAGCCAAGGTGACACGTGGAGCCTGTGTTCGACCTGGGAACTGCTCCCAGATACCCTGAGTCCTGGCCGAGTGCATTAAATCACGAGAGTCTCTCTGTCTTGCTCGCTATTTTGGTCACCCTGATTTGTCCTGCGTCATGAAATTTTTACAGAACCTGACTTCAAGTTTGTGCCTCCTGTCTGCAGTAGGCATAGAGCGGAGAGGTTTTGTTCCTGCCAGCACAGGGGCTGGAATATGAAGACTCAGCGACCAGCATAGGCAGGAAAATGTCTCCCATCCCTGAGAGCTGGCTTCCTGGATGTACGCACTCCCGGTGTCTTTCAAAGCGTCATTGTGGCTTTTTCACGTCCTTGGTACAAGTCCTGGACACCGATGTTACGGTCGGTGTACGCGTCCCTGTTAAGAGGTTGTAGGGCTTGTGTTCTGCGTGGATGGACCAGCCTCCCCGCTCCATCCCTGGGCGCTCAGGGGGTGCCATCAGCGCCCTGAGACCATCTCTCCTGGCTGGGTATATTTGCTCATGGGTTTTCCTTGGAGGGCTTGTGGTTGCTTTCCAGTTTCTCCGCTGGGAGGACTTTCGCAGGCTCGCACGCGCTTTTCCGTGGTACCCACATGCTGCTCCCCTCTCTGCGGGTCTCTGTGCTGCCATGGCTTCATCAGCTCATTAGAGCACTGTGATGGGAGCAGCGTTTGCGATGGGGAAGGAGCGGTATTGGAGCTACCTCTGGCTGCTCTGGGCTGCACCGGCAGGAATAGCCCTACTGAAAAGTCTCCTGGCTGGGCATGGGAATAGGCACCACAGGAAAGCTTTTCTTTTTCCTCTGCTCACCCTTTCCTCCGATTGCCCAAGCACACAAATCTCCCCTCCTCCTCCATCCATCTCGCAGTAATTGTAGGTCCATGCACAAGGCTCTGACCAATATCCTGGCAGGATTGATGTTTTCAGTATCTAAAAGCTGTCCATGGCTGGTGCTGCTTGGGGGGGGTCTCAAATTCAGACTGCAGACTTGGGAGAGCACCATCTCCCTGACACAAAAGGAGTCCTTGCGAGAGGTCTGCCGTGTAGGGGAGGGCTGAGGGCGATAGGAAATGTGGTCAGAGCAGCCTTCCCAGTGAGATGGATGGACCCTGGCCATGCCCTCCCTGCCCCGAATCACCCGTGACACAAGGGTGTTGCCAGGCTGGCAGAGAGGGAAACAACAGCAAGGGGGACCTCCCCAGGTGTAACCTCCTTAGTCACAGCTGGATTACTAACCCCATTCTTATATTTTCCACGGGGGCGGCATGAGTAAGAGCTGACTGCTAGGGCTGGTTGTTGCCTCCAGAAACCCTGGAGATAAATGCTGACAGGACGATCAGGCTGTTTAAGTTTCGGGCCAAACCTGGGGAGCCAAAGGTAGTCGTGCTAGGAGTGGGATGCTGACTCAGGCACAGGACAGAGCCAGCCCAGAGGGGCCGGAGCGGAGAGGGCTGCCACAAGCACCCTCCAAGGCAGCGTCACTAGGAGGGGATGGGCATGCCCAGCTCAGCCTTTCCCACCATCTCTCAACACACCTCAGTCCCTCCAGAGATTATATTCAGGACATTGACTTGTCTGGGAGAAGAGCCCCCAGATCCTGCTCTGTTCATGGCTCTCCCCATTTTGGCCCATCACAAGTTAGGGGTGAGATCAGGTCTCGGGAGGGTTTCTACGCCTGCCAGATGCTTGGCTTATGTATAAGGGACGGCAGAAATGGTGAGCATAGGTTACAGGTTTCAGGGTTCAAATACATGTCCCTCGCAGCTCCCGGCCGTGGGTACCTCAGCAGCCCCGGGGTCCATCCCCCTAACGGCTGGCCGGCTGTGGGCAGCGCAGGAGGCGGGAGGTGACAGCCCCCCAGCTCCCTCCAGCGCTGCAGTCAGGGTCTGCCCCCTGGGGTGATTCCTTCCCTGCGCAGACCTGGGAAGGGGAGGAAGGGGGAAGAAGAACTTTCCCACTTGGGCTGAGATGATGGGAACGAAACCTCGCTCCCCCCGGCATCGACTGCTGAAACGGTGGGAACATGAGCTCAGCCCCTAGGAGACTTAATGGGCTTTTAAAATACCCTTTGTATCGGATCCATTCTTCTTCCCAAAGCTTGCTGGCTCTGCTCCAAGGGGAAGCCTTTGATTCTACAAATACACCACAATCATCATCCCGAGGAGTCTCGGCTATCGGACTCCCCCACTCTGAAGGATCAGCAGGATGCAGGAGAGGTGCTTAAATCATTTAATCCTAAGAAAGCCTTGGGCTGTAATAGCTTCCCTGTTGCTCATAAAAAGCCACCACTCTCCCAACAGCTTGTCTCCATTTTTCTTCCAATGATAGTATCGCTAGTGGAGGCAGGGCAGGCGGTGCAGCGGAAACCGGGCCACTGGGGTTCCTGGTGATTTCATCAGTCCCGAGACCTGGGCTTGCAGTGATTTATGAGCTTGCGAGGATCTCACCGTGGAGTTATTTCCCTCTCCCCGCTTTTTATCGCCATGCGGATAGAGCTTCAGCAATAGAGCTCTGCTGGGTACCGTAACAAGCTTGGTCTGTTTGACGATTGCTAATGTTTTTCTCCAACACTGCACAGGTCCATGTGCACAGGCTGCTTTTGCCAACGTTGCCACTACCCAGCTCCGAGAAGCTCAGCTTGGCCCAGGGAAGCCCAAAACCAAAAGCTTGCCAAACACAGCATCCGCTCCCTGACTCCTCTCCCTTGCTCATGACTCCCCCGAGCTCTCTCCATCTTCTCAAGGTAGGTTTTTATTACTTTTAAATTGCTGGCTTTTTTTCTTCAGATGTATTTTTATTTTCTTCAGGTTATACAAATCCTGCCTTTCGGCAGAGCTCTCCAGTCTAAGGCTGGGATTTTTGAAGGGGATTTAGTGGAGCTAGGTGCTCCACTTCCAGCAGGAGCCCAGCTCTTCTCTCCTTGTCAAAATCCCCCTTTAAAGCAGGTCATCAGTATTTTTCTGCAGCTGTTTTTCCTAGCAGTCTAAATAAAGCTTTCAAGTTACAACTCACTCATGTGAGGCCGGATTCGAAGGCTGTCAGTTCCTTTCTGTATCCTCAACTTGTCCTGGCGGTGTCGTGTGTTATTTTGGGGTGGCTACTTGCTTCTGGGGCTTGCTGCAAAGCTGTGCATTTAGCAGCCCCCTCCTGCCACGTCCCCCTGCCTGCCCGTGATGGGGTGAGCTCGCGGCGCTGCCGAGTCCAGGCCCTGCAATTCCCCTGTGCTCTGCCTGCCGCTCTGCAAGGGCAAAGGATTTTGCAAGCAGGGATTTGTCCTGGCCATGGAATCACCCGCCCTTTGCCATCGCAGGATGCCCCAGGAAAAGCGTCCTTCCCCCCGGCTAAGCAGCCAAGGCCACTGTTCATCCCAAGATGCAGTCGCAGCCCTCACGTCCCCGGGACATGGAGTGTCGAGTGTCTTCCTCGTGGAAATTAATTATACTGGGAAGGCTGATCCCCTTTGGTGACACACAGCCGTTGCCACGCAGGTCCAGCGTAGGCAGAAATGGTGCAGTGTCTCCTCCCTGTCCCTGTCTTGTCTCCCCGTGCTCACCCCAGCCAGGTGCCACTTGCTTGGTCACACTGGTGTGGCCAACCCAGCCAGCTCCCCTGGCCAGGCCAAGATGAAAGCAATGGGAGTGCAGGATGCTGAGCCGGCTCTGCCACCAGGAGAAACGTGGACCCACAGTTTAGGGACCAGCATGACCCCAGATATCTATAGGCAAACGACAGGCTGAACACCAGAAATCCACTCCTATCCTTTATCAAAACCACTGCCACTTACTTGGCATGCTCCAGGTATGATTCAACACTTGTTATCTTCATTGTACTGGAGATTAGACTGCAGTCTTTCCAGATAATAGCTTTATTAGCTCTGTATTATTCTTTCTACATTAATTATTTGCACTAAGTCCAGAACACTCAAATCTTTCACTGGGACAGTAAGATCAGGTCAGCAGACAACATTTTATGCTGTGTTTTTTACACTAGCAAAGATACTGTGTAGAAGCAGCTGTCCCAGGCCAACTGCGCTCTTGCTGACGAGGTCTCTTTGGTTCAAGGAAGCTACACGTGTTATGGACGCCCCACCAGATGCCAATAGCAAGAGAATGTAATTTCCTAGGGCTTCAGCATAGGCAGTGAGCTTTTGTGTCCCTTTAACTGCTGCTCTGGGCTGATGGCTCTGCCAGGGCTGCTCTTGGCCAAGGGACAACCAACACCTGTGATGCAGCTCACCAGGGCCTCTGTCTTAGGCTCCCGTGACCCGTCTGCCTCCATCCATCCATCCTGCTCCGGCACAGGCTGGGACCAACCAACCCTGTTTTGGCTGGGACAAGCTTGCATTCTCCCTCACCTTTCCTGAAGTAAGGCCTGGAAAACAAATTAGGCTCCACTAATTACTGATTTAATGATAATGGCATGGGCTCCTGGCTTCAGCCTTTCTCATCAGAAAAGATAGCACGGGCCACTGCAGACTTGTGGCAGCCCAGTGTCCCAATCCTGGGTACAAGTGCTGGTTTGAGTTGGCCTCGAGAAAGGCTGCCCAGGAGGTCCTGTTGTATGTGCCAGTGAAATTACTGGATCTTCCTGTGACTCGGTGTCATCGCAGAGGATGACTGTGGGGGATGACGGCAGACGAGTCTCTATTTACTTTTGCCCTGTCCTTGATGACCTTGGCATGAAAACCAAGAGCTGACCATCTGACCCTCCAGACAACCAGCTCCTCTCTGGGATGCAAGGGTCTTTTTCTGGCACAGGGTACTCTGCTCCCTCCATTCTTTTCTAAGTGACCCTCTTTGCAACCAGAGGTGCCAGCCATGCTATCAGAACATCTCCAAGTCCGGATTAAAGGGAAAAACATGAGACTGGCTGTTTTTTTGGCTCACACTTTCCCTATTGGCTTTTGGTACCCTTTGCTTCTGAGCACTGCCCTGCATGACAACCAACACACTCCCTGGAGAGGATGCTCTGGGAGTATCCTACTGCCCACCTGAGTTCAGTAACAGCAAAAAGAGAGCTGGAAACAGGCGCTTTGTGCATGTTCTCAATAGCCTTGAATGGCCCTGTTCTACTCCCTTCACTCCTAGAAGAGGGATTCGTGCTGGGGAAGTGAAACCTTGCGACATACCCATGACACAGGCGCTGCAGCTCCCCCGGCAAACCTGGCAGATGCTGTGGGCTAGCTTTGATGTGTGTATCTTCGTTACCCAAAACAGTCTCTCCTGGAAGAGCTGGGACTGGAGGTTGTATATAAAAGCTGCCATTGTTTTTATTGGGCTACCATCCATCTGCCTAAAACACGGATACCCTGAGTGATTCTGCCGGTGGGAAGTGGAGGTGAAGGGGCTCCTTCGCACGTGCTCAGAAATCATCTCTGCATCCAGGACTCCTGTTAGAGATGTTTAGCGTCATCCATCTTTCAAGCCTCTCAAAGTACTGCTACGTGCCTGGGGTTTGGTCCAAAGACTTGGCTGAAGAGGGGGCGGGAGGGAGCGGGGCAGGCAGCACAGTGATGGGACGGCCTGTGTCAGAAGTGGTGCAATTTGCAGCTGGGTGGAAACGCCCTGGCAGAGAAAGAGGAGATCTGGGAGACGCACCTCTCTGTTCCCGGCCCAGCCCCGAGGCAGCCTGCCAGCCCCACAGCTGGTGCAGCAACCTTGCCTTGCTCTAATGGGGCTACAACAGAGGCCATGCCTGTTTGTCTTTGCTTGCTGTCTGTACTCCCTATCGGCCAGAGCTGTCTGGAAGCAAGCTCTGGATAATATTTCCTGAACTCTTCCTCTTCAAAAGCCCAGTTCCAGCTTTCTGGACCTGCCCCAGCACTGCTTCTAACTGAAGCTCTGGTCAGACAAGAAAGGACGAGTTGGCCGGTACCTCCTCTTGAAGCACAGGAGGGGAGTCTCCATTCCTCTCCCCACCTGCTGTCCACATGCCTGTACCCTACCTTGGACTCTGCTACCCAACAGCTGGCTGCCACCACCCAGCCCACTCCATCTGCTGCTCTGTCCCATACCTCTCCCTTTGACATCGGGACAGACTTTCCCTGCCCAGATGTTCAGGGAGGCTGCACGGCAGCATGAAGAGAGTCCTGGTTCCACTTATGCCTCCTGCAGCCATGGCTCCTGGGGCTCAGGCTGCCACCAGAGAGTGTCAGTGGAGGGACATGGGCATCCCTCCCTGCATTGTGCCTCCAGGTCAGCCTCTTTCTATGTGAAAAGCATGCAAACCAGACACACAACTTACCGTGTCTTTGCACAATGCTCTCCGCAGCTGGGGCTGCCAGGGAATTATCAGATGCTCCTGTGGCTCTGCAGAGAAGCCAGGAGTCTAAGGGAAGGGTTACTGATTGCAGTTTGGCCCTGGGGAGCTGTGTTGGACAAACTGCTGTATAATCACTGCACAATCCAGCCTGCAGAACAGCATTGTAATATTTTTCTCTTATCGTGCAGCTTTGGAGGCTCTTATTTGATCTCCTTTATCCATGTGAATGTGTCCAAGAACGCAACAACCTCTGCCTGCAGAATGGCTCCCATTGTTCCCTTTATTCATGCATCTGGGCTGTTCCTCAGCCTCCTCTCTCCCTTCCTGTGAGGAGACAAACTGCATGGTCAAAAAGTATCTTTACAGCTTGATCTTAAATAGTAGCTGAGCCATGGAAAAGGCAAAGGGCATATTTTCCTAAGTATGACAGCTTTCTGTGATGCAGAGGGGAGTGTGGTGAAAGGTACCCTGAGCTCACACAGTGGATTAGCTGCATTTATCTTCAACCAGGATCTACTCACCCATGCCCACTGCAAGCTGCTCTGAACTAATGCTGAAAATAGATGTCATTGGATTTTGGCTGATCTATCTGTTCCTCCTGAAGTGCTAGTGCTTTTTGTTTGAATAGATCCACAATGACAAAGTATATCAGCTTGGAAGAGAAACAAAGAATCTAAGAGACATGAGAAATGCAGCTCTGCATTTCAAATTTTTTTCCTGCCTTTTCTAATATAAAAGCTTTCACATACCTTCATGCTGAAAACAGGCTGGAATCAACATTGATTTTAAAAATATTTAACTTAGAGACTTTTTTTTGTGAGCATGGAACTGAATTCAGTGCTTTCAGAAACTGGGCCTCCAGGTTTGCAAAACAGTCTCTCTGATTTCTAGATCAGCCCTTTCCACTTCTTGTTTCGGACCCATGTGCAGCAGCTTATCCTAGCGTGATGGGCACAATCTTTGCACCCCGTTGAGCATGCAGTTTCAAAACAAATCTCAAACAAACATCAGCTCCCTCTGAAAACCTGTCTTCTCTTAATCCTCCTCACGGAGAACCTGTAGGAAGATGTCAAATTATACAAATGAGAACTTTGGCACAGCTGGGCTAGAGTAGGCTGAATTAGTCATCAAAGTTACAGCTGGAGGTTGTTATCTGTTGGTGACTTCCAAGCAAATTATTTTTATTTTCTGTTTACAAAATAAGAGAACAAGATTATTGGTTAGGCCTTGAGGTGTGATGCCTCACCGGCGGTGGTAAAACAAAGATGATGTGGAGCTGACACACGGAGGAAGGTCTTCTGCTTCACTAAGTCTCTTTGCTGCTTCAGCTTTCCCATTTGCCTGGCTGGGAATTGCTCTTTAGACTGAGCTTGTGTGGGCTGGAGGCCGAAGATTATTTTTTTTTTTTAGGTCTTGTTACTTTTTGTACAGGGGAAATCTCTTACTGCTGTTCAAATCTCATGGATATGCAGTGCTGTTAATCTCAGACTTCACAAATTGTAAATTAAGCTTCCCCAAATCATGAGTTGGTTTTTGTTTGTTTGTTTATTTTTTTACTAACAGAAGTTGGCTGTCTTCTTTGGGGCTTTGTGCTTCTAGGACATGTCTTGGCTTTTTTGCCTGCACATGTAGCAGCAGAAACAACTCCTCCTGCAAAAGTTAAAACCTATAACACAATTGCCTGACTCCAGAAACAGGGATTTAGAAAAACATCCACTTTCTAAAGACCCAAATTAAACATTTGGACAGGGGCGGTGTAGGTAGGAACAGTCATTTCAGTCTGATCTGATCTCATTGCTTTTAGCAGAGGACTCTTTGAGACTGCCATTCCTGGGCCCCTGCTTATTTCATCCACAGGCTGAGGAGGACAAGAGCCCCGAAGAGCAGCTGATTTTCCACGTGGCTTCTCCTCTGCCTCGTTGCAAAGTCCCTCCCCAAACAAAGTGCAGAAAGCAGCAAAACCCTCCCAACCCAGCACTTCTATTTTCAAGCAATGTCAAGGCAAACTGTCCCCCAAAGTAAGGCGATTGTCACGTTGGCCACTCAGTTTTTCATGCACTCGCCTGCCAGCAAAGAAAAGCTGGTGCTGCATTCCCCAAATTTGTTGCTGGAATGGGAGCACCGAGGCGGGCGAAACACCTCAGCAGAGGGGCGAAGGAGCAAATAGCCACCAGCCAGCCAAGCCCTGTGTGTCTCCTTCCTCTGCTCAGCTCACAAAGCAAGAGTGAAGAACAAACCTCCTTTCCAGTCCCTCCAACCTCCCTGAATCCCTTCTCATTAAGGAAAGATCAATATTGACAGCGTTGAAATGAAGCACAAGGACTGAAACGCCTCCTGCGCCTGGCGCAGGGTGCTGAAAGACCCAAGTGTCAACCAACATTTTCCAGAGCCTCTATCAGCTTGGGGTGATTGCTTTGGCTTTGCCAGTGTGCAAAAAAGAGCCTGATTTCAGGAAGCAATTTGCAACCAGGCCCTTAGGAGGCTAGAGGGGTAAAAAAAGCACCTGTAAGCGGGTCATAGCTTGGCCTCCCCAGAAAGAGGTTTGAAAAGCGTCTGGCAATTTGTGAAACTCAAGAGGTGGTGCACAACCCCCACCAGGAAGATGTGGAGGAAAACTGACTTCGCACTGGTGAGGCCACAACTGGAATACTGCATCCAGTTCTGGGCTCCCCAGTTCAAGAGGGACAGGGAACTACTGGAAAGAGTCCAGCGAAGGGCAACGAAGATGATTATGGGATTGGAGCATCTCCCTGATGAGGAAAGGCTGAGACAGCTGGGGGTCTTTAGCCTGGAGAAGAGAAGGCTGAGGGGAGACCTTATCAATGCTTCCAAGGATCTAAAGGGTGGGTTGAAGGAGGATGGAGCCAGACTCTTTTCAGTGGTTCCCAGTGACAGGATGAGGGGCAACGGGCACAAGCTGGAACATGGGAAGTTCCACTCAGATATGAGGAAGAACTTCTTCACGGTGAGGGTGGCAGAGCCCTGGAAGAGGCTGCCCAGGGAGGGTGTGGAGTCCCCTTCTCTGGAGATTTTCAAGACCCGCCTGGATGCTCCTGAGTAACATGCTCTAACATGCTCTGGGCAATCCTGCTTTAGCAGGGGAGGTGGACTAGATGATCTTTGTGGTCCCTTCCATCTCTAAAAAAAAAATAATTCAGTGAAACACCGGAGAGCCCCTGGTGAGGGTTCCCCAACTCAGCCCAAGAGACCCGCTTCCCTCCTTACATCATCTCTTTGCCAATCAATCCGTGCAGCAAAGCCCCCACTCCAGCCTGTGTCATCCTCAGCACAAGAATGTCTTTTCAAATGCTGCGTGAAGGGATGATGCTTCCCACCACGCCACTTTACCCACCTATCTCATCTCTCTGCACCCATCTGCTGGCTCAGGCCTCTCCAGCACATCATAGCTTCTTGCATTATCTCCAGGGCCCAGTAGATCCTCTCCTGGCCAAGCAGTGATTCAGTCAATGTTAACCAACTTACTCCACGTTCATCCCACCACCTTCATGTTTTCTCCTGTGCTGCTGACTACAATTCCCATTAACATCTCATCACTCTCTTTGAAACCTGCCAGTGCAGTGATGGCTGCAGAGATCACAGTCTGATCGCAGTGCCCAAGGCTTTGAGGCTGTACCCTCACACAGAGTAAAATCTTCTGTGTCCTTGTGCTTTTCAGTCTGTCCATCTCCATCCACCATTCACCTCTGCTCTTAAACCCCTAGGCACCCTGGGCGGAAGGAGATGCCCCTTTCATCTGTATGTATCCATTATCACTTCCAATGCTGTCCTGGGTCCCAAGCAGAGCCTGTTGGCCTCTGTGCAGTGAAGACCTCAAGGATGACTCAAAACTGTGGAGTGTCAGGCTCGCACGTTTGTGCTGGGCTTTAGCTGGAGCTTACTTTCTCCTAGAGTTGGTCAAGGACTTCCTGCTGAAAGGCATCTGTGAGGGAAATGCCTGTTGCTGCAGATACATCCTATAGGATGGTGCCAGTTTTGCTGACATTTTCCCATTCCTTATCTTAACCTGAAAATTAAACTTGCCCCCCCCCCCTCGTTTCGACATTCCAGGCTTCTTTGTTTCAGTTTGGCCAGTTGCTTTTAGCTGCTGTGAGTCTAATGTTGATCTGTGCCTACCTGAGTTGCTTTTTACTTGGGTCCATTGTGAGAGATATTGCCCAAGCCTGGGCAAAAAAAAGGAGCAAACCCCACTTGCGACAGCGTTGCAATGAGCAGCCTGTATGCTGCAAACTGAGTAGGGCTGGAAGGTTTAAGTGTGCCCAGAACTCTGTGACAAATACTGTTCTGTGAAAAGAAAAGATATTTTCCCTTCTCTTGCCCTGATATGGTATCAAACCACGTGTTTAAAGAACCTGACTTTTCCCCAGGAATGGAAAAATTTATTTTTGACCAACCTCACACTTGCAACCTTCAATCTGTTTCAGAAGGAAACTTTTTTTTTCTTTTTTTTTAATCAGTGAAAAGAGACATAATTGATATATGCCCTAAAGAGTTCTTTCTTGTGTACCAACAACGCAAGACATTTACCTTGACCTACCAGGTACAGTGGTGCCCTGAGAGAAGTTGAATTAAGCCCTGGTGATGAGTTACAGTGCATAACGCTTCCCAAAATACAATCACTGTGATTTATTCCTGCTGACATGACAAAGATTTTGTGTGGTAGTGAGGAGCGATGGCTGGCGTCCCTCTAAATGCTAATCATGGCAGCTTAATTGAATCCTGTTAACAGATGCAACAAAACTGAGAAGCATTGCTCCAGCGAGCATTGGTCTGCATTGGACCAGCAGAGCCTGGTGTTGGCCTGTTTTCAGGCCTGTTTTCAAAACCTCTGTTTTCAGGGATTTCCCTTTTAAGTCAGAGAGTGCAGAAATCATCTTCCTAAAAGAAACAGGCTACAAAAGGAGCACGTTACTCACATGTTTGATGTTAGGAAACCCTGTCAGGAGAGCAACCTCCCCATGATGAGTGGTAAGAGGTGGCCTTTGGAGAGCTGCTGCAGTTTTCCACCGTGGATTGATGTGTCCCTTATTCAACACGCAGAGGACTTGGGCTTAAGTCTGACTTGGAGCCTTGCCCTCCTCTTGGGGATTTTGAAGCTCTTCAGACCAACTGATCAAAAGCCCAGCTATCCGTGACAGCAAGGGCATCCAGCCCTGGCCTGCGAGGTGGTTTGGGAGCAGCTCTGCAACACAAGAGCTCTGGCAGATGGGGTGGAGGAAGCCACATGCTTCTGGCAGACTTGCAGGCAGCCCGGGAGCTGTGCAGGAGATCCGAGCCCCTTTGGGTGGCCTGAGGGCGCCGGCTCAGCGCTCAAGAGAGCAGCAAACCCAAGGCCACCAGAGGCAGGTGGAGGGACAAGACAAAGCTCATGCCTCCAAAGCTGCTGTGTGCAGGAAGAGGCTGAAGCGTGGGAGATGGTGCCTAAGAGGGCTCCTCCACAGCAGCAATGGACGCCTGTGGCCTGGAGTGACTTTTAGGAGAGATGAAGTTGTGCATACAGTGGGTCCTCTCGCAGCAGCTGAGCAGGGCTAGTCTCTCATCCAACTTCATGCACCAGGGTGTTATCTTTTTCTCAGGAAAACCATGGAACTGGGTAGAATTTAAATTATACCCCAGAGAAGCTGGCGCGCTTCTCTGACGGAGGTTGTAATGATGGATTCCAGTTATAGTTTGGGACAGCAGATTTAGCTGGTTTTGCAGATGATAAAAATACAGCCTTGTCTCAGGAATGCTGCAGAAGTGAGGCACGTGTGTGGTTGTTGGCTTTTTTCAGAGAAGTTCGTTAACTCTGACTGTACTGTACCACAGTTGTTCCCACTGGGAAATCAGTATTTACAAAGCAAACAGCGATGAGAGACGGTCTGGATGCCATCCAAACACGTAGCAGGACCTGCTCCGCCGAATGCCTGCACCTCAAACTGCGGAAAATGTTACTCTCCTCTCTTTTTGGGATAGGGGTAGTTTTTCATTTCCAGTGATGGATGCTATTTTATTTTTACTCTGCTCTGTACACTGTTCGAGGCCTACTTGCAAGGAAGGAAGGCAGCCGCTGCAATATGGCAGCTGCACTATGTGCTGGTCCACAGGGGGTTGCCGGTGGAGGAAGGCACTGCGGGCCGGGAAGCACGGCCGTTCTCAATTTACCTGGATGCTGGGATGAGTCCACGTCCTCCCGTTTTGCAGCAGCACTCTTGAAGCTGGCCATGTCGTGCTGCCTGGCACTGTATTCCCTCCCGTTTGCAGAAGCGGCCTGCGGCTGTAAGAAAAATGTTCTGTCTCTAATCTCTGTTTACACAGGACGGTGATAACGAAATTCCTCCACAATCAGTTAATCGCTCTTTGGGCTGACACCACCATCTTTGCTCGGCCCAGCTTCGCAGCAGCAACACACGCAAACACGCCACAGCTCTTTGTGGACCAGGGAAGAAGGACCACGGTGTGAGAACAAGCCGTGAACCCAAGGCTTCTGCTGAGCGAGCAGCCCTGCGTGCTGCCAACCTCCCCCAGAACGGGCAGGGTGATGCTGAGAGGAAGGGCAGCCCCATCTTCTGGAAGCCGACGTGTTTGAAGCTCTCACACGTTTTGAGCGTGTGAGTGGAGGTAAGAAGCCTGCTTTTGGGTGGGTTTCTGCTGCAAATTTTGCCGGTTGCCCCGCAGCAGCACGGCACCTCTAGCAGACACGCTGTCCCTGCTGCGAGCTGGCCTGCTCATAGAAGTAAGCTCTGAGCAATCTCTGCGTGAAATCACCGCCTGGCCCTAAAGGACTGGAAAAACAGGAAACTCCTTCAAAGGTGTCTAAGGATTTGATGTTGACGTTTGAATTTCCGTCTCATATCACTGCAACTTTTTTGTCCTGGAACTTTATCCCCGCACTGAAAAGCTGTCATTTGTTTCTAGTCAGAGATCTTGTGCTTTTGAAAATAAAACCAAAGAGGAGAGAAAATAAAAGTACTCCAAGACACTTTAGGGCATTAGACAAGTGGTTATTATGGGAAGCTGAGCCTTTCCAACCCTTTGGGAAAGCATATCTTGTGCACAAATAAGTTAAGAAAAAGACAAAGCTGTTCTGCCTGCTGAGATTTTCAGTGCTATACACTTCGAGGAAAAAAAATGAACTCAGTAGAAACAGAGTTATAACACAGTGACGATAACCAGAAGGAGCTGAAGGGGATCAAGGACAATGCAGATTGCATGGCCACACAGTTGGGAAAGGGGCATCCTTGCCCAAGCAAGCAGCCCAAAGCTGAGAAAACATGGCAGGGTCATTGTAGGGGCTTCTCTGGTGACAGTCTTACCCGTGGAATGGGCACAGTTTGCCAGCAGCTTGTGATGACAGAGGCTGCAGGCACAGGAGCAGCCCCAAGAGAATTTCCTCCTCTTCCCAGGAGCTCCTGGGAGCCAGCTCCCAGAGCAGCAACTGGTGGAGACGGTTATTTAAGAATGCAACTTCGATGCTGCAGCTGGAGCTGGCACCATTTTCCTGCTGGCAAATTGTGCATTGGGAGGAACTGTGGAAAAAAATCCACCAAGAATCTGTGAATGTAAACCCTTAGGTGAAACCCCATCCCACTTGTAACCCAACTCAGCAAATGTTAATGCCCTTTCCCTGCATTTACATTCCTGACAGAGCCATTTTCCCCACACAATGGCCACCTTTGCCCTGGTAAAAAGAGAAAGTAGGCACTTCCTCAGAGGAAGTTAATTTGGATTTTTAGACAAAAAAAAATATAGGAAGAGCGGGAAATAAAATCTCTTCATTAATCTGGGAAAGTATTATCAGACATAACCTTTTCTGCTAAAGGGAAACACTCCCTGGGCTGTTGAGAAATTAAGGACCAACACTTTACTTTTACATTATCTTTGAATGAAGAAAATTAGATGGCCTTGAATTTCATTTTACCAGTACACATAGCATAGTCATTTAAGTCCTGACTTTATTTTAAAATAGTGATTCATGCATTTAGCTTTTGGTTCATTTCTGTATTAGTTTCAGAGCTACAATAAATCTCACTTCGGAGGTGTAGAATGATTAATTTCTTAACCACATTTTTGCTTTGAGGTGTCTATTAGCCGTTAATAAAATAAGCCCTTTTACATTCTCTCAAAGTCACAAAACATAAACACATGCCGATGCTTTGGGATAAAGGAGGGAGCTGAAAATCTATCTGGCAGTGAGAACTTAGCTGAAATGAGGAGGGGGGGCTCCTGTCTCTCCACCCTGGGGAAAAGGGCTGCATTTGCTCAGCCAAAGCCGCGGCCGGTGGAGGCAACGGGGAAGTCGGGACTGGGCCCACAGAGCTCCTGATTTAGAAGGTGGAGTCTAGGGGAATGAATGTTAGAAAGCAAACAGTGTTTTTACAGCATAGATTCAATAAAGCTAATTTATGTCTGACTGAAAGTTAAATACCTGACAACCCTGCACCCAGTTTGCTTCGTGGCATTTATTGTAGGGTCAGTGTCTGACCCACAGCCGGTTTAAGGATGTGTCTCTTGTGCCTCTCAGGCGTGGAGACACATGCGGCAATCAGAGGAGCAAATTCCCAGCTGGCATAGCTGGGCAGCTAACCTCTGAAGCTACCAGCTCAGGCTGGCTGGGAACAAGGCTCAGGCACTCAGGGTTCTCCCTGGAAGACGTAATTCTCAACAAAAAAAAAAAAAAAAAAAAAAAAAAAGAAAAGAAAAAAAAAATCTTCCTATTGCTTTAGGGAAAGCCACATTTAGCTGTTCTGCTTCAGTCACTTAGCTCTAAACAAGAACATGCCACTGAGCATGACATATCCCAGTTTTAAAGAGCTTAAGATCATGTGACAGTATTTCCCCATGATGAATCTGACCTACAAAAGCCACCTTCCAAGCCCCTTCTGAGGGGCAGGACGCTTTGGGAGGCTACATGTCCTATAAATACACCACTGCTAAAATTGTGTGATGCAGTATTGGAACTGCCTGGTTTTTAGAGAATGGTAGGAGAGGAGGTATGAGATGGGAAGCCGCTCATCTCAGAGAAGGGAAAGGTGATGCTGTTGGACTACAGTTCCCATGATCCAGTGTGAAATGGGGTGGGGTAGGGGAGGCTATTCGGGCTGCCATAAAGTGTTTCCGTGTGAGGAGAACTTTTCTACTAAATACGTGAAACAAGGGAATCCATCTCTACAAAAGCAGAAAGAAAAATCTGACTATTCCTTGTAGAAAATTTTAGGTTTTGAAGTAAAAGTAGGTGCTGGAGTATCCCAGGATGTCAGTATGAATTTTGTTCATCTGCAAGGCCGGGCTTTGCCAAAGGGGTCCCTGGGAGACCTGAGGGTGGGTCCCAACCCGGGGGATCCAAGAAGCCCCACAACTGAGTTAACCAGAGACCCTCATCCAAATCTAACACTCAGGCACCAGCGAATAGCTCTGAAATCACTCAGCAGTGAACACCTCTTCATATTAGCAACTGTGAGTATTTAGACACATGAGAGCAGTAGCGAAGAGCACCATGTGCTGCAGGACCAGCTCAGACCTGCAGCTAGGGAAGCAGGAGAAATGATAGGGACATCATTTATTAGATTCTGAGCCAAAAAAATAAACATCCTTCAAGCCCAATTGTTTCATTTGTTCCAGTGATAAAGAGAAGCCGCTGCTAATGACAGGATGAACGACTCGACAAAGTACATGCTACATACCCAAAGGTCCTCATTGCAGAGGAACCCGACTCCCCTGTCACAGAGTGAGGACAGAATGAGCATCATCTGTGCTGCGGGAGGTTTGGTGTCCTTTACCCAAGCGGTCCCTGGAACCACTTCAGCCTCCTGCCCGCCTGGCAGGGAGGACACGGGTGAATTCCTTCCCTGCCATTGCAAGCCCCTGAGCAAAGCGAGGAAGAGGAGGGTGAAGGGAAGAGCTCATCAGCAATGTGCAGCAGCTTCTCACAGCCATAAATCTCAGAAATTACAAACATTTATTAATGTTTGTTGGGGTTTGGGGTGGGGTTTTTTTGTTTGTTGTTTGTTTGGGTTTTTTTTGGTTTGGGTTTTTTTTGACAGTAAGACCTGTGACATTTCCAATGTTGGAGACCTGGATTTGGCTTTTCCACTCTCAGACCTGCCTAGATCAGTCCCAAAAAGGTGCCTCCGCCCCTCTCTTTTCTCTGTTACGATGTGTGATTTTAAGGGTTTTAATGGGTAACACCCATTATCTCTCCCCGCTGGGAAAGCAGCTGGTCCCCCAGGCTTTAACCTGAAAGCAGGCAGGGTTGAGCAATAGGGTAACTGAGCGGGGGTATTGCCAGAGGATTAGCTGCCAGCACTCTTCCCAAAGCCATGTTCTAGCCTATCTGGAAGACTCATCTGCTATGGCTGGAGTCAACTCACAGCTGCCAGCATCTGGGCTGTATCCTGTCCCACATTCATCCTGCTAACGATTTGGAGGGTTGCAACAGGATTGCAGGGTAGAAATCAAAAGAGACTTCAGTAAATTAAGTCTCCTTCATGCCTGGGCTGTCTCCATCTTCCTCTGCTCCCGTGGCTAGCTTGTCAAATTCTTACCCTATGTAAGAAGTATTGAAATAATAGTGTAATAATTTTAATAATACAGAATAATATACAATAATAGTATTGCAATAACTCTATTGTATGATAAACATTATTGAAACAATACAGGATCATAACACTTGCACAGCAGCTTCCATTAATTGTTACATGAAACATGCATGATTCCAGGAAGCATGTTTGGAAATAGCAACTTTTCCACCATTCCCTACCAGTGTTTTGTGTACACATAATTTTAATATGCCTGGCAAACACAGGCTGTGATTGATGTGGCTAAGAGACTTTAGCCACTCAATCAGTCACCCTGTTTTTATATCTGTGCTTTCTGTGATCTGCCTTCAGCTTGCCAAACATCTCTTGCAGCTTGTAACTCAACTCGGAGCAGTCAAACCATGTGATTAGGGACTACAAGGATCACAGCCTTTTCTGGAGGAAGGTCCAGCCCTGGCAGAAATAAACCAATCCACTGTCCCATGGCATGAGACTTTCCCACTCTCTCTCACCCACTGAAGCCTATTTTCCTGTCCCAAGGGTGAGGGTAGAAATCAAGATGAGGAGAGTGCATGGAAAAGGAACTGCATAAGCTCTAGCATCAGAGTGAAGTTGCTACTAATGACTTTATGAAATGACTCTACAAACCTATTTCAGTCAAAACCTGCTTCTGATCATGCCACTAGCTCTCACCCATGGGTTGCCAAACCCATTGGGAAAGCTTCAGCAGCGTCATCAGCCAACGGTTTCAATTGTCGCCTGCAGAAATACAAAGATGTGTTCTCCTCTGAGGTGATGCTTTGGCCAGAACTTAACCCTGAGGAGATGCCAGTGCCCACAGACAGCAGGTGCTGTGGACAACTCAGTATAGCACCATGTGTATCGTGCTTGTATGGAGGGAAATTCAAGCCACAGTGGTTGCACTTATGCCAGGATTCAGCCTTGCCACCCTGCCAAAGTCAGAAAACCTCAGCCTGCTTTAAATTTCTCCTTGGCAGGTTACCAATTGCACCTCCAGTGGGATGGGCTCAGTGGTGACCAGAAGCCCCTGGGAGCACATGCGTATGCTTTACTCCTTCCTTGGGCTGGGTCAGTCAGGTCTTTCATGCCAGTGCTGCCGTGGCCTGTTACAGCACTCCACACTTGACATGGCATGTTTCACTCTACCCTGTCCTTTGCAATGGATTGATGGATTAATCCCTGATCTTTGCAGTGACCAAACTGATTGATGGCTCTACTTGTTTTATTGCATTTTGCATCACCACCACAAGAGAAGGGATCACAACACAAAAGAAACAGCTGCTAGAGAGGGGGAAAAATCTCAACAAGTATTTTATAGGAAATTCCCCCCCTTTGTTTCACAGTAGGTGTGAATTGGGGTAGCCAAGCCTGTGGAAATGCCTGTTTCAACTCTTTCCTAGCTCACCTTGCTTTAACATGACTAAAGACCAACTATAGACTATGGAAGACTGATGTTTTGGAGAGGGCAAGAACATCTTTAGTCATTCACTTGTTATGCTTCTTCAGGACCGTAGTGGAATATATAAATCTCTGGCTCCAGCTAGAGGCCATTCATGGGTAGACTTCTAACCTGAAAGGAGCTCTCATTATAAACTATTGCTATGCTGTATTCAGGTGCATGGTGCAATATACCAAATATACCAAAGAGAATGAGAAGAGCCGAGACCACAGAGAACTTCACATGCTGTCCATCCCAGACAGCAGGACTTTCCTCCTTGTCTGTCAAGCAGTGAGAAAGGATGTTGTTCTCTTTCCTCCATCTATGTTATCAAGTCAATGAGCCTTGTAAATCTTACTTGACAATGTGAAACAAGACCTCTGTTTGACTCAACTATTGCCATGGTACTTAGGCACAAAGTCTGGCTGCTCTGTTAAAGGTGAATGCCTGCCTTCCCCAGCTGGGCAGGAATCAGGACTTGATTCCTGGACAAGACTGGAGGTGTTGCTCAAGTCTTACTGCACATAATGAGCAGGGAACCCTAGCCAAAGACCAGCATCATTAAGGAGGGCTGATCACCGGCCAGTTCAGCCCCATTTCTGTTCTCTGGTGAGCAAAGCAAGTTTCCGGCCAAGATAGATGTGCTGAGGGATGCTGGTACACAAGGTCACACTCTGGGAAGTAGTAGCAATACAAGGAGATGTGCCAGTGAGCCTGTTGAGCAGAAACTCATCCCCATGGGGTGTTACCACAGCTGGAAGTCAGCCCAGCTGGGATACGCACAGTACGCTCGCACACCAAAGAAAGGAGGCTGCTTTTCCTCAGGAGCTGACATGGAGAGACCAGAGATGGCTGAGTCAACTCCTCGAGTGCAAGAGAGGTGATTCAACATATTTGGAGGACTGGGACCTCAGGGCAGTACCTGTGAACCTCACCCCAGACAATGTGATGCAATCACCAAGTGACAGGGCGTGGAGTTCCAGTTCCTCCTGTTTGGTCCCCAGGCTGTGTGTATTGCTATACATACACTTGAGGTGGTTGGCCTTCTGGGTCACATCTTGGCAGGCAAATAAGGAACATTTGTCACTGTTCTGTTGGCCTGGTTTATTCCTCAGTTGGTTGCAGTGGCATGAGCATTGCCACTTTGGACCCCACCCCCCTGAGTTCTTCAGTTGAAAGCTCACCTCACCAAGCTGGCCAGCCTGCTGCCAAATATTACCTCGCCTCTTCTAGGCAGGTGGATCTCATCCCTCCCTAGCAGGCTATAGTCATTGAAGAATGTCCCATTGTCGTAAAAGCCAGAACTCCTACAATGGCATCGGCCATGAAGCCAGAAGTAGCTTTGCATTATACGTCTATTTCTGGTTGCACCATTTCTTCTATTTGGTTACACGGAGGAAAAGATAACTTCGGCACCAATACTTTTTCTTGCATCTCTAAGGCTTTGTAGTCTTTCTTGATCTTGCTCAGGTTTCAGCTTGCAGTGTCATTTGGACCCACACGAAAGAGTAGCAATGGATAGCAGTCTGTCCTCTTGAAAAGCTGTGGCACCCTCTCAGCAACATTTTGGACCTTAGCTCCTGGAAGGCAGCATGCCTCTCGTGGCTCCCTGTCAGGCTGCCAAATTGGCGCCTTGGTGCCCGTTAACAGAGAGTCACCCACTACGAGCACTCGTCGTTTCTTTTTGTGGTATCCACTGTGTGCTGCTGGTACAGTTTCTCTTTGCACAGCTTGTTCCTGGATGTCTACAGCTGTTAAAGCCTCATACCCAATTTTAGTTGTAATACTGGAGGGTAGGGACCAAAGCAGAGTGCTGCTTTTGTGGGTCACCAGAGTCCAAGGTGCCTCATTGTCTGTGGTGTCTGCCATAGGAGTGTGGTTCTGAAACACTCATCTATTCCTTCTTAGCCCCTCTAATACTGCGTGGCCTTTTAACTGTTTCCTGCAACTCAGCCACCTGACACAACAGATCATCAACCTGTGCACATCTTGTACAGGTACTTATCTTTTCTCCAGGAGAAGGGTCTGGGCACCCTTTGCACTGTACCTTCTGTACTGAAGTCTCCTTCCTTACCAGTTCCACCTGGGTGGAAGCCTCAGACATCTCAGGGGCTTTCTCTGTAGAAACACTGTTTTTTACTCTGAGGGAAGTGCCCACCATTATGGAAGAGACTTCATGAGCTGGTAGGGTGAATATCCCCTTCTTGCGCTCCCTTCCGTGCAAAATGTGGTGCAAACTAATGAGCCACACCATTTGCCTGCTCTGTTCACTGTACTCCTGGTTGCTGTACTCCCAGGAGGCTGTTTAGAGGTGTGAGGGTGGTTGTGGTTGCTCTGGCAAGGCCCAGGTCTTGTCAGCATCTCCCGTGAAAGCTGCCAGCTCCTGGTGGGTATCTCCGCTGCCCTGACATTTCCCTGCCTCAGGAACCTCCACAATGTGCTGAGATCTGCCACTCCGCTGCAGGTCAAGTTCTGGACCCTTCGGTAGCTGACCAAATGCTTAGGAAGATGTCTGAGTTGCCTTTGTCTTTGCCAAATGTCAACACATCCTCAGGGCGGTGGAGGAAGCACAGCATCTTCTCCACCAGCCACTCCATTGTGCAGGGACCTTAAAGATCATCTAGTCCAACCATCAACCTAACTCTGACACACACACACACACAAAAATAAAAATCACTAAACCATATTCATAAGGACCATGTCAACCCATCTTTTGAACACCTTCAGGGATGGTGCCTCAACCACTTCCCTGGGCAGCCTATTCCAATGCCCGATAACCCCTTCTGTGAAGAAATGTTTCCTAATATCCAATCTAAACCTCCCCTGGCGCAACTTGAGGCCATTTCCCTTGTCCTATCTCCTGTGACCTGGGAGACGAGATCGACCCCTGCCTTTCTACACGCCCCCTTCAGGTAGTTATAGAGCGTGAGAAGGTCTCCCCTCAGCCTCCTCTTCTTCAGACTGAACACCCCCAGCTCCCTCAGCCTCTCCTCATAAGACTTACTTACTTGGGGGTGTTGGTGGATGGGAAGCTCAACAATGTGCACTCGCAACCCAGAAAGCCGGCCATATCCTGGACTGCATCAAAAGAAACATGGCCAGCAGGTTCAGGAAGGTGATTCTGCCCCTCTACTCTGCTCTGGTGAGACCCCACCTGGAGTACTGTGTCCAGCTCTGGAGTCTTCAACATAGAAAGGACATGGACTTGTTGGACTGAGTCCAGAGGAGGTCCACAAAAATGATAAGAGGGCTAGAGCACCTCTACTATGAGGACAGGCTGAGAGAGTTGGTGTTGTTCAGCCTGGAGAAGAGAAGGCTCCAGGGAGACCTTATAGCGGCTTTCCAGTACTTAAAGGGGGCCTACAAGAAAGCTGGAGAGGGACTGTTTATGAGGGAGTGTGAGTTTTATAGGGCAAGGGGTAATGGTTTTAAACTAAAAGATGGGTAGATTCAGATTAGATACCAGAAAGAAATTCTTTGCTGTGAGGGTGGTGAGACACTGGAACAGGTGGTCCAGGGAGTTGTGGATGCCCCATCCCTGGAGGTGTTCAAGGCCAGGCTGGATGGGGCTTTGAGCAACCTGGTCTAGTAGGAGGTGTCCCTGCCCATGGCAGGGGGGTGGATCTTTAAGGTCTCTTCCAACTCTAAGCATTCTGATGGTCCTATGAAGAGCAATCTAAAAACGTGGAAGAAGTCACCAGCAGCTCCTTCGCCACCCAGCATGTGTTGGTGAGGTTCTGCAATGGACACTGAATGCAGTTTTCAAAAACCATGCCCAAATCGCTATCATCATGAGGATCTTCTTCACTTTCTTCCTCCTACTGCCCCTCAGCCCTTCCTCGTCCTCCTTCTCCTCCTGCTCTGTGGCATTGCTGGAGTTCCCCCTCCTTATTGCTGCTGACATCCTTGGAGCTCCTTTTCTTGAGTTGCCAGCAGAGCCCAAAGAGCAGGACAAGGACTAGAGGAAAGTCCCAGACCCGCTGCTGCTGTAAGGCAGTGAAGAGCAGGACTGCAATGCATGTCCTTGGTCCTCTGCTCCTGGGTCCTCTGCTTCATCTACAGCACTAGACCAATCATAGAATCATAGACTGGTTATCTTATGGAATCATCTTCTGTTGTGAGTTGAGATTAAGGCGGTTTACTAAGTACAGCAAAAGCCATGGATGCAAGCAAAGTAAAACAAGGAATTTATTCACTGCTTCCCATCGTTTGGCAGGTGTTCAACCATCTCCAGGATAACAGGGCTCCATCACACATAATGGTTACTTGGTGTCATGCTCTTGGCGGTATTTGCCAATCAGAATGACAGATGGCCCCCTCCCTCCCCTCTCTTCAAAGAGAGGATAGGAAAACATGAAGAAATTTATGAGTTTAGAAAAAGAGTTAAACTACTTTAATGAAGATATTAATAAATGATGAAATAATAAATAATAATAAGGAAAACAATAATAATAATTTTTAAAAAGGTGTACAGTACATACAAAACCATGTCAAGCTCCCAGGATGATGATCACATCACCAGCAGGCACAGGGAAATGTCCCAGACTGGACTCGGTGATGGACAGGAGCTGGATTCCAGATCTGGAGTCAGGAATGCTCGGATCAGGATCAAAGGCAGGTGAACAGACAGGGTCCTCTTCAGACCTTGGCCATTGAAGGAAGAGAGTTGCGCCTTTGATCCCTCAGCTTTTATACTGAGCGTGATGCAGATGGGATGGAATACCCTGTGGGTCAGGTTTGGGTCACCTGTTCTGTCCGCTCCTCCCCATAGGTGGGACCCCTCTACGCTTCTCTGCTTCCAACTCTCCAGTGGGGCAAATAACTAAGTTACCTGACCTTATTGTTATAGCAATAAGTATAAGCAAGAGCCTCTCCGCATGCCGTTTCTTGTTATAATCAGGTCTTATCACTGTGAGAGTGAACAGTTTTTCAACAATATCCTGTTAATTACAGAGTTTAGTTAGAAGCAGCCCAGCTAAAAAGTAAAATTACTGGAAATTTTGCCTCAGACCAGGACACTTGGGAAGACAAACAACACAACTCCAAACACTCCCCCTTCCTTCTGCTTTCCCCAGCTTTATATGCTGAGCATGACGTCATAGGGTATGGAACATCCCTTTGGTCAGTTGAGGTCAGCTGTCCCAGCTGTGTCTCCTCCCAACTTTTTGTGCACTCCCAGCCTACTCACTGGCAGGGCAGAATAAGGAGTAGAAAAGGCCTTGACTGCTTAGTGACAATGAAGACCATCATCAACATCATTCACATCCCAAATCCAAAACATAGTACTATACCCGCTGCTAGTAAGAAAGCTAACGCTATCCCAGCTGAAACCATGACACACACTGTCCCTCAAACGTTGCCATGCTATCACGAGTGAGCCTGATTTTATCCCTCCCCCATCATCAAACTTACTTTAAAGCCCTTTCAGTCAGCCCCACTAACTCATGAGCAAAAATATTTTTCCCCCATTGAGAATGGTTAATCTCTTCAGGCCCCAGCAGGCCTGGGTGTCACGTAGACCATCCCATGATTGAAAAACCCCAAATTCTGCCAGTGACACTGGCCTGGGAGCCAGGTATTGATAAGTTGCATGTTTCTTTTGACATTATTTTCTGCAACTGGGAGAACAGTGGAGAATACTACCTGTGCTCCTGATCACTTTACCCATCTCCCCGAGGTCCTGAAGCTTCTTTTCACTGCCCTTGTGCTTCCCATCACAACTTCATTGGTACCCACATGAAAAAGCAAGAGAGCCTAATAATTTGAGGGCTGTACAAGGCTGGGAAGTTTCTTGGCAATGCCTTCAAGCCAAATCCCAGGAAGGAAGAACACTTCCCAAAAAGGCAGGTCTGGTCAGCAGAGAAGGGGAGTAGTGAATGAATTCTTTATCTTGCTTTGCCTGGCCATGTAGCTCTCGCTTTATCTACTAAACTGTCCACTCTCAACCGAGGAGTTTTCCCAGATTTACCCTTCAGATTCTCGCCACCATCCCACCAGGGGCAAGGGACTGAGCAGCTATGCGATGCCAAGCTGTCTACTGCAATTAACCCACAACACCTGGGATGCCAAAGCCCAGTGAATCACAAAACCAGAGCGCACTGCAGCAGCTCTTCTGCAAAACGCTCTCTCCCTGTGGCAGCTGAGCAGCCAGCACCATATACATGCCTTCCCACACAAACTGACGCATGGCCACTCACAGACACAGTGTTTGTTGAAAAAAGTGATTTGTTAACATCTTTGTACAGGGTAAATCTCCAAAAGGGAACAGACTGTCT
>JAHREE010000118.1:25769710-25797047 GCA_033628505.1 Tringa tobata | reverse complement strand
GACCCTGCCCTGCACTGCAAGGGGACAGCAGAGCAGCCCGGCTGCCTGGCTCTGGAGCTGCCCCTGAACACCGGACAAGAAGGGGTTGTCGGGGCTCGCCCTGGTGTCCAGTTCTCAGAGTTAGCAGGAGGCAGAGGAGGGAAAATGATGTTTTTCCAAGCAAACTCCCCTGTGGGCTCTTTGCAGGCTATCCTCACCTGTCCCCAGAGCCTCTTGATCAGGAGATGGCCACCTGCCAGCTCCTCACATCCTGACCCACTTTTCCTGAGAACTGACCAAGGCAGAGTTTCACAAACAAGAGGAAATCCCTAAACAGCATGCAGCCCAGAGAGTGGAAAGGGTTTTTTTGGTTTTTTTTTTTTTTTTTTTTTTTTGGGGGGGGGGGGGGTTTGTTTGTTGTTTTTTTTTTTCAACTTCCCCATTAATGTATTTGACAGCTCACTGTCCCTGTCAGCGCAGGATCCCAGAGGAAACCAGAGCTGGGAGGGCTCTTTCTGCCTGGGGGAGGCTTCCCAGGAGCACAGGGGATTTACCAATTGCCACCTTTCACTCCCCATCCCCTGTTGTGTCCCACCAAAGGCCATGTGCAGTGGCAAGCTGCAGACGGGCTTGCTGGTGGCCGGCTACTTTGTCTACCTGCTTGTGGGTGCTGCTGTCTTCCAGGTGCTGGAGAGGACTGCCGAGAAGCAGGAGAAAATGGCTGCTGCCCAGATGAAAGAGGCTTTTCTGCAGAACTTCACTCACCTCACAGTGGCAGAGATGGAGCAGTTTATGAAGGTAGGTGCCACCCCTGCGGAAGCCCTTTGTCCCTCCTGTTTGCCCATCAGATGTTGTTTTCTACCCAAGCTTTGCTGCATGGGGTAGCTTCCACTGCATTCCTACTGATGTGGTCATTTGGATGATTTTAGCAAACCCCTAGCCTGCTCCCTCTGGTCTGAGCATGCGGGTCACTCTGGTGGTAAATACAGCTTGTGTAGCTTGGCAGAACCTTGCGTGTGAGCTATTCACAGTCCCCATCCCCCAGTGTCCTGAATCCTCAGGATTTTGCCTCCTTTTGGTTTGGCTTTGGGTGGGGGCTGTGCCCATCTGCAGTGGGTGGCACGGTGGGAGAAAAGAGGGTGTTTGAAATGAATGGGTGTGGGGGCAGCTTACAACAGGTAGCACTGAAATTTTACCTGTTGGGTGAAAAAAAAGAAGCTCAAATCACTACAAGGAGGGTTTACATAGTCAGGGTTTACTCTTTAAAGTTGCTGCAGAAGTGAAAGAGATAGCCTGGCCAAGGGCAAGGTGTTTCTGGTCACCACAGAGGAAGCTGAGGATGAATATGTTTGTCTCTTCATCATTGGTATTTCCTAGCTCTGTCTGCTACAATGCAGAAGAAAATGGGAAGTGCAAATAGCCTTGCTGTAAGCGTTTCCTCATGGGAATTAACAGAGCTTTTAATGGGCCAGTTTTCAGGATAAGGAAAGGAGGGGAAAGCTGGTATTTCTAATAAAACAGCCAGCAACTCAGCCCCTGGTTCACATATGCATGTACCCTCCTCACTCTGGATTTTTTTTTGTGAGTAAGGGAGGACAAAAAAAAAAAAAAAGAGAAACTTTTCAAGACAATGAAACTTTGTGCAAGGACTGTGGAATGATTTCTGTTAGCCTTGATTTTCTGGGACACCAGCAAAAAAGACAGTGAGGGAGGAAGCAGGGGGAAGACTTTTCTGGTGCAGTTGATTCCAGCTTGTGTCTTGCCTCTGGCTGGGGTCAGCCCTGGGTTTTATCTAGGCTGTTTCCATACAAACCAGCCTACCTTCCCGATGTCCAGTCCAGTGTTCTCTGTTTGCTAAAGACAGGGACAGCTGGATAGTGTTTGGGGTTCTTTTTATTATTATTTTTAGCTTTAATCCCCACACACTTAAAACCAAGGAAGAAGAGAAGAGGAAGAGTCTGAAAATGCATAACATGACAGATGATAGGGTTGGAGGGGCTTGGGAGAAAAATCTAGTCAGATCCCCTGTGGCAGGGCAGTCTCAACTCAACCCAAACCATCTCTGACAGATGTTCATCTAACCCCATCTCAAAGACCGTATTGTAAATATGTGTGTTCATGCATGCAGTTTGGAGAAGAGTGTATATATCAGGCTGAATTCTGATAGTGATCTCACCAAGAGTAATACTTTGCAAATCAATGGACCTTCTCTGAATTTCAAATCTGTGAGACTAATCACAATACAGCCTTAAAATGAAAATCTCTGTTTATGTCACGTGTACCTCGCTCTGACTCACTGATGCCCTCCTGGGAGGAATCAGAGTAACTACTCTGTACGCTTGCATACAGCTGAGTAATTAGATCATGGATCCACCACTGCCATCTCAAGGGCAAACTCAAACCCAGCAACCAGCCACCCCATCACTTAAGCCAATAGGCCATCTTGCTCTGCCATGTCCTGTCATCTATAGGATAATTTTTTCTGAAGTACTTAGCCTAAAAGAGTTGAGGTCTTTGATCACGCTAAAAGAAACATGTTCTCCTAACACTCACTAGAGTAGTCAGTATAAACAGGGCAAAACACTATATAAACACTCAAAATCCCTGGCTGGCTGCTCCCAGCCTGGAGGTAAAGGTGTGAATAGTATTGCTGAGGAGAAGCAAATAGTATTCGCAGAAAGGGAGCAGTAGTTGGCTAAATCTGTAGTATCCTTGCAGCAAGCAGTTGAGAAAAACAGCCACATTGATATAAAACTTTGCTTTCCCTTCCAGAACCTGACTGAAGCCATTCAGAATGGAGTATACCCTGTGGGAAATGAATCACAGATTGAAGACAGCAACTGGGATTTCAGTAACTCCTTCTTCTTTGCAGGCACGGTTGTGTCCACAATAGGTAGGTCTAATGCTTTCCATGTATGTGTGCTCGTGTGTGTGGGATCCTTATTATGTCTGGTTATTAGAACCTGAATGGATAATACTTTCAATTACCAAAACTCCAGCCCTGCAATGTCATGGATAGTAAGCAGCAACAGACTTGATCCTGAGACCTCACGACTGCACAGCTCTTTGTGCGTTATTTTGGCTTGTGAAATACCAGTGACCTTTCACATTATTTCCCACTTGTTTCTTCTTTTTCAGCTATCTGTTAAAACATTCCCTCTGCTGCCAGTTGTGGGTGGGAGATAAACTTCACTTTTCTGATCTTATTCCAGGGTCAAAATAGGCTTTAAATCCAAGAGTGCTGTAAAACATAAAAGAATGTTAGGAAATAACTGAATTCTGCTGAGGCTTGGACGCTGTCTCAATAACTTGTGTTAAGCTGTTAGTGCACATATTGAGTTAGTAATATGCCAGGAGGGAAATAGATGGGAAGGGGGCAAAGTAAATGCTGAGACTTTTATACTGCTACTTCAAGCTGTTCTGACCTTTTCAGGACCTACGTGCCCCTGCCTCTCCCTTTTTCTCAAATATGCATCCCAAAAAGTGCAGGCCTGCCAAATTTAAATATAAAATCCACACTGTTAGCTGCTGCTTCACATTCTCATGCTGTAAAAGTCAAAACTATGATTTTGCAAAGTGAAGCTGGGGCCTCACTCCCGCTACACCCTCGGCACAGCTGCTCCACTGATCCGTGAGTGTGACATGTCCCAAGGGCCCCAGTGGTGTCCCAGAATCATGGAAGGTGTGTAGATATTACATGAACCCATGTGGAAACCTCCTGCTGCAGGAGAAAGAAAGGCTTCTGACCCATCACATGAACAACAAATGTTCCATGACGTTCACAATGAAGCTTCCCTAGTTTGTCAGCACTCTGCTACTGGACAATCCATTCCGTGCCACCACCTGTATTACTGTATTTTTTTATTACGGCATTTCTCTGCCAAACAAATCAGTTGCTTCCAGTCAAATTTGTTTCCCTAGTGAGGCAGACAGGCTGTCCCAGGAAAAGTGCAACTTTTGCCTGTTTCTCTGCACCTTTGCCTGTTTCTCTGCACCTCTGCCACATAGGTCTGTTGTGAAGGTACATCAGGTACTTCCACTCATCTTCACCACGTTTTGTGATGAAAATGGAATATTTCTGCAACAAGAAAGACAGCTCAAGCATTTGGGGGCATAGTAGCCAATAAATCACTCAGCTGTTTTATTTGTCTTTTCCCCCAAAGAAAACATTGCATTTTCCGAGTAATGGATGCCTTGAGATGAACTGTGCTTGGGAAAGTGCCTTTTCTCAGGGTCACTGATAGAGTAAGGACATACACAAAGTACAGGACTCTTGCACTCAGGGATGTACCTCATGGAGTCTAAGAGGAACAAAGTCTCCAGTCCATTAAAGGACATGTTTGGAGTTCTACAACCGTCGTTCCACTACTTAGATAAATCCTCTTTTAGTAGGACTTTAAGACAGATATCTCTCTGATATAAATAAATCAGCCACCAGTAAGATCCGGACTAATTAGCATTGTCTATTCTAATGCACACTTCACTGCCTCTAGGACTGGAGCCAGTATCTGGACATACCAACCATTTAGCCAGTTAGAGGTCACTAACACACAGGCAGATTGGCAAGAAGCTAGAGATGACTCTATGTGATTTTGACAGAGCAAACAGCCTGGGACTCCAGCCTTGATGTCTTCCAGGTCCCCAGACTTCTGGTTTCTGTCTTCCCATGTATTTGTCACAGGACAGAGCATGTTTTCCATAAGTGCTTTTAGATTGTGTTTTCACTCCTACTAAGGCTGGCTTGGGAGCACATAGTGCTCTCTGCATTTCCCAAAACATGCAGCATGAATCACTTAATCTGCTTACGGCCTTTTTCAGAGAAAAAAAGAGTGCATGTAGACTGAGAAGTACTAGCCACATCTTTTGGGGTCAAAGGCAGGCCATGTTGGTGTAGGTGTGAAAGTGGACTGCTCCAGTTCTCTGGAATATCTCCTCTGAACCATCTTTTTTCATAGGCTATGGCACACTACGTCCTAAAACTGCTGGGGGCCAGATCTTCTGTGTCTTCTTTGCTCTATTTGGAATCCCTCTGAATATTGTTTTTCTGCACCGTGTTGGTAAGATGCTCTCACTGCTGTGTAAAAAGCTGGGGAAATTTCTTCATGAAAAAGGAATGAGAAAGGTACTTGGTTTTACTTACTCAGGCATGTTTATATGCTCATTTCTAGTTTTTTTTCTTGATATATGCTGGCATTATCTTCTGTTACATTTGTTCTAATGCTGTATTAGACGTTGTGCTAAGAGAGGGAAAGAGACGTTCTTCACTTGCAGAACTAAACAGACAAGGCAACCATAGAGGAGATATTCAGAGAAAGGGATAAATTTTGTCTACCAGTCTAAACAGCAGACATCTAGCCCCCTTCAGCAATCAACAGACAGAGTGGTCACTTCATCCCACTTCCTAGACACTTATCTCAGGAGCTAACACTCTAGGGAAGTACCTGTTGCCCTTTATAACCAGTAAAGAAAGAGATCATTAAGCATCTCATCTTGAGGCAGCAAAAAGCAGGTGAGCTCCAAAAGCTGTAAAAAGCAGGTGAGCTGTAGGGAGTTTCAATAGATATTGACAAAATGACTAGTGTGTCACCCCTCCTTGTTCATTAAGAAGTCCTTTAATCCCTCTCCTCCCTTGACTTTGACAGAAAGGAAAATTCAGGCTGAAGTTGTCCATTTGAGCCCAGCTGCTGAAAGATGAGGAGGCACCTGTAAAGGCCTAGAGACAGGATGTGTCTTGCCTGGTTATGCCTCAAGTTATTTGCAGCTCTTCCTCTTCTTTCACCACTACTGAGGAAGTCAAAATAGCTTTTCTGTGTCTCCTACTGTAATTCTCTTTCAGAACAAGGTATGAATGCTACAGAAAACCCTGTTCAAATTGCTCCTCATGTCTGGTGAACTGAAATAGCACATAAGGCTTGATCAGATATAGACTCAAGCACATGCATAATCCATGAAAAATTATCAGACAGTTACCATTAATTTTCAGACAATCTGGACTTATAAAATTCTATACATAAACTATATGCGTGTCTGGCTGATAAATCTTAATATCTGGCAAGTCTTTTTCTCCAGTCAAGGCTTCTTCATGACTGCTGTGAAGTAGGATGGTTCGAAAGTCACTGTCCAGGCACTTTTTCATCAGGGGGTCATTTGTTAGATGTCTTCTTGTAGTAAGGTATCCACTGGGTAGGAGTCAAGTTGTGGCACTGACGCAATGAGAAATAAAGTCAACAGTCAAGACTCTTGAAGATAGTACTGTCAGAAAAGATGTAAATATTTTGTTAAAGTCTGTTCTCCCAGGCAAATTGGAACATTTTTGAGGTGCCATACATTAATACCTAAAAATTAAAAGTGAAGTTGTCTTGTGAAAAGTGGAAACAGTCTGACTCCCGTAAAAGTCATTGGATAGGAATTCCTCCTATACTCATGGTCATTGGAGGTTGATACAACCAGATAAAAGACTACATCTCTGCAGCGCTACTATGGACTTTCAACATCCATAATACATAACTTGCCCCTGCTTCAGAGCAAGGCTAGGGAACTTTCAGAGGAAGAGCACTTTGTACAACTCCTTCAGTTCCTGTGGTTCTAGTGGGTATTCCTGGATAGCCACCCATTCTGCATAGCCATCATTATATATGGCCTGCTAGTGTGTCAAATCATGATTATAATTGAATTGGTTTCTTTTTCAGAAGAAGATCAAATTTCTGACCCTTTTGTTCTTCCTGGCAACGGGGATCCTAGTTTTTCTGTGCTTGCCATCAGTCTTCTTCCAGATAACGGAGGGCTGGTCCTACAGTGAAGGAATTTACTTTGCATTTATCACCCTCAGCACCATTGGCTTTGGAGACTATGTAGTAGGTAAGGTCGATTTCAGAGAGGACACACAGCAAAGCACCAGGTTTATGACTGTAATTACCATGGGTTGACTGTATAGGCCACCAACATACTGTAGAGAAAAATCTTGTCTGAGTCTTTGACTAGTCTTTGCTTTGTACATTTTGGGGGGAAATACTCATTTCTCTAGGATTGCATGCACTGACAAAAGCACAAAATTGTCTAAATAGAATGAAATGTGGTCCTTTGGGGTGAAAAGAAACCAAGTGTTTTGGGGAGGGAAGCAGAAGTGTAGGGGGAGAATTCAAGGAGCCTAGGAATTTGCATATAACAAAAGGGAACAATTTGTGATAGTCACACAAAATAAGGCATGTATTCCTGCTTTAGCCATCTAAGACTTATGTTTCAAAGTGTAAAGAAATAAGTGGTCATGTTTCAGAAGACATGGGTTTACACAACAGACTGAGAGATGGAAATCCCACTCATGGGAAAATGGGGAAATCTACTCACTCTATAAGAAGTGGGGCTTAAACATGTATGTCACTGTGAAAGTGGCCTTCTTTAGTCTCCTGTGCATCACTGGAGGCTCTCTGTCTTCAGAAGCCAGAGCTTAGGATTTCCCCTGAAGACAAACTGATTAAGCTACACTCTGGCATGCTGGAGTGCATCTTGAAACGCTTCCCTGAATCTGCTGACCAAAATAAACTCCCCATGCAGTAAGCTTCCAGACGAGCTCTGAAATTATTACCATTAGCCAAATCAGTGTCCATAGAAGAAGCAATCAAACACCTGGATTCCATGGAGAATCAAAGATTTCTCCACAACAACCTGTCCTGCCAGTACCTTGCCAGCCTGAACTTCTCTTCAGTGGTGATATGAGAAGGAAGCTCTGAAGCTAATAGTTGAGAACTAGTGCTATCCCTACAGAGGTTCCGGAAGCCTCACATCCCTTTCTGATGGACAGACGTCCACCGCGCAACAAACCGTAGGCTCTCAAGCCTTGCAGAGATGCAAGAGGGGCCTTGGAGACTGGCTGGCAGTCTTGCTGTGTGTTTGAATGATTTCTTACATCAGGCTGAGGACTTTGGCAGAGGGAGCCCACAAGCTTTTCCAGACACCGATGTTCCCTGCTGACCTTAATTTCTCTGAGTCTGCTAAAGAGGCTGGGTGGTGCTTTGACGATCCAGTTGACATCTTCCTTGTTTGCACGAATTTAGTGATTGTAATGATCGTGTTGCCTGGCTGATGGTTAATTTCATGCAATGGCAATGAGTTGATTAGGCCACATTTCCCCAAATGATCCCAGCCAGCTAACTGCTCCCTCTTGCTACAAAGCACAAGAAAACAGTGTTCCCTGAAATTCCCCTTTTCACATAATCCAGAGAAAGATTCTTTGCCTCCAACAATGGTTAAGCCATATTGCCATGAAGGTGACACAGAACTCGGGCATCAGCAAGGAACCTGTAACACACAACAATGGTCTCTTTGCTCACTGTTGTTTCCAGCCGAGGCCAAGCTTTGTCACTGCAGTGGAGGACAATAGGGCAGAGGCATTTCTTACCTAACCATCTGTAGGACTGGTAACACTGGCCTATGTGATACTGAGCACTTCAGACTTCAGTGTGGAATACAGGAGGGTGGAGAGTGGCTCATGCCATGCAGGAGAAAAAGTGAACATCAAACTGGACATCTTCCCTTGCCCAAATTACAAATGTATTTTAAAATAATGACAGCAAGTCACAGCCTGAAAAACCACTAGCTTCACTACCAGCACTTTCCTCCTCTAGCAATATCATTTTACAAATACAGTTAAAAAATAACAATTAGGTAGGCCTCTTGGCTCTGTGAATTCATCTTCATTAGGATGACTTAACAGGAGCTGAAAAATTTTTCCCTGCGGTATTTATCTCAATCGGCCTTAAACAACAGTGATAAAATGATGATGTGTTTAATGTCTCACACCTTCACAATGAAATAAGTAGAATCAATGACTGCTCTGAGTATTATGCATTTAGAATTGATTACAGATGACAAATGGATTTGCGCTGGCCATGTGGAACAGAACAGGTTTGAGTTAATTTGCATGTTAGTAATTAAAAAGCTGTTATACCTCAAGCATGAGATAAGCCTATTTTGGACAGGGAGATATCCTAGCAAAAGGGCAGAGTCTGGATTTAGCTGTTTATAATACATGTACACATAGGTGATACTTCTTGGGTGAAACTCCCCTTGGGCTGTAAGCTGAATTTATGCCCTGCCGAAGTCCAGTTTTGAGTTAACATTACAAAGGTATTACTAGTTGCTTTGCTAACCTCATAACATGAACTTCAGACAAGAACACAAGAAAGGCTGGCATCCCCTCTGTCAACTGAACCCCAGCAGAATAAAAAGAAGCAGCTGTTGGATTTCTGTCCATGAGGACAAACCAGCCCACTCCAGCCCTATTTCCAGAGCTTCTGCACGATGAATTACAAAAATCCTGCACATTGATCTATGCAGTACAGAACACTGCAGGACTTGAAAAGAGTTGCCAGCATTTTGGCTTCATCTGGGCAGCTTTGTAGTGGGAAATGATCCACCAGGTTTGTCGTGATCTCACTATCCATGCACATTGCTGTGTCATCTGCTACGTGGAGTTACCCTTGCCAGTGACTTATAGCACTCTATAGTCCACCAAGTGCCGGAAAGTGCCGGAAGGTGCCGGAGCCATATCAGTTGTGGTATCAGCCATATCAGCTGTGATATTAGCTGTGATATCAGCCATATCAGCTGTGGTATCAGCCATATCAGCTGTGATATCAACTGTGGTATCAGCCATATCAGCTGTGGTATCAGCCATATCAGCTGTGATATCAGCCATAGCAGCATGACGATAACGTTGTGTGGGACTAAGTGCAGTAAGAGCAAATACTCTCAGTACGTTGGTGGTGGATTGCTGACATCTGAAGAAACAAAAGAAATGACCCATGCAGAAAAGTTGGTGTGCGGTACTCGCTGATGCTAAGGGGTTTGGACTGCATGAAATAAGCTTCGGTCCAGTAGTTTCTAACACAGAAAGCTGTGTTCTTGGCATGTGTCAGTGAGTTCTCATCAGTCACCTCGTTTTTTAATGGAGGAAGCTCCTGAACCCATTCAAAAGTAAAGTAGGAAATGCAATCCTCTCTTTTTATAATCAAGGTTATCTATAATTTAAAGCAAATATTTATACAGGTTATAATCACACTTTATAGAAATACACAGAATTACAATAACCTAAGTAGTAATAGTCATATGGTTGTAGTCTCCCACTGTGCTCTGCTTTCTGTGCTTTGGGCATTTGGGAATATTTTCAAGATAATACAATAGAATTTTACACTACTTCCCACATCATTGCATTTACATGTAGATGCGGAGGTTGAATTTGGATTGGGGAAAAAAATATCCTGCTCCAATTCATCTCAATCTCAATTCCCGCTGCTAATTCATCTCAATCCCAGTTTATTTTTTGGGGGGCCAGCATGTTTGTGCTGGTATCTAACAGTTTATTGCAACAGTAGGAGACTTGCCCAGCCTTAACCTAATGCTCGGGGGTGAGAGACTCCACTACAATGAAAAAATCACCTTAAAGTACTCAATGAAAAATACATTGATGAATCCATTAGGCCGGCCCACTTCACACAGGCAAAGCAATTTTAACTTGTTATTTTTCTTCTTCTTTCTCTCCACTTATCTGCAGGTAAACAGCCTGGCAGGAATTATTTTTCCTACTACCGAACGCTGGTGGCCATTTGGATTCTTTTCGGTCTTGCCTGGATTGCTCTTCTATTTAATTTATTGACAACAGTACTTGAAGATACTGAAAAAATAATTGTCAAGGATCTCTATCAAATTGGAAAGATGAGTAAGGACAATGAATCAAGCCAACAAACAAGATGCTGGCCTGCTCAACTTATTCCAGAAGAAGAACTACAACCGCCATGTGCTGAAGGGGATGCACAGAAAATTGAGTCCTTACCAGCAGATTCTGAACACACAAAAAATGAAAAAAACACTTTTTCTTATAGCAAAACTATTGCCATAACATGTGAGGATTGAATTCTTCATTGGAGAGTTACTAGTGAATTCTTCTAAAGAAATTCTCATGGAAATAAAATTCCTCCTACCTTTTTTTCTGAGATACAGCCTTTCTGAACTCAAGACTTATAGTTACACAAAGTCTGAATATTAACGGTAAGAAATTTGCTCCTTAAATTGTGCTAGCAACCTGAGAAGTGCACTTGTTTTGCAAGGCATTTTTAAGGTGTTTCCACAAAAATGCAGAGGAGGGTTATGGTAGGGCTTGCTGGTTCTCTTTGGATTTTGTTGCTTGCAAGAAATCATGTTTCTTCCAGGAACTGATATGCACAAGCTTTTCTGAGGCATTGCGTAACACCTTCAGAAGAAGAAATAAGGCCATACAACTTAATAGATGCCTGATTTCAGCCATCATCTTGGATAAGCTATTATGATCTGAAAGACATGTTTAAAGGACAAGACCTGGGCTCAGGTCAGAGACACCAAAAAGCATCTAATGGACAAGGTTAGAAAAAGGTTAGCGTGTTAGAAATTATTAATTCTACCTCTTCCTGTTTTATACTAAGATAATAAAGGCAATTTCACCTCTTATCCCTGTGGCTTTGAAAAACCTTTCTGTTATAAAGAACATGTAAACCCATGTTTTTAATTAAAATTTTATAATAATTTTATTCTATAAGCATTTTATAAGAACAGAGACTGGTTTGAATGGGGGAGTCCTCACTGTATCGGAGCCTTGCTGCTACGTCTATATTCCATAGGATCTATAAAGTCATTTAGAAATTATTTTGTTGTGCAGTGCTAAGATAGCTTTCCAAGTGCGATTGTTGTTTAAAGAGTGCAGCCTTACCTTCAACCAGGTAAAATGGGATATCAAATCTAGGCGTGGTGTTTCAGATGTACCACGTGGCATAGAGGCCATCCATGGGTGAAGACTCTGGTCTTTAAAGGCTCGATCTACACGCCAGGTGCCTTGTTTGCGTCAAGAGTGCATGAATACCCTACCCTGAAGTGCTGGCAAAACAGCTGTGGTAGCTATAGTGATAGAGGTGAAAAGTCCCATGGGTGCATATGGTTACACTAAAAGTCAGCCTAGTCCAATAGCCTGTCTCTGACCATGCCTACTAGCAAATGCCTCCATAAAGCCTAAGAATGCAGGAGCTCTGCCTTGATCCCGCACTAGGTTGCAATCCCTCTTCCGGCAGTTAGTGGCTCAAAGGCTGCCCAAACAAGAGGTGGGTCTCTGTACTTCAAAGTTCATGAATTTGCCTGAATGCTGAACTCACATCAGCACCCACAAGATCCACCGAAGGCAGTCCATAGGCTCAGCACATGAAGTGCCTCCCTTTGACGGTGCTGAACATGTCACTTGACAGGTTTTCATGATATTCTCAAGTTCCTATTTTGCCAGAGAGTGAATATTTGTTCTCAGCTCACCCTCCGGGTCTTAGTTACAGCAAGACCAGCCCTTGCCAGAGCTATTCCTGTATGAAAGGGAGAATAAATTACAGCTATAAAGCAATTTTAGGCCATAAAGATGCAATCAGCCTTAAAATTGAATTCATAACTATTTCAGTCAAACAAAACCACATTTCTTGCCAAAACAGCTCTGCTGGTTCAAAACCTAGTATGTAGACCTGACCAAATATGTACTTTCTTTCCCTCCCCAAATTATTTTCCAGTGTTGCCCTCAAGGTTGACTTCTCGCCTAATACGTCTTATGCTCAGTAAAGCTTTCTGAAACAGCAGGAACAAGAACTGACAGAAATCAGACCAAGGTGGAAGGGGTACCATAGGACACAGCGGTCCTTGTGCAAGCCATGATCCTGTTGCTATCACAAGATGACACCCTAACCAGGCAGAGAAAGCAGCTGGTTGCTCCCAGGAAGAAATCTCTTCACCTCTCTGTGTTCCCCTCTCACCAAGCATTGACTCACATTGTTATTTTCCAGACATCATTTTTTCTCTTCTGCCTCTTCCTGGCCCTTCCTACAAAGACCATTAACCCCATCCCCAACCCAACAGAGGTACTGTCAGGGCTGGTTTAGGGAGAGGTGGTCCTGCCTTGGGGTCCAGTGCCCATTTTGCACAGCCTCTCACAGTTCCTTCCAAGTCAATTCCTGGTGTTTGATGCTCTCCAACCCCAAGGTGGCAGGAAGGGCCTCTGGGCCAGCACAACACACGTCTATTTGTTGTCTTTATTGTTGGGGAGAAAGAGCTTCCAAGGAACAGAAAGACTTCAAGGAACATCTTGAAGTCAACACACCTCTGAAGGGTTTTCTTCAACTTGTTCCCACTGTATTGCTTGCTCCCTGCCATGACAAGTAACACAACCTGGCCCTGACACAAGCTAATGTCCCATTGCAACACAGAGGAATCAAGGATGGTTGTTCAGATATTTCAGGAAGGGCAAAAGGGATGGACTTGGACCGTAAACCCATGACTCATGGACTGTGACTGTAAACAGCAAGCACAGAGCCAGGCAGTTGCTTGCCTGGTACCCACACCGAAACAGCTCTGTGGAGGTCAGCTGGGGATGCAACTGTGTTCTGTCAGCAAACTGTCACGCGAAGGACCCTCACGGGCAACACGCACGGTGCTGGTGATGGGGTACGCTCCCACCACATGCCCCATGCACCAGCCTCCCCTGCACAATGTCTGCTGCACACCAAGGCACACATTCACACCCTCTGACCCACAGGGAAAGAGATTGGTCCAGAAAAAAATCTGTAAAATGGCAGGTTTGGGTGCAGGCTTTAGGGCCGGCATGAGCTGGCCCATTCTGCAGCAGACGTGAGGGTAGGCAGTGCCTCATGCAGCAGAAGGGGAGGAGATAGAAGCTGCAGATACATGGAAGTCAGAACCAGCACCAAAGGCAAGGGAGAAGCCCAGGAAAGCTGCAAACTAGGGTGGCAGAGGGACTTTTTTTAAATGTGATATTGTTCCTCATGCCTATGCTGAACAATAAAGCTGTCTCCAGAAGGGCTTAGGCACAGCAACAAATCTCTTCAGGGCTGAAGCAAGCAGCCCCTTCCAGAATTATTATCCTCTGGGCACCATACAACTGCAGTAGATCTTGTCCTCGCATCACCCCTGAGAGGGGGAACTGTTGCTTTCTGTGCAGATAGTGGGGCCCCAGAGAAAATTAAGTGTATCACCTGAGCTCATGCATGAGGCCTTTGGCAAACACCTGGTTAGGTGCTTTCCCAACCAGGACCAGGTGTCCTGGTATCACTTACTAATAAATTAGACCCAGCTAGTGGTTCTGTATTTGCTGAGGTTAAGAAAAATAATCTTGAATTAAGAGCAAAGTTAGAACAGAGCTTCTCCTCCACAGCTGGAGATTTAAAATGGTCCCATTTAATTCATGAGTGTAAGCCAAGCTCTGGCTCTTCTTCTGCACGTTCCCCTTGCCCAGGGGACAGAAAACAGGACTAAAATCCATTCCAAAATCCCTGTTCTTCCAAGCGGTGAGTCAGGAGCAATCCTCCAGAGACCAGGGAAAGGGGTTCTCCATCGGCAGATCTGCACATCCTGGAGCCTTTCCCGAGAGCTGTTCAAGAGCTCTTGCTGTCACCCAGCCGCACTGCAGAGCTCAGGGAAATACAATTTTCACAAAGCAGCCTCCTGTGCAACTGCCAGCTCTCCCACTGCAGCTTGTTTTCAAATGGGAAACATTTCTAAGGCAAGCCAAATACTTTCCCATACGTTAAACCGGTTGCTGAAAAACTCCAGGGCTGTGATCATGAAATATATTATCTTGGATTAAATGGCAGCAGCATGTTCCTGCATTTGGTCTGGGCTGCTCCTCATACATCACCCACGTCTTTTGCTGCCAGCTAGCAAACAGTGTGCGTTTCTGCACTTGAAACCAAGGAAATGCCAAGAGGAATTATCTTTCCCTCAGAAAGAAGCCATTCAGAAATTCAACTGCTTCCAGAAAGAATAGGAGAAACTGCACTTTAATCTGTCTTTAATTAGTATATGGGATTGTTTAGGGGTCTTTTGAGGTCTTCTTCAATTAATAGCCAGTTCATTTGGAGAGATTATTTTTTTCCTGGAAGCAGAGAGACTACTCAAAGCAGTGGAACAGCTTGGCTAATGTAACATCATTTAGCCAGTGGGATAATTCTTTTACAGAACTTACTAAACGTGGACCGCACATGCTATTTTCCACTCTGTCACATTTGGACGTGTGCTTTTTTGCCTAACTTGTGACCAAAATACACTGGATCCAGCTCAGAACTGGTTGAACAAACATACCTAATCACTCTCCAAAGGCCTGCTATCCATCCCCCACGATCTCACCTGAAGAAACAAAAAAAAATCAGATTTTGGTGTCAACCAAGCCCCCTTGTACCATTCCAGCAGTATTCAAAGTAGTCTTGAAAATTTCCTGCAAGGTTTTATACCAGCTCTCACACTGTAAGGAAAAGGGATCCCTGGCACTCATGGCTGAGGACTGGCCTGAGGCTACACTGCTGGTTCCATGCTAGCCAAGTCGATATTTAGCTATCCTGGGGCTAAAAAGTTGTGGGGGGAGTAAAAATGCTGCTCTCCACAGAACATTGTCTATGCTCTTGTATCCCCATAGCTGGCCTCACTTCCACCTCAGGGTATGAACTCAAACAGCTCCAAATCTGCTTAGAAAATTCAGCATTTTCTATCATGAAGGGGTTCTGGACTTGATTAGTGTAATTCTGTATTAGAGGCTTGGAAAGGCTCATTTTGCTCAGTTAAAGTTAGGTCAATTATTGAATCCATTTTATTACCAGTTCAACATGATTTAGCAGACAAGTCTCCTGAATAAAGACTTGCAAATTTCTTTTTCAATTATTCTGGTGGGAATTATGTGGTTGGACAATTATGTGGTTGGAAACCATAGCTGTACTTGTGTGGTGAGATGCTGAAGCATGAAAAATTACAACCCCAGAAAGACAGGTATACTGATAAGCAGAACAATAGTAATAACAAGCATGTGTCATTGAAAAATAGAGGTACAACTTACAATTTAAGTTAATGGCTTCCTTGAGAGGGATTAGCCAGAAAGATGCTGATATTCTCAAAGAATAATTGTGGCTTAAGGTGAATCCAGCTTCTCAAATTAAAAGATGATTGCACATCATAGCAAGGCACGGAGAAAATCATGTATCAAGACTAGAAAAGAACATAAGTCAGAATTTTTGCTGAAAATTTCCCAGAATTCACAGTTCCATTAATTTAAATGACTGAGTGCTTTAAATACAAGGTTAAGGTCTTAAATTTAAAATGCCTTTAGAAATTTATTAGAAACCAAGGATGAAATGTGAGCAGAGATCTGTCTATTCTCAACTAAAAAAGTTCAGGCATTCATCTCAAAATGTAATACATACTGGCTCAGAACAAGGAAGATGCAAGAAGCCCAGTATCGGCACCTTCCAATTGCTAGGCAACAGTTCTCTCTATTTAAGCAATCTGCTTCTTCACAAAACATGCAGAAGCTATTCAGCATCTCTATTATGCAGGTATGTTGTAGCAAAAATATACGGTCAGGGCATGTATATTACCCAAAAGTAGATACAAATCAATTATGGATTAAATGCCCATCTCTGCAGAACTTTGGCCAGTTTCCCACTTGCCAGTATAAAATTCCAATACATAAATGTTTTTTAATAGATTTCCTTTTTTCCTTTCCTTCCTTATTTCTTTCTTCCTTACAGCCCTCGAGTTCGTGATAGGATGAAGAATGGATGCAGCAGAGCTCTCTACAGTCCCAGAAATGGTTTGGTAGCTCCTAGAGAAACACGGACTAGCAGTGAGGTCTACAAAGTGCTTAAAAGTTGAGTGTAATAGCAGCAGTGGCAGCACAATTTCGTGATGCTACATAGCCAAAAATTGCCAGGAGGAAAGCAAAAAGATGAATTCCCAGCAGTGGTTCTAAAAGTCTATTTCCTGCTTGCAGTAGGTCTCTGAGCAAAAGCCTGAATACAGGCTGCCCAGGCTTTTTGCTCAAATGTGGCTCATTTGTAGGGCCGGCGTTAGGAAATGACACATCCCAGTTAGCCTGCCTTGGCAAACCAACGGGTTAAAGCAGGCAACATCCTTTTAGGATGCAAATGTTAAGGGGGAAGCACCATTTCTGGAGCATGACCATTTGTATACTGGTATTTGTAGTAATAAATAGTAATAAATAATACCAAAGCAGGCAGGGCTTTCATGTAGCAGTCAGAGTGCAATACAGCAACACTTCTGGGAATTTAAAAGAATGGCTGGAAATTTCCATATAAACAGCCTCACTTTAGCACAGTTTTCTCAGTTAATAAGTCTCATGGGCAAAAGCCGAGAATGGCAACCTCATGCTAAAAGCTCCAAAGCCCTTACTTACCTCGTAGATGCCAAAAAGCAAAGAAGTGAGTTACAGAAACATTGCCACTCCACCACCAGGGCCATCCGTCATACATAGTGACAGCATGGCCAGGAGAGGTGGCACAGAGAAGGACAGGCAGAGCACTCTTCCCTATGGGATTGTGGATAGCATCTCGTTTTTGGGGTCAGCAGTGTAAGACAGCCTGCATTGCAGGTGATCCCCCCTTATGAACATCATTATGCTCCAGGTGTTCATCAGCTGAGACAATAAATCCATTTTCCATCACCTGAAAGCCTATTTCAGTTTTCTGTGACTCTTAAACTTGGTCAGATCACGGCTTGTCTTGTGTCCAGACCTGCCCTGTTCGAATTTGGGCTCATGTCTACTAACCATGTCATGAGCAGATGTCACTAACAGAGGGATCCAGAGCAAATGTACTAAATGCTGCCCAAGTCAGTAACAGGATTTCAGCAAATATATCCAGAGAATTAGGCATGCCCCAGGGTCAAATCACCCCGGGCACAGCACGATAGCCAAAAGGTGCTTCTTACAAAATGCAACCATGAAGGTGAACAAAAAGCCATGTAGAAATAACTGTGCACACACACTGTCGCGGCACAACCTCCAGATGTCAGCATCAACCCAAGCAAGAGAGAGGCACAGCGCAAATGGTGCAGAAAAACCCTCACTTGCAGGCTATGCCTTCCAGAAACGCTCTCCTGCAGTCCCTGCTCTCCTGCCTGGGATAGACAGGCAGAGAGGAGGGTTTACAGCTCACCTGGAAAAAATGCTGGGTTCACAAACAAAACCAAGGGATGTAATCCATAGCGAGAGTGCAAGAGAGCACTCACATAGCGAGCGTGCAAGAGTTTTACATTCACCTTACACTGATGTAGACCACATGTGCATGTGGGTGCTCGCCATCTCTCTCTATATATATCTGTGAGAGAGAGACAGAAACATAGATAGATAGACAGAAGACGGACAGAGATGTATATAACTTTTGGCATTAAGAATAAAAGGCTCTTTGCCAACAGTTTTATGTGAAGGCAAAAGTCAAGCATGACGGCCAGTACCTAATATTGGTCTCTTCCAGTACACATCCCTGTTTGCCATGCATCTGATGAGCTGAGAAACACAGCAATCAGCCCTGGGTAAAGGGTCTGAGAAGGTAAGCAGGGGTCAGATGCCATAGTGATGTAAGGCAGCATGCCTTCAAATCTATGTATTAGGGTCAGTGTTAACTGATCAGGAAATTGGTTGTCTCCTCTATTCCCCTTGGTTTGTTAAGTCCATTTTATGCCAGTCTTTCAGCAATGTAAATTCGGCTCTTAGGAAAATAAAAAGGCTTTCAAAAATCCCATCTATGCCTCTTCTTCCCCTTAACTCTGCCCTCTCCTTACAGCCCACAAGATTTAAATGCATTCAAAATTCATCGGGACAGGAAAGGCCCCAAATGCTACTCAAAACAGGCATTTACATTGCCCCTGTCACAGTGTGGAGCTGTGACACAGAATAAAGTCACAAGTACAGCAGCCTGACCCCAAGCATTGAAGCACCAGAGGTATGAGACCCAAGAGAGACAGCTGATCACCCTTCCACAGGCTGCAGAGGGGTGCCCAGGGTGGCAGAGAGCATCCTCCAGCCTAACCTCGCATCTGCAGATAACTGTGGGGAGATTCAGGGGCTGTTAATTTAAACACATACTCTCCCTTAACACCAGATATAAAAAAAAATAAATATTGAAGACATCAGATGCCCCAACTCTTGTAGAGCATAGAGGTATTGTTTTTACATTAATAGGCCCTCAAGATCCTCCTGCACCAAAGTTTTCATCCTGTGTGAAGAGCTGCAGATAGCAAAGTTTGAGCAGGGCCAGGAGGGCCTGGAGGGATCGTGACACAGAAGATTAATGGATCTCTGCCAGCCATAGGTTGTCAGTTAAGTCTAGCACTGCTAATGCAGGATGCTGACCCGAGCACAATAACGAAGCTTTTTTTAAGTCCTCCCTTAAAAGTCATAATCCTTGTATGCCAATGGATCACATCCTTGAGTTCCCTACGGAGCAGGATAAATGTGGAAAGAAAGGGAAAGGAAATCCCTTATTTCAAAATGGTGCAAACAGACATGGCAGGAGAATTACATCAACATGCAGCAGACGTGAAACTTAATACTCTTTCTAATGCATTTAGATGAGGCAAAATGCAAAATCTATACTGCCTCTGGGAATAATTCTTGTAGGAAGCTTTCACCACTAGGAACCAAGGACTTTCTACTTACTCTGGAACTTGAGCCTTTGTTTTCAAAGCCTTCCTGAGAGACTTCAAAATCAAGTTTAATAAGTGTACGCTAGTCATCGAAGATCTGTCTTCCGGAATGAAACGCCAGTGCTCTTCCCAGCAGTGCTGGTGTAAATCAAGAGTGGCATGCTTGGAAATTAGTGAACATTCATGGGGTTGCAGACAATCTGCAAGAGAGGAGAGCCTCATCCCTTGCACTACAGAAAGCCAAAATGCGCAAACACATACAGCCCTTATCCTTTCCCTAGTGTCAGCTGGCATTGCTGTAAGGGTGCATCAGACTTGCTCGGATTTCCACCATCTTTGACTGCGGCCCATAAGGCTCTCAAAGGTTTATATATGCAAGCAGTATTTGCTTTGGAGTCCTTGCAGACAGGAGGAGCCTGAGATCTTCTGGCTGATTTCCTCCTCCCCCTTTATCAGACTATAGATACATGATTCAGCAAAGGATACAGCTCTGATGTGGCTTGAATTCAGACAAATTACTTGAAGTGATGATTTCCCCCCAACCAGGCTGCAGATGATCAATGTATTATGCATGAAAATGGTGCCAAGCACAGATGGAGTGGGAGTAGAAGGTGTGAGCTGATAGTGACAGCAGCCAAGCTCTGTTAAAAAGGACTCTACAACACACACGCATATTGGGCAGAAAAAGGATGCAACATGCATGAGAGACTAGCCATGGTTTAAAGAACTAAACAGTTTACTGCCAAAATGGAGGCTTATTGCAAGGATTTGAGCAGCATAGTTGCCAGACAGAACACGGCATTAACCTTGGTGATTTAAGGAAGTGTCTTCCCATCTTGGATAACTTGGATAATCATAGGGAGACAAGTGAAATACTTATTCTGGGTTTTGAAAGCTGAAGACAGGAAATCCAAAGTGGTGACGTGGTGCTGCATCAGATACTGCCTCCAGCAGGATCCTAGCTCATACTCAGCACAGTGCTGAGAACTTGGCACCAGGTCCAAAGTTTAAACAAACAGGAATTTCTCCATAAACACTTCTAGGGTTTGGATCCAAGCCCTTCAAGACCAGCACACATGATCCTGAAGAAACAGTGGCAGTTTGGATGGGCAGCATGTCATTCACTTGGAGCCAGGTGGGTACAGACTTCAAGGGGAAAATGAGTCAAGAGAGCTCCAGCACCATCTGCCAAAGGACCTTGCACTGTGATGAAGAGCTTAGCAAGTGTGCTATACATAAGGACCCTTGAGGAAGAAGTGATGGTCCAAAGAAAAACCCATGACTTCTCTAGTCAGCCTTAGAACACTCTGGAGATCATTGCAAGACCAGATGCTTAAAATAAGCTCCTTCCCTTCCACAATCAAACCGTGAGAAGCAGATACTTTGTTCCTTATGCGGCTTCTTTGAAGAAGCTCCAGCCTTGGAGTACACATCTGACAGCTGGAAAGACACCATTGGCTTTGCCAGATCTGACCAGAGCTGATCCCTGATGCAATGAAATGTCGGCCTTAAATCGCCAAAGTCTGAGAATGTGCTTGTCTGGAGGACCATCACGCAAAGGCAGCAAAGCCTGATCCCATACAAAAAGGTGTTTGTATGAGTCCACTCTTTGCTACCAACCCTGCTCATAGTACCAGTAGCATAATAATAGCTATAGGAAGTCTGTGTCTGAATGACCTCAGATATGCAATAATCCTTGCATTGCTGAGACATAACAATGTTTTGGGAAGTCAGGCCAGCAAACATTGCACAGAGGAGATGAACATTTTAACATCGTGCAGGGGCAAAGGCCCTATGAAGTGTAAATGTTTTACTGCTCAGAAAGTGATCTGTTCAGATTTCCTCCAACCAGGACTCATGCTCAAATTTGTCCATGGGAACAAGCACTTATGATAACACTGTACAACTTAAGCTTGCAAAGAAACCTCCCATAGAAGGAGCATCACAAGGGATAAGGTTTCAACTCACATATTTCCCATAGCCCAAGGGGTAAAAACCCGCCTATGGGTGTGGGAACTCACCTAAAATCAAGAGCAAATGTATGATAGAAAGGGTGCTTTAGGAGACTGGAAGAGCCCAGCACCCACGGTGGTTCATGATGGGACATGTTACATTCGTGCTCTGCTAGCCACCGGTCTGGGTTGTCTCAGCTTCCTTTCCACTTGCCAGCATGGCAAGTCACATCCACAGGACCTACTTCACACATCCTGAGAAACCTTCAAATAGGCTTCCCTATCACTGTGGCCCAAGAGTCTCCCTAAACTGTAGGAGGACCTATCATTAGCTTTAGACCCAGCCAAGACTCACCACCGAGTAGTAAAAGCCCCGTCATTCCTACTCAAGTTGGCTTTAAGGTTACATTTTGTGGTGCTAGCGCCACTGAGACCTGTGCGTCAGTCCAGGTCTGGACCTAGCCTATCCTGCACGGCTGTCCTTATCTCGTGCATTTTCAAGGAGCTCAGCAGCAATTTATGGATCAAAGCTGATCAATAATACCAGAGCCCTTTCACCATATTGCTTTCACTAAATTACTGCATCTTTAAAAAAAAAGAAAATTTAGCAGACTAGCCAGACAGACTGTCACTACCAAATTATGTTTATTTATTCTCTCTTTGGCTCTTGGCTGGCCCTATTACCAGCATATATTAATGTCTCTCAGTCATCAGCATATTTGCCCTCCCTCTCTTCCCCCTACCCCGAGCTACATGTCTCCTCTCAAGTAAAAAGCGGACTGACACGACAAGTTTTTGAGCTTATTTAACACCAGCTTTATCTGAGGAGAACGAGATTCAGTGACAGAGCCTCAGAATTAATTACATGAAGGTGAACTCTCATCACAGAGCCCGGCGCAGTGTCACCGCAAACATTTTAGCAGCCAGCCTCCAGCCTTCGGCTGCCTTTGTGCAGCATAAAGCAATTATTTGTACCTCTGGGTGAAACGTGTCAGCCCCCTCAGCGATGCTGCAATATAGCAAAGAGGGTTCACCCTTGTTATTTGTGAGCAGGGCGAAGGACAGGGTGCGTGGTGGGTCTCGGCTGTGCGCACAGCCCCCGCTGCTGCTGCTGTGCTCAAGCTCTTCGGGGCTGTGAATGCAGTTACTTGGGTACAATCCACGCAGCAAACACTCTCTTGCAGATGAGATGCAGCCAGGATCAGCGATTTAGCCAAAATGGGACTCGAGGCGCCAAGGACGCAAAGTTTTAAGTGCAAATCTCAAACTCCCGCCCATCCCTGCGGAGCCCCACCAGCAGGGAGCAAATGGGAGACTGAACCCCACCCCCATCTCCCTTTTGTCAAGTGTCTCACCTTTTCCTCTCCCTTTTCACCTTCCCTGCATCCCAGGGTATCCCTGGTGGAAACCCTTTTCATCCTTCACACCCTGGCTCCAACTGTTTGCCCTTCCCCTTGTTGCAGCTGACATTCCTGCTAGTCTTTTTTCTTTTTCTTTTACAAAAAGGGACATGTTTGGGGGTTTTCTTTACAGATCTGTATTACAGATTTGCACAGAGCTGAGCTGACACTGGGGTAGCCTGTAAAGCTCATCAGAGATGATCACAGGAGAGCAGAGGGTGAAAATCAGCAGAGCTGTTCATCCCTTCCCCTGCAACATGCAGTTTTGCTTCAGTTTACTCAACAGCTACCAGCTCCAGGGCAAGGAAAGAGAGATGGAGGGATGAGGGGTGGTTGGGTACAGTGGACAGCAAAAGGAATTGACTGTATAAATGGGGGACTGGGGCACAGGGCAGGGAACAAGCAGTGGAGGAGACATCAGTGCCCTTCCTGAAAGAAAAGGTCTGTCTGCACATCCCAAACTCTTCCTCCACTGGGACTAGCTGGGGCTGTGAGGCTCTTTTAAGAAATACTAGAGGCATATCAGGTTTACCCAGGGGCTTGGGGGTTTAATCAGAGCTCCTGGACCTCTACCAATTGACTGCTGGCTGCGGAGAAACTTGGGGTGGGCTCTCTGCACATGGGGTGACAGGATGAGCCGTCAGCCAGAGGAGCCCATGAGAGCCCTGAGAGAGGAAGTTTTCCAGCTCATCAGCAGGAAAATGGGGCTATTCTTGGTGAACTTGGCCACAGAGCAAAAACAAAGTTCTTCCTCATTAGGGAGGAATTTGACAGACCTTACTGAGAGCCGGTACCATGGCACGCAAAAGGTCAGGTCTCATTCCGAAAGCCTTTGCTCCCCTTCTGACAGCAGGAAAAATCATTTAAAATATCCCCTAAAGAATTCCTGCTTTCTCCTCCCCTCCCCCTCCCTCCCAAATATGAAAAGGAGGAAATCACCTCAATTCGGGGAATAGCGCTGCAGCGGGGATGGCCAATCTCCCTGCCCAGCCCATGGGACCCAGATCCCTTTGCTTCTGACAGCCTCGTTATTAGAAGGCCATGTCTAATTAAGAGGGGAAGGAACAACGGGTACATCTTATTCCCACAACACAACACATCGCAGAGATCACCACATCTGTGGAGACCCATGCCACGTTAACTCTTGTGGAGTGGCTGGTTGCATATGAGACTTCCTTAGTGGAAATTACGTCTGTTTAGGTGTCCTAGTTAGACCTTTAGTGCTGTCATGGCCTGGGTCTGCCTGCACCTGCCAGTCTAAAGTCTCCCAGTGTTCTACTTGCCTACAAAAGTGTGCCTCACGAGGGTGAAAAAAGGAGTCAATTCTGGCAATCATGGCCATGTCAACACAAAGGCTTCACAACCGGCCACCATCACCCGCTTCTGCTTCCTGTAGCTTCAGAAGAATTAGATTAATCCAGATCCATGGAGGACCTTCTTCATAACCCATAGCACAGCGCATCCAAACCTGTGTTGAAACCATTTTGTGTCCACACTATATGGGAAAATTGATGACTGACTGTTGTCTATTGCAATCTTTCTGTACCAGCTCCATTTGCTTCTCAAATCATTTGTGAATGTGAAATTCCACTTCTGCAGTTGAAGGAAATTATTTGGTTAAGATAATTTATTGTTACCCTGAACTCAGCATCTTGACTTGCTAGTTATATGGATTTTCAAATGGACTTGTAGCAGTTATCCAAACTGCCAAATAATCACACATTATCCAAAACCTAGGCCCTGAACTGAAGAAGTTTTGTTTCAGCTCTCATCATCAGCAGGGGTCACAGTTAAGTAAAATCAGTTTAAGCTGGGATTGGAAAACTGCGTCTGCTATATTAGCAGGGAGATCAGATGACAGATTTGGCCTGGCCTCATTATCTAGCCATAAAAATGTAAGGGCCTGAATTATTTGGGGAACGGGAATGCAGAGAGCAGGAGGGATTTCTGGAGGATCTGTATGCAGTATTTGCTGTCTGAGAAAATGAGACTGAAGGACCCCCCGCCCAAACTGTCTGATGTGAGCTCTTATCTCCAACGAAAAAATGAAACCAGGAGAATCAGTCTCTTCCTTTTGCAAACAGTTGGGGGAACAGGGGCTCCTGTGTGTCTACAACATCTCACATTTATTTTTAGCTTCATCTATTTGGTTAGTGAGGTCACTGGATCCCATGTTTTAAGCAAATGTTACCCTGACCTGCCAAAGCTCTGAATTGCCTGTAGCTATACATACCCCAAAGAAACAGAGGTAATGGTGCAAGAGAATGTTATGTTAGCATTTTATGCTAGAGTTCAAATAACTGTGATCCTTATTTATTATGACACTTTTTTTTTTTTAATATGAAAAGTGTAAAATACACTTTGAGCTGTTTTGAGCCAAAAAACATTTGATGAAGCTATTTCCTGGCTGAAGTAGCCCCCGCGCCTTTTCCAGTAATTCTGTATTTAGGATTTTATTTACACAGTTCAAGGATTAAATCACAATTTCCAGTCGTCGCTACAAAAGCAAAAAAAAAAACCCAGCCCTCCTTCCCCCAGAGCTGGGAAGCATTATCCGAATCACTGCAAGGAAACAAATGTCAGGGTACCCAGAGCAACCAGCTCCCATCATTTCCAGCCTCATTCAAACTAAAAAAAAATTAGTTTTGTGGGAGAAAACTTTCTCATGGAGCTGCAGGAATATGAGCAAATAGTGCTTTCTGTAATGTTCTGTGAATGTAATAAGCTTCTGATTCGGTCCCCAAGCGCAGTGCTGGAAGCACGCCAGGATGGAGGTGCGGGGGAACAGGCAATATCCATCACTGCTCCAGATGTGAGGTGAAGCTGAGGAGACTGCAGGAAGCTTGGCCAGCGTGATAGGGAAGGTAGGCATGGCCCTGGATCTTGCAGGGTGAAAGCTTGTCCTAACAGGCTTTTTGACTGCTCTGTTGGGAATTGTGAGCACATGGGTGTAAACCTGGCCTCTGCACCTGCTACAGCTCCTGCTCAAAGGAAAGGTGTCCCCCAAGGAGAAAAAAGCCCCTTCAGAAGTATGCATCTGTCCTTATTTCTAGTCTTTGAGATGAGCCATTCTGGAAAAGGCCCTTTTCTAAATGCTGATATAGCCATCTCTTCCCTAGGGATATATTCATATAGCTGCACGTGACCAAATTAGGGAAGCTCAGCAAAAGTTACTGCTAACAAAGTAAGCTATGGTGACTACCCATGTGTAGACTTTCAGCCTCCTGCAAACGCAAAGTAAATATCCCTGCAGGGTGACTGGAGCTAATATGCTTTACTTTACATTTGCTTTTAGCTCAGAGTTGCACAAGACTTCTTGCTGGAGTGATAAAGAATCAAGCTCCTGTATCTCTGGTGGAAAAATGTTTCAGAAAAAGCACACATTTTGCTCATATGGGACCAGAAAATGTTAAAAGATTTGGTTTGTCTCTCCTTCTGTCTGGTCAGTGAGTTTGAAGTTCGCACACCAAGACCAAATTCTCGTGCTTCTACTACCAGAATGCTGAATGTTTCTGCAAGAAATGTTATTCATCTAGAGAAGCCACGGTCACTGCAATAGCAGACTATATCAATCAAGATAGTTAATTCCATAAAGCCACCATTTATGGACTTTCATTCACACCTTCTATTGTTCTTTCAGTATTTGTACTTCTCCTTTCCTAAATTTGTAAGAAAGATTCTCTCCTTCCCAGAATGCAAAGAGAATGGCTGCTTATGCCTTGTTTGGATTATCCCCATGGATCTTCTACCTATTTGCTAATCACTGGCCAAAACAGGAAATAATTTGTGACTTATTTAGCTATTGAAAACTTTTGGTTTTCAAATTAGCCACTAGGTGACACCATAAATGATGACACCATAAATACATGGTAAGCAGTCATTCAGGAGAACTCACTGTAAACTGTTTAGAGGCCTGTGCTATGGAAAAGGAGTCATTTAAGCTATCCAGACACACACAGCTTTGTACCTGGGCTCATTCTGCACAGTTTGAGAACGGGCAGAAAAAAAAATAGAAGAAAATCTGCTGATAATTCATCTCTGGAGGGTAATTTACTGGGTCTAATCAGAGCAAATATCTCTATGGCTGGAATGTTGAAATAAATTAAATATAAAACCTTCAAGGTCATAGCTTCCCAAGACAATAATGCAGCGCTGCTGAAGTCGGGTGGATACATTCTGGGCAAACATGCTGTGCTCCACTGTGAAAAATCTTGATCGGTTGGGTGTAATGGGAATATTTGAATCAGCACTCAGGCCTGCCCTGAAAGAAAATGGAGTAAATAAAGGATATAGGGGATTCAATCTTCAAACGAGGAAACCTCAGCAGGATATTGGAGACAATGACAGTGGGGTAGAGTGCACCCCCAGCAAGTTTGCTGATGACACCAAACTCGGTGGTGCAGTCGACACACTGGAGGGAAGGGATGCCATCCAGAGGGACCTGGACAGGCTGGAGAGGTGGGCTCGTGCAAATCACATGAAGTTTAACCAAGCCAAGTGCAGGGT
>JAHREE010000118.1:25698176-25764840 GCA_033628505.1 Tringa tobata | reverse complement strand
ATTTTAGATCCTGTACACGTACATAAATGCATACACATGCACATATATACATACACACACACATACAGAGTGCCATCCACTTTGATTTAGCCTCCTCTGCATATGTTATAATGTGGGATAGAAAGAAATGATCACAGACCTATTCCTCTGCCCTCCATCAGATTCTGCTTTGTTCTGTCCATAATGATCCACACCCCGAGATGAGGAGGTTGTTGTGTATCTCTCCCTGTTCATCCCACCGCCTCTCATCCTTATTTATGTGCATATCTTCCAACTCCTGGGCTGAGTTTTCCTATGAATTGCTCTCTCTTTGAGGCTGAAAAACTCACCAGCACTAATGGATGTATCTTCAGCAGAGCCCTGTGCCACAAAATGATATTATTATTAACCCCATTTTCAGAGTTAGGGAACAGAATTGCAGAGATAGGAAGATCAACATTGTTAAAAGCATCTACTAATTTGAGAAAGCACATTTTTTTATTTTTCAGAGTACTTATTTCCATAGCACTTTACTTGGTCACAGTACAGGTCCCCTTTGACTGCATCTGCAGTCATAAGAGCTTCACCCATGTGTCTGGCAGGAGGTTGCAAGATGGGGAGTTAGGTGACCGGCAGCACTTAATTAGTACCTGACCAGAGACACACAGCAAAATTCCCATCTGAAGCATGCTGGGCTGGAAAAGCTCTAAGTAAACAAATCTCCTGATGGAAAATACCACATCTAGCTGCAGTCTAATAGTTTTCAACCTCTGGCCTGTTTCTCTATGAGTTCAAGCCTACTAGGACGGTGCGTAGATTGCTGTAAACATGTTCATGCCTCCACCAGAAAAACTTGAGTATGAAAATTAAAGCTGTGACCAAGACCAAAACTTGCACATATGCCATGAAATAATAAATAAAGTGCAGGCAGGAGGCTTTTCGATGAGCTGATAGACTCATCAGCTGAGCTGTCAGCTGGAAAGGAGATATTTAGCTTCCCTTTTTTCTCCAAAACAGGAGTTTCTTTTGTTAATGCCTATCTGGGTTTAGATCCTACAGTTGGGGAGACTATCTCTTCCTCTTCTCTGGTCTTTATCCCAGCACTCAGCCAGAAAATCTGTTAATTTAAGCACAATTGTGGTTATCTTCAGTATCTAGACACCCTGTCAGAAAAGCCTGAGCTGTCCTATATGTTCAGAGAAAGAATTAAGAACAAATTGATTGAAAATCCAGAGGATGGGAGAGGGACCTTCCCCCTCTGCTTCCTGTGGTCCTGAAAACCCAACACTTTTTTAAAAGGACAAAATTCCATGTTTTCTGCCAAACTTTTCATTGTTTCTTTAAGCTGAGGTAATATTCCAGCTTTTTTGGTGTGCTTTTTTTTTTGCTAATATGAAGCAATAATTCTACCAGTACAAGTTTGAGCTGGTGCTAGAAGGAACTGCCATCTGATCAAATCTATGATCCGGGTTTGTTAAAATAAACTTGGTCTCATCAGGCTCAGTACTAGATAAGGGCATGTGCTTGCACAAATCTGAAATGCTGTTGAAGAATGTTATTTTCAGGCTTTCCAGCCTGTTGCCATCCTGCCTGAATTTGGTGAGGAAGGAATATAAATGATAGAAAGCAAACTCTTTTTAATATTTCCTAAGATTCACAGCTTTCACTTAGAAAAGCTGGGGGGGTGGGGGGGTTCAACAAAATCAAAACAAGAAGAAAATGATTGTAATGAATCATGGAGTGCTTGTTTCTGGACCTCACATTTCCAGCAGAGGTTTCCCTTTGGGGCAGAGGTTTTCCTCCATGCAATGCTGAGTCTTTGGGGGCGTGTTCCTGCACCTCAGGCATTTTTGCAAGGTGTCAGCCTTGCTTCTCACCTTTATTTGGCTGCACATCCATTCTGTTGGAGATCTCAAGGAAATTTTCAAAGCCCAGCAGAGCCAACAGGAAAATTTCTTATTGAGCCGAGGAGCCTTAGATTTAGATGGCTGTTTACAAAGCTGTGGTGTAGGAGAGAGGCACTAAGGGAGATGGGGGAGAGATCTGGTGCAGTTCTCAAGGGTGGCTCTACAGTAAAAAAAAAAAAAAAAAAAGTGCATGAAATTAGGACAAGTGGCATATCATCTCCAAAAGCACCTGCTTTGGCTAAAACAGACTGCTGATGTAGCTGCACCCACTGGGAACCACCCCGCTGCTGCAGATCTTGGAAATTCAGGCTATGAGTGCTCCCCTGGGCAGAAGATCAAGCTGGTTTCAAAGAGAAACCTCTCCTTCAGGGAGATGTGGTCCCCACCTGGGTTTCATCAACGCTCCCAGCAAAATCTAGCAAATGACCAGGTTTTGCCCAGTCTGCTCATTCCAGCCACCAGTGCTGGCCTGGTCCCGGTGATGGTGATCTGGTGAAGCAGTGAGCCTGAACAGACAATGAAAAACCTGTATTTAAGCAACCTATGAGAAAACCACCTCTTTGACTTTGGCACACATATTGCTCAAGCCACCAGAAAAGAGTAAGGGCTTTGTTCCACCCTCATCGTCATTCGTATCTAGTAAATTGGCAAGGAGTAAGGACTTCACCAGTATTTCCACGCATGCAAAACAACCCCACCCCCCAAAACCAACTCCATAGCTCATTACTCATGTCCCCAGAGAAATCATAATAAGACACACAGAGTTTACCACCTTCAAGCAGGAAATAGCTGCCTTTCTAATGCTAGCTAATTGCTTCACTTAGAACTAGTTTGATTACTTGGCACTGAGACAGTATTTTAAACCTGAATTATCGCGTGGAACTTTCCTTTCACCTACCAAGAACCCAGGCCATTAAAAAAGTGTAGCAAAGGTCTCTCTGCGAGGCACAGGATTGCCTGTTAACTCTTTTATGAATCGTAAGATATGCTTGGCTTTTGGGACAACATCTTGCTGCCTTGGCATACATCCTGTGAAAATGAAGGTGTTATTCTTTAATAGCACAGCAGACAGAGACAAGTCTGCACGTGGAGAAATGCAGGTTGCTGAAGCAAGCCACACTATGGAGCTACCAGGCATATTCCTAAAAGCTGTCACCTGGGGCAGGATCACATTTTCACTTTCTGAAACCAGTAGGCCAAATCCATCACTCAGGTGAAAACAAATTCTTTCTTAACTTGGCTTGACTTTGCCCAATCAAGTGGTAATTACAGGACTGCTTTTAGGGGGTGAAGGACATCAGGGCAGCAGTTATGGGAGCATGAGCTGTACATACTGACCTGCAGGAGCAGACTAGTTTGGGGCTTGTCTGTGCCAAACATTGTCATTAAGAATGCCTTTGTCACAGCACTTCTTTGGGATCAGAAATTAACTTGCATTTTGTACTTGACAGGAAGTTATTAAGAAATCTCCACAGCTACAATAAAACTGATGCTTAAATTGCAATCTTTCAAAAAGAATTTGAATCTCAATACGAAGCATCAATAAGCTAAGCAGCAGCTATGGCACATCTTCATGGCACATCCATGAAGAGTCTGTTCCTGAAGGTCTCCCTTCAGGTGAGACTCAGGTCTGGGTTAAAAAACAGGCTTTGTGCCCATGGATGTATGGGACAGCACCTGCATGGAGATCCCCCTCTTCAAGCCCTGTACAAAAGGCTTTAGGGGTGGATTTTCAGTCACCTCCCACACTGATCAGTTTTGTTTCCCATCAAATTCAGTATGAAGTTTCTTTATCCTCTTGGCAAATTAAGTTTTTCATGGCTACACAGGAGCCTATAGGAGAGGGGGCAGTCGGGGTTTTCTCTTGTCCGCGGCACTCAGGAGCAACAGCGAAGACTCTGACCTCTACGTTATCTCCGAGGAGTTTGGAAGTTCACAGCCTTGCTTCAGTGAAATAAAATGTACAGGAAAATGGTGATGGCGTGGGTGTAAAACACAGCGTGAATCTAACACGGGATGCTTCGAGGCAATTAGCCAAAATGTGTGGAAAAGGGTGGGCTTTGCTATCATGCCTTCACTTTTTTTAAGCAGCAGGCATCCAGCATAAAATCTACACGAGAAAGTCTTAAGTGCAGCTCAGTCACATATAAAAGGCTTCCACTTTGGGGCCCTGCACACAGGTCTATGTCCACCAAAGCTTTACCCAGATGTGAGCACGTAACTACAGCCCGTGCATCTGCACCGCAGAGAGCTGGCACTCCACAGCCTATTTCGGCTTTTGCCAGGGCAACTGTCAGAATAAATTAGAGAACCTCTACTGTCCAGGAGAACATTTTAGAAAGGGTCACTGGCTGAAATGTTGGCGTACTGATCAGAAGGCAGGGAATCAGGTCAAAAGGAACAAAACTATCTGGGTCTACATTCAATGGGAGGAAAATAACGCCATTTTTTCATCTCTGGAAGTCACTTGCAAATCTTTCCATGGCAAGCAGAAAGATGGAATATGCAGATATAAGCAGAAGAAATACTTAGTGTTATCAGCCCAGTGATGGTTCTGAAGATATCTTTGCAGCTGATGTTTTTAAGCCTCTGCGTCAAGCAGGAGAAAATGAAGCCACGGGCCAGTTTCTCAGCTGGTGCTGGTGACTAAATATTAGGGATAACAGAGACACCCAGATGGGTTCTTTTGCTTTACTGTGACTGAAATTGAGGGTAGGAATTGAAGATTGGGACCAAATAATCCCTTTTTCTGAGGTGATGCCCCCACAAACCCCTGGAAAATGTTTTTGGCAAGACTGCCCTCAGTTCAGCCCACAGGATGGCAGAGAGAGGGACATGAGCCGCTAGGCACTGTTGTCCCCCTAGCCTCTTCTCACTTTGACCCCAACAATGGCCATAGAGTTGGAGGAGCTGCCACCATGGGACCCCAAATACATCTTCTTGCATCTCCCAAACCCGGAACAATGCAATTTGCTTCAGAAAGGTATATTGGGGCAGATCTGGGGAAAAGCATCCTTTAGAAGGGTAATATCACAGAAAAAGAAGCAAGGTAATGTTTAGGAAAACATCAAAGATGGGCTCTTTTATTCCAGCAAATGAAATCCAAGCAGAAAGCACAGACCTGAAGAAATTTCTGTCACTAGACATGCCCGGGTTGGGAAATGTCTCATCTAATCTCCAGAGCCAACACTAAGTTTTACTGAGAAAAGACATTGTCAGGGCTGAAGATGATGCAAGTGCCACCTCTGACACGGAAAACACCAGTTCCACCTTCCTCAACACTAATTTTGGCACCCAGCATGACCATGACGGGTGCAGGACTGATTGAGTACACTGTGCTATAAGAGGACCCCCTTAGCTTGCTACGTATAAAAAGCCATCCCATGCCTCCAGGATAAGTATTTGTATTTTTATGATCTTTTATCCTCTTCAGGCCACTTCTTACATCCTTTACCAGTCTCCTAAACACGTGATGAGAGACTTATAAAGATCACGACAGGAACTTAAAATCAGCATTTTTGTTTTCAAGCTTGAAAAAATATTTCCCAATCATCTCTTATTCCTCTACAGGAAATCCCTTTAAAAACTGTTCCAGCGAGCAGTTTAGTAGTTGAACCAACACACATCCCATCTCAAGTTTCTGCTGATAATTGATAAATCAACTGCCTGTCTGACAGGATGGTAACTTTTATCATTTCTTGATAAATGTTAATGTGTCTGGTTATTTCCAGGCCTTCATTGATGCGATTGGAAAAGCAAATTAGACAGTGTCGTAGCAGTTTGCTGAACATTCCTTCTTCTGTGCTATTACTGTTAGTTTATTCCTTTAAGCCAATTTTTCCACTGTCACTACTGTTTTCTCAACAATTTAATTACAAAAAGGATTTGAATGTGTAAATTTATAAACTTTCCCTTTTTTTGTAAGGAAAACCTTTGCCTTGATGTTCTATCATCCTCAGAACTAAATGTTTCTTGGTTCATTGAATAAAGATTTTTGCATTGCAGAAAATAAAGAGAAGTTATTATCCCTTAAAAATCCCATACATCTGAGGAAGTCCAAGACTTCCTGAGAAGCCAACATTTTATAAAGATTTTTGAGCATGCATAATTTTTTGCCCATAAATGCCACCTACTCAGAAACAAAGGAACTAAAGTAGGCTATAATTACTTCCCTACACAATAGATTCCAATTGCTCCTATCAAGAAATATTACATAATTATTATAACTTAGGGCTGTGATTATATATTTACTCAAAGGAGAATCACACATAATAGAAAGCAGTGGGACTTGTGGCTCTTCATCTATTGTGTCAACTCATACATTTAAATTATTTGATTAGAAGACTAAAGAAAGACCTTGCATCCTAAACAACACTTTCTCATCAGCTGTCAGGATTGAGGGAAGTGACAAATGATGGGGCATATATAGGAGAATTAGAGAAGTGGGAGAATAGAAAGGAGAGGATATGTTGTGTAGCTAGTTGTGTCTGTTCATCCATCCATCCATCCATCCATCCATCCATCCATCCATCCGAGTCTTGGTCATCCTCTCTGCGTGCATCTCACAAGAAATTTGCAAGGACCTGGTAAATAAGATCATCTCTCCATAGAAGATGAAGACAAAGGTCAGCCTGTGGAAGAGGTCAAGAAAAATCAACTCCTCCTCTTTTTCTTCTCTGTGTTCTTGCAGACTCACCCTCTCCTCTCATATCCGCTGGATTCCTGGCTATTAGTACAATTTTGCAATGGAGGCAGGGCCCACAGGCACTGGGATGTGGGAGGACGAAGAGGAGGCAAGGTTTCACAGGGGCTTACCACATTTCTCGACAGTTATGCATGTCTGATTTAAACTGTTTCTCATGCTCACAACTCACACCTCAGATAACCCGTGTGTCTTTGGATAAGTCCTCCTGTTTCGTATCCTTGGATAACCTGCAGAAAACAAGAGGCAGATGGCTATCAAAACCAGGACAAACTAGTAGCTAGAGAGAGCAGGTGTCTGAGGAGAAGATGTTTTCCCTTCACCACAGACACACAATATCCCTTAGTGGCGAACTGCAGCTCTCTCAATGCAGTCACCTGTTGTGCTTAAAACAGCAAACATTTGCATTTTCTGAAAAGTGAGAAATGGAAAGTAAGAAAAAGAAAATCCTTTCGAACCCGCAGAATGCCACAGTGATCATAGTAGCATGAGAGAGAGGAAGACACTGATTCAAATTTTGTCCTGGAGTCCAGTTGTCTGTCAGCAGATAGGGTCCCGCAACAGGGCGAGCAGGTACACCGGCTGCAGATCAGTCTGGGACCACTCGCTGGTGCAGAGCCAGGGCAACTTCAAAGACAAGGGCCACAAGAAGCTGATTTTTTCATGTGTGTACATTCTTTTATTAGGAATTTTTGTATTCTTGCCCAGTAATAGAATCACAGAATCTTCATGGTTGGAAGGGATCTTGGAGATCATCGAGTCCAACCACCAAAAAAAAGAACAAAAAACATAACCGAACCAAACCAAAAAACCACACACACACAAAAAAAACACACAAAAAACCAAACAAACCGACACAAACCAACAATCTCAGGCGCTAGAGCATGTCCAAGAAGAAGTAAAAGCAGAAGTAATATCACGATTTCCCAAAGTGTAACAAATCTGATGTGTCGTACATATTGGGTGGAAGTAATTTAACATGAGCGCTCTTTAATTTCATAGATCTTTATTGCTAACGGTTCCTGGTTAATGATCAGGGGTTTGCTGGTTTGCCTTTTTAAAGTCAAATCTTTTAAAGTCCAGATGGAGAGGGGTTTTTACAGCTCCATGGGAACAGTGACACTGATACTTGTTGAATTCTGCAGGCGGTATTGAAATTCTGCCATCTACGTTAAAAGGATTTTTGGAAGTAATTTTAAAGGGACATGATCAATTTGAAGATCACTTTGGATCTCATGATATTACAAGTAACATTCTGGACTACCACACAAAGCCAGCTGTGGGGAGAGAGATTGATGCTCCATGCCAAATGAGCCTCTTTGCTTTGTATTTTGACAATATTTTACACCTGATTTTTAAAGGCTTCCAGGGGGAAGTTGCAACCCCGTGAACTGGCATCACTGATACTGGATGGCCAGGTGAGCCCAAGCACTGGTCCTCAGCTCCTCGGCATTAAGAGAGCATTTAGAGATGCAAGAAAGTCTCCTGGTTCCAGATGTTTTTGCTTCCACTGTGATCTCTTTCAGGTTTTATTAAATCTTGGTTAGGAGTTTTCATTGTTCAACGAGCAGACGTCTAATTTACAAGGGGCTGGGGCTGTGCTTGATCCTCAGAGAGCAAAAATGCTTCAGAAAGGGAAAGTTCTCCCCGTTAGAGAAACTTCTGGAGTGGAAACAATGACCAGATCACTTGGAAAGGAAAAACCCAGTGCAAGGAAATGCAAATCAGGTTGCAGCCTAGAAAGGGGTTTGGGAAACTAAACACTTCGCAACTGAAGGTGTATTTTAGAGCAGGGACAGGCAACTTTTAAACTCCTTTTCACAATCACCTCATCTGCTAGGCCTTATTTCAGAGCCCCTTGGTTTTATAAGATGAATCCATCCCATCCCTTTCTGTTTAATTCATATGTCAGCTTGCAGAAGGAAGGAAGCAAATCTGGACACAGTGGTCTCAGATGGGACGGGGATGGTCCGGGACAGGGCTGGATCCACCCTCCCTTGGCATCCTCCCTGCAACCCAGCCTGCAAAGGTTTGAACCTGGTGACATTTTGTCTTTACTATATACACTCTGAGATAATATATATGTATTTTAAGGAGGATGGGCTCAAACTAACCCTGGCACAATTCTTTTTTATATTCATTTTCTCCAGCCAATATTTGTATGACAGCACAGACATGTCCTAGAGGACCACGTTTTGGAAATGTGTCACTGTTTCAGGATGGGGCAAATTTTGGTATGGTTTTTCTGTCAAGAAAATGCCAAACCTGTGTGGCCCTAAACACAAGAAGCACTGGCAGAAGAAATAAAGCACAGTCACCTACACATTTTGGGCTGTTGAGGTTTCTCAAATATCCTGCTGCAAATGAAGATCAACAAAATCCCCAAAGTGCCTCATTTTCCTCTATCACAGATACAGAGATAAACAAGGTCTCCGGGTTACAGTGTGCTCCTCAAACACTGGGGTAAGACTGAAAGGGGTCTGAGCCAAAGAAAAAGCTTCAAGACTGAAGTGTCATGTTGGGCTGTGCCTTGCCCCCCTCAGAGTACCTGGCATCTCAGGAGCTCATAGGCTAAATTAATTAGGAGACTGGGAAACTGACAGGTACTACAGAAATTAGTGTGATGGCAAAAATCCCTATTCATCATTTTCTGCCCTATTCTTGTCTGCCATGAAGATTGATATCGCTTGAGCAGCTGGATCCCAGCAGCTGATGGCCAGTCCTCAGTAGCTGCTTTTTCTGTAGTATCCCTTTATGACATGCATTTAAAAAAAACTCTTATATGCATTGCAGTCTTTTTACTTTAATTTAAATAACCAGATTTTGTTTATTTAATCAAAATCATTCTGCAAGAGACATCTTGTTCAGCGTTACAGGTGCAATTGTTAAAAACTTCCATCAAGGACAATTGCTTATGAAAGACCTCCCCTGATACAGCATAAACACAGAGGGGGCTGCAGGGACTGAGGGTTTGTGCTGTGACAGGGAAGAAGACCCCTTACCAGGCACCAAACCCACCCCCTGTGCTGTCTCCTGGGGAACTCCAAAAGTGCCATGGGGGGGGATCTCTTTTCCCTGAGCAGATGGTAGTGATGCAGAGATCTTTGCTGCAGGTATACAGAGCTGAATCACAGAATCACAGAATCCCCATGGTCAGAAGGGACCTCTGAGATCATTGAGTCCAACCACATTAAAAAAAAAAAAAAAACCAGCAAAAAAAAAACCTCACAAAAAAGCACCCACCAACCAAACCCCACACTAAAACCAACACCACACACAACCCCCCACCACATCACACTCGCCCACAAACCAATAATCCTGGGTACTAGGGCATGCCCTGAAGTGCCACGTCTACACGTTTCTTAAATCCCTCCAGGGATGGTGACTCCACCACCTCCCTGGGCAGGCTGTTCCAGGGACTGACCACCCTCTCAGGAAAGTCATTCTTCCTTGTATCTAATCTAAACCTCCCCTGCCCCAACTTCAGGCCATTTCCTCTGCTCCTGTCGTTATTCCCTTGGGAGAAGAGGCCAACCCCCACCTCTCTACACCCTCCTTTCAGGGAGCTGTAGAGGGCAATGAGGTCTCCCCTCAGCCTCCTCTTCTCCAAACTCAACATGCCCAGTTCCCTCAGCCTCTCCTCGTGTGACTTGTTCTCCAGACCCCTCACCAGCTTGGTGGCTCTCCTCTGGACACGCTCCAGCACCTCAATGTCCTTCCTGTAGTGAGGGGCCCAGAACTGAACACAGCACTCGAGGTGAGAATGAGATGGGGACGGACGCTAACACTTAGTCCAATACAAACCGGGCGGAACTGAAGGTGTGGGCAGGAATCTTGGATCAAGCAGAGGATGCTTGCAGCTGGGTTGCGTGGTCAGAGCTCCCCCTCCTGATAGCTCAGCTCTGGCCCTTTAGGGACATGACCTCTGCTGTTACCCTCTCTGCGGGGATGGAAACAGTGCCAGGACTTTTGCCAGTGTCTCTCAGCTCTCTAGGAATCACCTGACTTTATAGCCAGACTCCTTTCTGGTCAAATAGCTAGAAAAAATATAAAGCAATTACATGTAGCTTTAATTAAGTTCAAGGTAGCACTGGTGTTGTTTAATCTTCAGAAAATAGCCTAACATTGCTATTTACCTGATAAGCTGGGATTTCCTTCCAGTCTGACAAGGCAATATGTTACAGCCTTTTAAGTGGGGAATGGTAGATTTTCTTTTTCTTTCCCTCACATTGGTGATCGCTGTGTAATTTAATTTAGAAATGCTATTGTGCTAGGCTGGCTGGAAAGGAAAATCTTCACACTCAAAGAACTGATAGAGAGAACCAGTTCCTTATGAATAGCTGAATGTATACTGCAGCATCTTGGCATATTAAGACTTTTCTAATTTGGCTTTACATTTCCTAGAAGCCTTTGAACAAAATGTGGGAGTCAGTGGGGCCACAGACCCAGAGGGAGCACCCAGCTTGTGGGGTGGGTAAATTTATTTTATCCTCTGATTTCATTTGGATTTCGATTAGAGTCATCATGGGAGTAGAGAAACAAACTAAAAAAAAATCCCACTAAATAGCAAAAGCCATAAATACATTCTACAGCCATTGCATTTTGCAATCTAATTACTTTAACATGTAGGGATGGGGGACGTGGTTATTACTCACAATACCAGAAAGCTTTCATGGAATAACACAGAATTATTAAACTTTTCAGAAGGAATCCAGCTTGCAGTTCCCACTGCATGTTTACCTGGGCAATTTTCCCTTTTCCTGTGGCAGAGAATCACTTTGTATTACACTTTCCCGCCTATAAAAGAAGCCCTTGTTCACAGTTTCCCTGAGGTGCTCATAATGTTATTGGTTATATGCTAAGAAGTTGGGGTCGCTCTGAATTCCTGACTTGTGGCTCTCCAGTTCAAAAAGTAAATACATTTGCTGAGTTAGCTAGGCTTCACGGTGCCCAAAATCCCACAGGGAATGAAATGTCCTGTTGGGGGAAGCTTTGAAACTCTAGTTGCTTCACACTACTTCTCTTGGGCAGGAGAGCACACAAAGCGTGCTTCTGTGCCGTATTTACTGCTTTTTTTGTGGGATCCAGTGCATAAGAGCTGCATTGAACCTTTGCAGAGGGGAGAGGTCTCCCCTTGGAAATGTGCAGGATGCAATGGAAAAAAAAAATAAAAATCCAGTGCTTTCCGCTCCTTACTGAGTCCCTTGTGCCCTGCATGCAGGTGGCTGCCTGAAGATGAAGAAAACACTCACGGGTGAAGGGCAAAGCAAGCAAAACAGTAACTTTCCTGGCTCAGATGCAGGTACTAAGAAATAAATAAATAAATCCAAGGCCAGCCGGTGCACAGGACGCCTGCGGTACGCGTGTCCCTGCCACCGCCACAGCTCAACCGCGGAGTGCTACAGGAACCACTCGCTGTGATGCTGAGAGCGGGGACACGCTGCAGATGTGTCCCCTACACCACAGCCTGCTCTTCCAGCATGGCAGCTTTCTTCACTGAACACCCACAGGCAAAAGAGCCTTTGAAAAATGCCTGTTTCTGACACAGCTTCTCAAATGTATTTTCTTCATTTTTTTTCTGACACAGCTCCTCAAATGTATTTTCTTCATTTCTTCCCGTGCTCATTAGATCCAGGTGCGACCTAGTTGATCCTACTCCGGGGTTTGGGGTGGGTGACTGTTAAGGCAGGATGAACCAGCTGAGCACCAGTTAATTTAGCTGAGGAGGTGCTGCCTAATTAAAAATGAATAGCAGTAGTTTGAGATATTTTTTTTTTTTTGGATGGACGGTGCCTGTTGTTCAGCCCAGCTTTCTCCAATGGGAAAAAGTCCCTCTCCAGATTGACATCCCCCTGCCCCGAAGCCCTCTCCCCATGAAAAACACATGGAACAACCTCCTGGGGTGGAGGGGGCCACAGAGAATGCTGATTGCCGGAGACTTGGCCAAAGGTGACAGAATCCTCAAGTGCAAGCATCCCAAAGGCTGGACTGTCTTCTCCTTCCTTGAGCAGCATGCCGTGGCAGTAGCTGCAGGGGGTGGTGTGGAGAGCTGGCATGGGATTATCCTGGGAGACAGGGCATTACGGATGCCATTTCTGTGCCATCCCTGCTGTGGCAAAGCAGTAACACGTCTGACACCTCACCCTCACTCCAGGAGTCATGTTCAGGACACACCCCAGCAGCTCATCATTTCTGATCATGGTGGATCACCGGTTATGCTCACACACACAAAGCACATGCAAGCAGGCAGCACAACTGGCACACTATCTCCTCACTTGTAATGAAAAGTCCTTGCTGCATTAGGCTCCCTAATCTGAAATTAAATTCTCTGATCGCAGAGCAGGGCATGGGGTGGCTGCAGAGCAAATCACAGCTCAGCACTCCAGATGTTTGCACTCACCCCTAACACCCATGTTGTATTGCCATCAGACACATTCCAGAAGTCCTCATTTTCTAGGCATGAAAGCATTTTAACAATAAACAGAAATTCTTCCGATTACATGGTTATATTCGGCTGCTGAAAGCAGACTCTTATTAAGCTAGGCAGAGAGCAATTAATATTATGTAGAGAGCAGTCTTCCACTTGGCAAAAAGCTGGACTAACATATCCTTCCCACCTCCAGCAGCTGGGACCACGAGTTAAGGCTCTAAGTTTACAAAAGCTTATTAAGACACTTGCTGTAAGCGTGTGAGCAGCTCCGCTAAAATTGGAGCCTGGTGAAAATCTGGCTATAATGAGATCTGTGAAGGTTTTAGCACTGAATTTAGTGGGGATGGTGTTTTCTCTGTAAGTGTCAAAGGGTTTTACTGTCGTTTCACTCCTTCCTGCCACTAGCAGCCAGGATGGATATTTCTTCATCTGTGTGCCAGACACTGAAATACTACAGAATTGGATTTCAAACCTGATCGAGCTGGAAGATCTTCACTGACCAAAATCTTCAAAGTTCTTTATTTTTACCCTTTTTCTAAGGGAGTCTTGATGCTCTTCTCACGTTTTTGCAGCACAACGCAGCTCCTAAAGCAAGAAAAACCAAGATAATGCAACTGAGCCACAAATTGCTTCACAATTACTTTTACCACCTAATTTGGTGCATGAGGCTTGCTCTTTGCATACTGCAATCCTGCGACAAATTCAGGAACAGCCCAAAAGGCCGCAGAATTGATGAGATACTCGTAATCATTTCTCTCATGTTGCAGCTGTGACAGAGGCCCTGGAGAATTTGCCCAGCATGATATTTGCAAATGCCTGTTCGCCTCTGTATTTGCTCAACTGCTGCTGAGGATGATGTTCTTCCTCCCGCCCTACTCCCATCCAGCAGGCACAGCTGTACCACCTGGGAAGTGCAATCTGGACCAACTTTCATGGGATTCCCTGTCAAGGCTTGCTGTCTGCCTGCTGTTGGTGTGTTTGGGACGTGGAGCAACGATCCCACCGCAGCTCAGGCTGTAGTCACTCATGCTCAGCAAGCCAAAGGCTCAGGATGTTACAGGATTTATAGATTTTTTGCAGTGAATTGTGGTGATCATTGATAAGACAGGGAAGTTACAGTAAAACCACTAACTCCACAATGAAAGGGCTTTTATACGCTCTTTTGCAGTGATAGTTAGGGCTGTCAGTTTTGCACAATTCACTTTCAAGCACAAGAGCAGCACAAACTGGTTTAAAACGATTTCTGAATGATGAATGCTGACTTGAAAGGTTTCCAGTACAACATAATTACTCTGCATTAATGTGCAATACACAATGGCCTATATCTATCTCAATGGGAATCTCAGTGGAGCTTCGTGGGCTCCGATCCAAGTACCCTCCGTCAGGAGTCATGCCGAGTCCCACAGGCTGACAGACAAATAGATCCCATATTCATTCCTGAATTATTTCTGTGCAGAATCAGATACAAGAGATCCAGGGTCATATTCACTGGTGTGTGGCAGCACACAATTGTACTCAGCTGTAGTGAATACAGACCATTTTATTGTCTCTCCATGGCCTGATATATTTTGGTTTAGCTAATATATGCACCCCTTAATCTTTAGTCACGCAGAGACAGACAACTCTAATGAACTCCCTACAGCTTTAGATGAAAATACATTTCCAATAAGTGAGGTCAGGGAGGAGAGACTCAACCACTTCTCCTGAGCAAAGGCCAAATTGAATGAAGAATAAATTTACTTATTTCCAGCTAAACACCACATACTTTGAGATTTCACCTAGCCCTCAAAATGATCTGTAATCCTCTATAATGATTGTCCTTCTGCAAAGACCCTCCCAGTACTGTTGTTGGGTGGATAATGAAATACTCGGGTTCAACTTTCACATCCTCCTGATAAGCTTTTGAATATCTCAACGTTTGGCAGTTATTGCTTTTTTTTATCACTGCTAGAGGGCCAGGTACCCTGGCGATGAGCAGAGAGAATAAATGCATTCAGGAAAAAAAAAAACTCTTACTAATCAGCTCTTGTTCCAGAGTTAAAACTTCTCTCCAAAGCTGAGAGCTATTAGAAGCAGGGATTTTCACCTGGGCTCATTTCCAGTCAGCATGTATTAGTTCTGTATCACCATGCTGCTCTTAGCGCAGGGGTCATGGCACACTGCAACCTCATGGGAAAGAGCTGGTGGGACACTAGGCAAATGAGAGCAGCCCTTTTGCAGCCAGCAAGTCCTCCTCCAGCATCTCCAGCCCACAGGATGGAGGGCCAATATCTTATTAACACTGGGGGCAATTCCGCTTCCCTGTTTGGTTTTGTGCTGCCAAATGCCTGGGGCGGAGGCAGAGGTGAAGGGGCTGTTAAAAGGACTTGGAGGAGTAAAAACAACGGTACAGAGAAATGCACTGCAGATAGGCAGCTTCAAATGCATGAAGATAAAAATGGCTGGACACATCCCAGGTGGAGCAAATTATTCTTTGCAGAGTTAAGCCTTGGATCAAAGAAGACCTTAAACCTCCAAGACCCGGGAAAGCAGAGAAGGTTTGGGTGGGCAAGTTTGGGTGATTTGGTGTAGTGGCAAAAAGAGATGTAGAGCAAAGGAGGATTCCCTTCAACATAGTCAGGGCAGGCCATGAACACATGAGTTTATTACTCACTGCAAGCAATTAGCTGCCTGATACACAGCAAGAGAAGGTTAAGGTTGTGCAGAAGATGTAGGATCCATTTTCAGTTGAGGAAGCAAGTTTTATATGAAGATACAACCTCTTGATTCCTCTCCACCCTCAAACTTTTGAATCAGCTTTCCAATTTTAACCACACTCAAAAGAGGGTTAAATGCCTCCAAGATAATGGTCCTACTGACTGAATGTCTCTATCTGTTCCAAATAGCCCCTGGCTGTCTGGCAGATCACCTCACCCTTATCTCCCACCAAGCCAGCTGCCCACCAAAGCCGCTCTATCACTCCCCCTCCTCAGCAGGACGAGAAGAGAAAATTATGACAAAAGACTCATGGGTCAAGATAAGGACAGGGAGATCACTCAGCAATTACCATCAAAGGCAAAACAGATTCAACCTGGGGACAATAATTTAATTTATTAGCAACCAAATCAGAGTAGGATAATGAGAAATAAAACTAAATCTTAAAACACTTTCCTCTCTACCCATCCCTTCTTCCCAGGATCAACTTCACTCCCAATTTTTCTACCTCCTCCCCTTGAGCAGCACAGGGGAACGGGGAACGGAGGTTGTGGTCAGTTCATCACATCTCTCTGCCACTGCTTCCTCCTCAGGGGGAGGACTCCTCACACCCTTCCCCAGCTCCAGCATGGGGTCTCTCCCACGGGAGACAGTCCTCCATGGATTCTTCAACATGAGTCCCTCCCACAGTCTGCAGTTCTTCACGAACTGCTCCACCATGGGTCCCTTCCACGGAGTGCAGTCCTTCATGAACAGGCTGCCCCAGCATGGGTCCCGCACGGGGTCACAAATCCTGCCAACAAACCTGCTCCAGCCTGGGATTCTCTTCCCATGGGTCCAGGGGTCCTGCCAGGAGCCTGCTCCAGCATGGGTTTCCCACAGGATCACCGCCTCCTTTGGGCATCCACCTCTTCTAGTGTGGGGGTCCTCCCATGGGCCTCAGGTGGCTATCTGATCCACCATTAACCTCCAGGGGCTGCAGTGGGACAGCCTGCCTCACCAGGGTCTTCACCACAGGCTGCAGGAGAATCTCTGCTCCAGCAACTGCAGCACCTCCTCCCCCTTGGTGAGCATCTCCTCCCTGACACTGGTGCCTGCAGAGTTGTTTCTCTCACGTATTTTCACTCCTCTCTGCAGTTCCACAGTTTCTTTTTTTCTCCTTCAATAAATTATTCCAGAGGTGCTATGACTGTCACTGATGGGCTTGACCTTGGTCAGTGGTGGGTCTGTCTTGGAGCCATCTGGCATTGGCTCTGTCAGACATAGGGTAAGCTTCTAGCAGCTTCTCATAGAAGCCACCCCTGTAGACCCTCGCTACCAAAAGCTTGCCAGACAAGCCCAATGCACCAGTACACAGAGGATAGAAGAATTATGAGCCACAGCGGTTTCTGAGCTATTTTTCACCAGTTGATGCCCCAGTCTTCAACGCAAAAGCTTTTCACAAGCTCAAAACCCACCAAATTCACAGCAGGGGTAACACAAGGGGATTAGAACTCTGGGGTTGTGACTAGGTGCCTGGGGGAGGAAAGTTCTGAACTGAAATCCCAGGAAACAGGACTTGGACCTCAAGGATGGTTCACCCCATAATGAGACAGCAAACCATGTAAACTAACTAAATAAAATATATTAAGTAGTGGATGAAGCTGAACTTTTTCGGTCCTGGAGCAGGCCTAGCGCAGAAGGAACAGAGACTCAAGGCCTCTTGTGAGAGCAAAAGGATGTTCTAGCAATTAGGACATTCACTTGGAGTTTAAGACATCCATGAACATCCTCTCTACCCCAGATTTCCTACTTGGCCTTGTACACGTTGTCCACCCTCTGCCAATTTCCCATCTGTTGAACCTTCCCACCTCAAAATCATCAATAAATCACTATAGCCCTTTCTGATTTTATCATACTTGAGGTCTTTGTGTTGTTTCTGTGAAGACAACAAAACTGGCAACGTAGGCAGGTATACTGAAAAAACTGTATTTTAACCAAAAACACGCAGCTGAAATCCCAGGACTGACTCACACATCTCTTTTCCCAGAAGTACCAGCCTCTTCCAGCTATTTTGCATCCCACAGAACTCTTTTCCTTGGCTTTTTTCAGAGCTGTGGGGCCAATGCTCTTTCATTTGCATCCCTGGTTTCCTGAAGGGTCTCCATGTCTGCTTTCAGGGTTTTGTTTTAATTGCTCCTTCCTTATCAACCCCATCCTCAAAGGTCATACATAACCTTGCCATCACCAGAAATCTATTTAAACAAACAACACCTGGTGAAAGCCCTTCTCACAGGCACATTATATGTGGGGAGAGGTCAGGACCGTATCAAATGCGCAGCTCCCTTGGGGAACAGTTTCCCTTTCCAGGCCAGGTTTATAGGAAGTAACTGATATAATTTGAAAAAGCTCATTCTTTCAAAAGCTGATTTTTGATAAGTTCTTTTTTTTCAGGAAAAAATTCCCCAGGCTTGGAATATTAGCACTGCAAACCCCAACAGCTGAACAGTTATTGACTTTTACACTGGTGGGCTGAGCGGCTGGGAAGGAGAGAGCGCCTCCGTGACTAAGAGCCTGTCTTCCTATCAGGCTTAATGTCAGAGACAAATGCCTTGGGGTTCTGCCCAGTTTCTGATTCCCGGGTGTAGTGCTGAGACCTGCAGCCCTACTGAGGATTTGCAAAAAGAGCAGGCAGGGTTTGTCTAAACCCCTGTTTGCAGAGGACAGGTCTCCTTTCTAGACCAGCTCATGAGCACAGTACAACCAGCATCAAATCCCACTTCTCCTCAGATGCCTGAGGACCCCGATAGCACAGCAGGGTTGTTTGCACAGACCAGCAGGAAGTAGCCTTTGGCCAGTAAGAGGAGTTATTACTACTCCCCAAGGAACTTTGCAACTTTGCAATGTGGTTTCTGGCTTGATTCTATTCTGCTTTGTGTTTAAAGTAATCTCCATCGGCACTCGCTTTCCATCCTGCCTCCAAGCACCACAGCCAGCACTTGCAGACATGCTAACGGCCCCTTCAGTGGCTCAGCACGGGTCCTGCCGATCCCATCCCATCCCATCCCATCCCATCCCATCCCATCCCATCCCATCTCATCCCACTGAATTCAAAGGAAAGCAGCAAAACACCATGCACACTTTAAAATGATGTCACTCAGAATAATGCAAAACAATTGGCAGTGCCACTTTTACCAACCCCAGGGCCAGAAAAAAAAAAAAAAAAAATTATTGCAGCTATTCTCTGTTTTATTTGCAGAAGAATCGGTCTGACTTTGACCCAGGTGAAGCCTGGCCAAGTCTTGCAACTCTTTTCCCAAGCCCAAAAGACAATCACCTTTGGGTGTCTAAATGACATGTCTAGCTCCTTGTTATGGTTTGAGAAAACCCATAACAATCTATTGTCATTTAGACAATTATTCTACCACCCAATGACCCTTTTCCACGCGGGAAGGGGAGTTGAGGAACACAAAGAAACACAAGGGTTGAAATATAAATAGATTAAATTGACGAAATAATTAACAATAATAGTAAAGAACCAGTATTAATCCCAATACTGATATAAGATACACAAGAATTATACTCAGCCAATTCTCTCAGCAGGAAGCTGTGCACTCCCAGCAGGGACAGCAAATGGCGGACACTGCCAGCGCAATGGCTTCAGGAGGAAGGGAAGGCCTCAGGGGTCCAGCACCGGGGCAAGGAGTTGTCTGGACCTGCCACCAACAAGGGAGAAAGAGCTACGCAGCAAACTTTTCTAATTTATATTGAATGTGATGTTCATGGTATGAAATAATCCTGTTGGCCAGCCTGGGTCAAATGCCCAGGCCTTGCTCCTCCTTGTCCCTGCACCTGGCAAGGCTTGAAAATATTAAGACCTTGAATCCCACAGAGCCTGGCTGGCTGTAAAGTTAATATTTTCACAAATTCAGACACTAGAGTCTTCTAGAAGTGCAATTTCCCCCAATATTAGAAGAAAAGTTAGTCCTGTATCTCTCAACCCAGGACACTCTTCTATAACTCTCATCCTATTACCAAAACAACACCCTCTAGTCAGCCTCATTTTAGCAGATAAGTCCTTCTGGGTACCTGAGAATTCAGTAGTCTAGCAGTGGGCTCAAAGACCTCCAGCTCCAGGTTCACGTCCACCTGTGACCTTGCCCAAGGCAGCACGGCAAAGCAGGGGGGGGAAGCAGTGGATCTGGCCGGGAGGGTTGGCTCAGCCGGCACATGCTCTCCCAAATACTCTCTCAAATACATTTCTGCTGAAGCTGCTCTCAGGAGTTAAAGGCAGCAGAATCCCCACTTTATTTTAAATTCTGACAATACAGCTAAACACTGCGGTTTTGTCAGATCTCAAAAGAGTTGTCTTCGCTACTGAAAAACAGTTATATTTCTTTTTGGTGGAAGGTAGCTAATGGCCAGCTGCTCTCTTGAGGTAAACAACACAGCCAAGATGGAGGACTTGACTTTTACTGTGGGTAAACTCATCAAGGTCAATGTTCTTGAAGTTGACCTCTGCAAATCTATCTCACAGGGTGCTTTAGTTTTACTGCCTCATTTGTGTTTTTACCTCAGGATATTGGATGAGCACTGGTTCCCTTGGGGTTGAAGAAAAGATTTTAAAAATTTAGCAATAAAGACAAGACCAAACAATCCTCTTCAAGGAGAAAATGTCCCTACAGGGGCTAAAACAGCTGTTCTTTGTATAAGTCAACCAACACAGATGTATATGCTTTTCCCCACTGGCAGAAAACTATGTAAACCAAAGAGAAAAGCTTGCACCCTCTAGGAAATACTATCACCAGAAATCACTAGGAAAGTGTGTTTGTCTTACACAAATCTACTAGCTCTTTCACAGCAAAAATGTGGAGGAAATATTTATAATGCCAGCAAGTTAACAACATTTTTACAGGAGATATTCTACTCCTGGTAAAAACCCAAATACAAAAATACAGCCCTAGATTTGGGGCCAATAAAATTAATGTGAAATTGAAAAGAAAAAAGTGCTTGCTGTTTGAAAAATTACATTATGCTTTGTTATGAGTAACACAAGGAGAGTAATTGTTTTTAAGAAGCCTGTCTCCAACGCAAGACTGCTTAAAATCATTTAAGCATTACATCTTAAAAGCATACACAGGGTTGAAAACTGAGCTAAATCACATTTTTCCTTCTGCCACGCACATATAAATACCAAGTGATACAGCTGAAATCAGGGAGTTGTTGTTTGCTTTCCAAAGCAGTTGTGGAGACTTTGGCCCACTGATATTTTAAGACCAATGTGTAAAGGGATGTGGATGTCCAGTCTGTGCCCTGGGTTTTTCAAACACAAGTGGTGAGTTCTGGGAGAGGTTGTAGGGATTTTCTCTACCACCATCAATTACACCTCTCCTTCCAATGAAACAGACAAACAAAAAGTTTAGATACTAGAATCTTTAACCTACTGGCTCTTGAATTTTCGTCAAGAGATTTCCATCTTTAAATAATGTATTAATTTGACCTGAGCAAAAGAAGTAATAGTTAAAGGAGAGCACAGAACTCCCAGCAAAGTTTTCCCTTTCCTTGCCCTTCCTTGTAGAATAAAACTATCCGTTTTCACAGAGACTTTCAAGCAACATAGTGCTACAAACACAACATGATTCTCTGATGTAGGTAGGGCAGGAAGTTTTATTATCTTCATCTAATATAAGTGAGCATAAAATAACGTCAATCTTTGTAGATATGCGTAGCTGCATATCTACCCTCTGACCATCCATGCTCTCATCTCTTTCTGGAAAATCCCCTTGGGCTCAGAATGTACATCATCAAGAAACGGCATAAACCCATTATTTTAGCATGTGTGTAATTTAAGGAATGAGAATACGTTCTTTAATAGGGTGTTAGCTGGCTGTTTACTGAAGAAATTGTCTCTTGCTGGAGGTCATTTTCAACTGCACTGTGAGATCTGCTTTAAGGACACTGCTTAGTGCAATCAGAGCAGTGTCAGGAAGGTCTGAAGAAATAGGCTTTCCAAAGATTTATTTATTTTTTTTACAGAGGAAGTTGCTTTAACCTAGATACCTACTCAGAAAATATATTTTCTTTTCTTAGGTTCTTTGACTTCAGGAGAACAATAAATTCCCAAGAGTTCTTACAAAGATCAATCATGCCTCTTTGTTTCAATGGCATATTTTGAAGTTTTGCCTCCAGAATATTGATAAGAATCAAAGTAACTTTTGATATATGGCATTATATGCTCAAGGAATAAGATCCCTCTCAAGTTAGACTGTCTGCAGACAACTCAGACCACCCACTTTCAGCTTAAACACAGCCTGTTCAAAGTCTGCCGTAATTCAGATCAGAGCAGTAGCTGTCTGCTCAAACCGTGAGATCTTGGCATTCATCAGATATGTCCAGCGCACATATGATAACACAGCTTAAACTGCCCAGGGCCACTGAAAGGCAGGTGAGGGAGAGTTAGGAAATATCAAAGTTGGAAACAGCCTAATCTTCAACTCAGCACACTATGCATTTTGAATTTCACATGCATTCCACAAAATTCCCCATATCCCCAAAGCTTTAACCCAGTCACTTTGCAACATATGTGTGTTTTATTTAAAAATAAATTATTCAGTATTATTTTTCCTTTCTTGTAGCCAGCTGGCAACATTGTCAGTTAATTCTACAGAAGCCAACATAACCTCCTATTAGTTACAGTGTTGTCCATTTGTCTACATCTTCAACTAATTTTCTGCAAAGCCTTTTGACAATGCATGCAGTTGACTTTTTAGGCAGTTAACCCAGTTGTCTAGGGACTTCACACTGACACTACCAAGATTTTGGCCGTGCATCTCCTAGGCTCTTTGCCAATGATGCTTGGAGATGGGCACATCACCTAAACTGATTCAGTTGCCTCCTCCAGCTAAGAGCTACCACTCAGCTGCTGATTTTAGGGAACTGACTGTGAGGGAAAGATCTAGTGCACAGATAAAGCACTGAACTAATGTGTAAGAGATATTGCAAAGGGAAACTGGCAGCTACAGCAAACAGCGCAATGGGAACAACAGTGTCGGGGTTGCTAGCTGTCAGAAAACCCCTGGCAAGGAGAACTGAGCAATGTTTGATCAGGAATAAAGAATAAGCCAGAACTCCTTGCTAGACAGCTACATAAGACTATGACAGGCCTTCACCTTGAATATTGTATTTGTTTGTCTTTCACCATCTCCACAAGGTGAGCACAAGCACTTGGCACAGAGGAAGTTGACCAAGAGATTTGGGGATACAGAAGCTGCTCAGCACCAGAAAACAGAGACATGGCTCTGTTAACCCCAGAAAATGAGAAAAGGGAGAAAATTAAGTTCATGAATGACCCAGGGGAGGTAAACCAGTAGGTTTTACTCACTACCCCACAGATTTCAAAAGCTGAGGGTCAGCCCATGAAATTATCAGTGGCAGATAAAAACCACAGCAACAAATAGCCACGAAAAAAGATAGCTGCTTCATCACACATTATGGGTTAACCATAGTGCTTGTCACATCAGGACACAGTGATGGCTGGATGTTTCCTTTGCTTAAGCAATGTTTGAGCCATATTCATAGAACAAATGCCCCTCAAGGTCTGTTAAAAACACAGATACCTTCTTCCACCAGTGAACTCTGCATTGCAAGTCTATCAGAGAGTTATCACTATATGCCACTTTTGTCCTGCTATTTTTCCATAGGAATCTGCTGCTGATTATGGCTGGAGGTAAATCAAGGTATACTTTTTTACATCTCTGCTTTTCACCCAACCCAATACAGCTGCTACACTTGTCTACAACCAGGGTCTGTACCTCCCCAGATAAGAGATGGTTTCTTCACCCACTGTGCATGCTTGATTGATACCTTTTACTTCTTCAGCTGATAGAGAAGTTTTGCCTGTCCTGAACATCACCAATGAGCTGGAAAGGGCTTTACCACACAGGTTTGCCTTCTTGCCTGGGTGGGGATTTTCTGCAGGGTAGCAGCCTGGGAAGCTGGAGCCACTTGCACATTTGTCATATTTGAGAAAGGCAGGGAAAGATCTCAGAGGATTTAGGCACAAGTGACACGATGTGAGCACTTGATGCAAACACGTGCCAACAAGGCTGCTGGTGTGTCACTGAGAGGACAGGGACTCCTGGGGCATGCTGGGGGACTGAACAGAGACAGTGATGTACATGACAGGCTACAGCAGCAGGGCTTCCCCTGCATTTCAGGAGATGCCAAAAATCCTTATGAAGTCATGAGGAGTTATGTGTGGCTTTGGGTAAGACAGTGCCTCCTCCAAGGAAAGGGCATCAAGGTTCCTCCAGACCTGGACGTTGTGCCCTGAACCAGATAGGGCCAGAAAGGCTAATCTGTCTACTTCATACTCTTGCCTCTCTAGGATCAATAACCATCACAGGCCAATCTCATGGGGTGGACCCAGGACAACATGTACTGTCAGACAAGATTATTTTTCAGTATCCAGCAGGAGATACCATTTTTCTGGGAAAAGCAGTACCTTCCCACAGCAAGAATTGTGATCCATCACAATATTTGCCTTGCACTGCTTAACATGGTCAAATGCAGGCTGGCTGGCAGCCCAGCGCCTGCTCAGCATCTGCCCTGTTCAAAGCCTCCCAAGCAGGGAGGACACAGGCTGGAGGATTCATCACATCTTTGTTTAAAGGTCACCATGCGTATCTGCAGCTCACATGATGGGAAGATCTTGTGCCTATAGGCCAAGCTGAGCTGAGATTCTGGAAATGAACATATGGAAGCCCTGCTAGAGTGCAAAAGGGAGGTGAGGAGGGCAGTAGGCAGGAAAAAATCCTGAATTTCCTAACTCCTAGTAGGGAAAGCAAGAGGTTTGAGGTGCCTTTGTGGGGCCAGGTAGAGAAAAGTTGCCAGGGCTCAAACTGCATAGAGCTAGAAGAAGAGAAAGCACCACCTTCCAAAGTCCGTGGAGAGAGGAAGGGACAAGGGTGGCAGAGCACTGGAATAGGCTGTCCAGAGACGTGGTAGAGTCTCATTCTCTGGAGACATTCAAAACATGGACATGTTCCTGTGCAACCTGCTCTGGGTGAACCTGCTTTGGCAGAGTTGGACTAGATGATCTCCAGAGGTCCCTTCCAATCCCATATCATTCTGTGATTCTGTGACAAGTGGACAGGTTGGACATTGGTAAAAGGTTCTTCACTGAGAGGATGGTTGGTAACTGGAACAGGATCCCCAGGGAAGTACTCACAGCACCAAGCCTGGCAGATTTCAAGGGGCATCTGGACGACACTCTTGGTCATATGGTTTAGGTTTAGGTAGTCCTACAGCTACCATAGTATCCTACAAGTACCATTCACTACAGTCAAAGTCTTATGGTCATGAGCCAGCAGCTCCCGGGGTAGATAAAAATCCTGAGGCAAAGGGAATCTGGGAATCACAAATAAAACAACATGAAGGATGGCCACCTGAAGAGCAACACAAAGGAAATGGAGCCATTCCAGCCAGTAAGTCAGCCCCATTAGGTGCCCAGCTGAAGTGCCTTTACACAAATGCACGCAGCATTGGGAACAAGCAAGAGGAGTTAGAGATGTGCGCACGCCTCCAGGACTACAATCTTATTACCGAGGCATTACCGAGACGTGGTGGGATGACTATTATGACTGGAGTGTTGGAATGGAGGGTTACAGACTCTTCAGGAAGGACAGGATGGGAAGAGGGGGAGGGGGTGTGGCCCTCTATGTCACTGACCAGTTGGAGTGTGTGGAGCTCCACCTGGGGATGGATGAAGACTTGATGGATGGAAGAGCTTGTGGGTCAGGATTAAAGGGACCACAGGGGCAAGTGATGTTACAGTTGGAGTCTGCTACAGACCACCAGATCAGGGTGACAGGGAGGATGAGGCCCTCTATAGACAGATAGGAGCAGCATCGCGCTCGCACACCCTGGTCTTCATGGGGGACTTCAACCACCCCGATATCTGTTGGAAGGACAACACAGCAGGGCACAAGAAATCCAGGAAGTTCTTGGAATGTGTTGATGATAACTTTCTTCTTCAAACAATTGAGGAGCCAACAAGGAAAGGAGCTGTGCTGGATCTTGTCCTTACTAAAAAGGAGGGGATGGTGGGGAATGTCAAGTTCAAGGGTAGCCTTGGCTGTAGTGATCATGAAATGGTAGAATTCAAGATTCATAGGACAGTGAGGAGGGTGTGCAGCAAGCTCGCTACCCTGTACTTCAGAAGAGCAGGCTTTGGTCTCCTGAGAGATCTGATTGGGAGGATAGTGTGGGAAAAAGAACTGGAGGGGAGAGGGGCCCAAGAGGGCTGGCTGGTGTTCAAGGATTGCCTCCTCCAAGCTCAGGAGAGGTGCATCCCAAAAAAGAAAAAGTCAGGCAAAATAGCCAGCAGGCCTGCGTGGATAAATAAGGAACTGCTGGACAAAGTCAGGACCAAAAAGGAGGCCTACAGAGGGTGGAAGCAGGGACAGGTAGAATGGGCAGAACACAGAGAAACGGTCTGAGTGGTCAGGAACAAGATCAGGCAAGCAAAAGTCCAGGAAGAACTGAATCTAGCCAAGAATATCAAAGACAATAAGAAAAACTTCTATAGATATGTCAGGGACAAAGGCAAGACTAGGAGCCCTCCGGAAGGAAGGGCCCTCTCCGGAAGGAAACGGGAGACCTGGTCACCCAGGATATGGATAAGGCTGAGCTACTGAACAACTTCTTTGCCTCAGTCTTCACTGGCAAGAGCTCAAACCACACTGCCCAAGTAACAGAAGGCAAAAACAGGGGTTCTGCAAATGAAGAACTACCCACAGTACAGGAAGATCAGGTTTGAGACCTCTTTAGGAACCTGAAGGTGCATAAGTCCATGGGACCTGATGAAATCCATCCACGGGTCCCGAGGGAGCTGGCAGATGAAGTTGCTAAGCCGCTTTCCATCATATTTGAGAAATTGTGGCAATCTGGCGAAGTTCCCGCAGACTGGAAAAAGACTCAGGGAACTATAGACCAGTCAGTCTCACCTCTGTGCCTGGCAAGATCATGGAGCAGATCCTCCTGGAATCTCTGCTAAGGCACATGGAAAATAAGGAAGTGATTGGAGACAGCCAACATGGCTTCACCAAGGGCAAATCGTGCCTGACAAACTTGGTGGCCTTTTATGATACTGCCACACACTTGGTGGACAAGGGCAGAGCAACAGATCTCATCTGCCTGGACTTGTGCAAAGTGTTCAACACTGTCCCGCATGACATCCTGGTCTCAAAATTGGAAACTAATGGATTCAATGGGTGGACCACTCGGTGGATAAGGAGCTGGCTGGATGGCCGCACTCAAAGGGTTGTGGTCAATGGCTCAATGTCCAATCGGTGGCCAGTGATAAGTGGTGTTCCTCAGGGGTCGGTGCTGGGACCAGTGCTGTTTAACATCTTTTCTGGAGACATGGACAGTGGGGTAGAGTGCACCCTCAGCAAGTTTGCCAATGACACCAAGCTGGGTGGTGCAGTCGACACACTGGAGGGAAGGGATGCCATCCAGAGGGACCTGGACAGGCTGGAGAGGTGGGCTTGTGCAAATTGCATGAAGTTTAACCAAGCCAAGTGCAGGGTCCTGCACCTCGGACCTGGCAATCCAAGGCACAAATACAGGTTGGGCAGAGAATGGACTGAGAGCAGCCCTGAGGAGAAGGACTTGCGGGTGTTGGTGGATGAGAAGCTCAACATGAGCTGGCAGTGTGCGCTGGCAGCCCATAAAGCCAACCCCATCCTGGGCTGCATCAAGAGAAGTGTTGCCAGCTGGTCATGGGAGGTGATTCTGCTCCTCTGTTCTGCACTCGTGAGACCCCACCTGGGGCACTGTGTCCAGCTCTGGAGTCCTCAGCATGGGAAGGACATTGATCTGTTGGAACAGATCCAGAGGAGGGCCACGAATGTGATCAAAGGGATGGAGCACCTCTGCTGTGAAAACAGGCTGAGAGAGCTGGGGTTGTTCAGCCTAGAGAAGAGAAGGCTCCGGAGAGACCTTACAATGGCCTTTCAATATCTGAAGGAGCTACAGGAGAGCTGAGGAGGGACTCTTTGTCAGGAAGAGCAGTGACAGGACAAGGGGGAACGGTTTCAAATTGGAAGAGGGGAGATTTAGATGAGATATTAGGAAGAAATTCTTTGCTGTGAGGGTGGTGAGACACTGGAACAGGTTACCCAGGGAAGTTGTGGCTGTCCCATCCATGGAGGGGTTCAAGGCCAGGCTGGATGGGGCTTTGAGCAACCTGGTCTGGTGGGAGGTGTCTCTGCCCATGGCAGGGGGGTTGGAACTCAATGATCTTCAAGGTCCCTTCCAACCCAAACCATTCTATGATTCTATGTTTCTACAAGGAGCAGGGAGTTCAACTCAATGATACTTATGGATCCCTTCCAACTTGAGATGATCTATGATTCTATGAAGCAGGCTGCCAGTAAGAGGAGAAAAAAACCACCACACAGTAGAAAAAGGCTGGAAGATAGAAAGCAAAAGTGTGTTCAATAAAGACTTTTCCCCTTTCTTGAAGGCTCATGCCAAGGCAGCCAGGAGTTCCTGGGCACACACAGAGGCTTCTCGGCCGCAAAGCTGTTCTCCTGGAGCAGTAGTAAACAACACCAGGTGACAGTGCTGAGAGAGACTTGTTTCAGCCAGTTAGGGCAGAACTGCAGAGACACAGTGCGGGGCTGTGCACAGGTACCTGCCCAAGTGCAGTGAGGATGCATCTTTCCTCCTTCTTTCTTGTTGCCCAGTTCGTTGTCCATCTGTCTGGCAAGACCAGCAAGCTGTGTGTGCACAAACTCATCAAAGTATAGGGATGCATTTATGCATCACATAAGTATAGGGATGTACTTAGGCATCACACACACAGCCATGTGCAGGGGGATGCCACAGAGCCCACTGTGAGAGAGGACAGGGCCACCATAGGCACAGGACTAGCTCTCCCTGCTGCCATAACCTGCTTAAACACCCTCCCCATGCTTGCCAGGGGAGGTTTGTTTGAGAAATTGTTCCCCCCACACACACACTTCACGCACTTTACCTTCACTGCAAGTCCTCTGCATTTCACATCCTGGCTGCCCAGGGCTGCTTTTTCAACCCAACCTCTTGCAGCACACCATGAAAAGCTGTGTACAGCGTATGTACGTGTAAGGAGACACATGGTGGTGTGCGGTGATGAAATGGCTGTTTCAAGAGGCCAGCAGCAGCACTGAGAGTTATTGCAGATCTAGCCCATTTATTTTCTACAGCTTTACATATTTTCAATAGCTGCCCAAGCCACATCCTTACCTATAACACAGGCTGCTTTCAGCAGCACTTGGGAAAGGGAGAGGTTGCAAATCAAATGTTGTTTCTGAGGGAGCTCTCTTTGCTCCAGGGTAGCCCAGATTTCACTTACTTTTAACAAGTTTTCAAGAGGGTTTCCAGCTGTGTGTGTAGGGAGCTGCAGAGTGTGACTGTGAGGGGTTAATGCCTCTGATGGCTGGCACAGACCGCCAGCACTGAAGACATCCATCCACCCCATTTCAAACCCAATAAAGCATGACAAGCTCCAGCCACAGGACACTGGGGACTGGACAGGCTTGAGAGGTGGGCCCATGCAAACCTCGTGAAGTTCAACCAGGCCAAGTGCAAGGTCCTGCAGCTGGGTCACGGCAATCCCGGACACAAATACAGGCTGGGCAGAGAATGGATTGAGAGCAGCCCTGAGGAGAAGGACTTGGGGATGTTGGTAGATGAGGAGCTCAACGTGAGCCAGCAATGTGTGTTGGCAGCCCAGAAAGCCAACCACATCCTGGGCTGCATCAAAAGTGTGGCCAGCAGGTCGAGGGAGATGACTCTGCCCCTCTTCTCTACTCTGGTGAGACCCCACCTGGAGCACTGTGTCCAGCTCTGGAATCCTCAGCACAGGAAGGACATGAACCTGTTGGAACGGGTCCAGCAGAGGGCCATGAAGATGCTCAGAGGGATGGAGCACCTCTGCTATGAGGACAGGCTGAGAGAGTTGGAGTTGTTCAGCCTGGAGAAGAGAAGGCTCCGGGGAGATCTTATAGTGGCCTTCCAGTACCTGAAAGGGGCTACAGGAGAGATGGGGAGGGACTCCTTGTCAGGAAGTGGAGCCATAGGACGACTGGTAACAGTTTTAAACTGAAAGAGGGGAGATTTAGATTAGATACCAGAAAGAAATTCTTTGCTGTGAGGGTGGTGAGACACTGGAACAGGCTGCCCAGAGAAGCTGTGGCTGCCCCATCCCTGGAGGGGTTCAAGGCCAGGCTGGATGGGGCTTTGAGCAACCTGGTCTGGTGGGAGGTGTCCCTGCCCAGGGCAGGGGGGTTGGAACTCGGTGATCTTTAAGGTCCCATCCCACTCTAACCATGCTATGATTCTATGATTCTATGAAAATGTTTCTCTGAAGCGCAGCAATGTACTAAACTTCTCTGAATCCCCGTCTGCATTTGTCATGTCCGGTCCCCACCTTAAACAGAAGAGTAATTTATTACTGCATCACTTCATTACTTTATTAGCTGTAAACATAGCAAAGGCCCACGCCTATAAAAAGCATGTTTAAGGGAGTAATTAAAGCAGAATAATTGACCGGTTTGAGGCTGCAGGAGGGAACAGAGTGCCCCCCGGTATCCTGTGACAATGAAGGCAACGGTGGTGTTTGAAGAGGGCTGCGGGGAAAGGGAGGGCTTGGTCCAAAGTTACTGAAGTGCATGGGCTGAATTCAGGTGCTTGCTGGAAGTGTAATCTCTTTAATCTTGCCGTGTCTGGCTATGAAGGTCCCCAGAGAGGTGAGGTGGCTGTGGTTTAATCAGAGTCATTGATTTGTTCTCAAGTGCAAGGACTCCCTTTTTCTTGCATGTTTCAGCAAGGTCATTGTTCAGTGCTGGTAATGTATGAAAGCGCAGCAGCTCCCTCAGATTGCTTATTAGTATTCTGTACATTACATGGGATAAATTTGCCATTTCATTTAGAAGGCTCCTGTTTGCATTTTTCTTCCATATCATAGGCCTCATCAGAAGAAAGAGGTGCTACTGGGAAAGATCCAATAAGCATTTATACATATTTACAGAAAATACTGGTCATGGCTTTCTGCTTAAAATTCTGAATAGTCAATGAGCAGCTCATTCTATGCATTGCAAAAGGCAGAAAGGCTAATTTGGAATTAATGCTGTAAATATTTGCAGAAAATGAGGGTTAAAAACCACAGCAGCAAAAAATCCTGCTGTGTACTAGGGTTGGAGAGAACAGCCCAGAGACATACTGGGCCAGAGCCAGCGGGGACCTGGTGCAGGATCCAGTTCAGCAGGACGCTGGGCTGCAGCTCAGGATGCAAAGCACCACCATCTTACAGTGACAGGGCCATTAGTCCCCTGGTAAATCCAATACCCATTTCTTGCCATCATGCATTCCAAATTCCTGATGAATCAAGGCGTTAATGAGTTCATGCACTTAGGCATTAAGTCCAGTGCTGTCCAGAGCAGACCCAAAGTAGCAGGTACTTTATTTCTGTGATGGCTTCTGTGGGAGGACACATTGTTCCTCAAGGCCCCACTTCCGTAAAACGCCATTTGAAGGTAATTCACTTCAGTGCAAAAATATGCTTTAAGGGGTTGTTGAGTCTCAGCAGATCAGCCCTGGACCTGCTCTGGGTTACCCCAAAACTGACAGGCTGTCCCATTGTCCATCTTTTGTCTGCAACAACTTGCTGCCAGGACAATCAGCCACTGGGCGTGAGGACTCAGCCCAGTCTTGCAAGAGCACGGGAAACTCACTGAAACCTTTTGGCTCCACAAATCAAAGGCACAGGCACAGCTACCACAGTGGCTGAGAAAACCCGCACTGGTTCCTGCAAGGCATGATCTAGCCACAAGCTCTTCCTCTTTTTTAATTTTTTTTTAATAATTAGGGAGGTCCTTTTTGCTGATATTTATTTCTAGGTATAATTCATTACAAACCTGTCTTGAGGCTGTCAGCCATTTTTGCTTTTAATTGCCTATTCTGACCATTAATGTGTGCCCATGTTCCTATAGAGGCTGTTAAAAGGTAAACTCTTAAAGTTCCCAGGCTCTCATAATAACAAAGAAAATATCGTTCTCCACACCAGCTAGACTGGTGCCACAATTATGCATTGACTGGCTTGGCTTTAACATTATATCACTTCCTGGTATTTGAAATATTCAGTTAAAAAAAAAAAAAAAGAAGTAAATAAATAAAAAATCTGGTCCCACCAGGAAACAGAGAGAGAGAAAGAAGTCCCAGAGCCTCTGAGCGCTCCTTATAAAGAACTCCCTTAAAATCCTTCCATGAAAAAAAAAAAAAAAGAAAATACAGGAAACAGCTAATAATACTTTTCTACATAAATAAGTAGCTTGTAACTGGCCTTTGGAGAAGCCTGAGCCTGTCAGAGGCCTCTTTGTAAGGCTGAGCACTGATTACATGCTGCTGAGTGCTTTCATGATGATAGCTTTTCACACTACAGCATCTCAAACGCACTTAAAATTAATAAGCCAGGTTGCCTCCTCCCAGGCTGTGCCATCCCGGCAGACATGTATGTAATGTATGTAACCCTGGCAGGTGTCAAGGAGAAGGACCATGGGACTTTCCCAGAGACATTTCTGGGGCTGACAGACTGCACAAGCTCAGGTCCCTGCTGATGTTCACCTCTGCCCTTATACAATAACAAAGGGATTAGACAGTACATCTACCTGCAATGGCAGGAGACGGGATTTGGTGACCCCTGAGGTTGCTCCTGAAAAAGTAAGATAAGCCCTAATGCATACATATCTTTGGGAGAGGAGATTGCTATTAAAGCCTCTTGCAAGCGCTTTAATCCCAGAGGTGGCTCTGCCAGGGCTGTGAGCAGCCCTGATGCGCAGAGCTGATGCTGGGCCAGTCTGGACAGGCTGCTTTGCCAGGCAGCAGAGATGATTTGACAAAAAAATCAGTAACCCCCTGTTCTCCCTCCCCCCCATATTACACATGCAAAAATAACCCTTTTTTTACAGTTCCCAATGGGAAGATGTGGATGCTCGGTTCTGAGGGGAGCCAGAGCCAGGAGCAAAGCTGACCTATGCAAACCTCTCCAACTGCACCATCCAGTTTCATCACCTGTTTTTTGGGGTGCTGGGGACTCCCTAGACTCTTGTGTGAGTTAAACACAGACAGCATAGCTTAGCAGTACAAGGAGATCTGCACCTCCATCCTAACAGGACCTGTTTTCTTGGTCTTTAAACCTGTGATGCTCAGCTTTAGGTATCACGCTCTCTGTGGGATCTTGATTCTCTCGGCTGACTGCACAACAAGGTGGCAAAGAGCATGACTCCTTCTAAGCACATACAAAATCCCCAAAAGACCAAGTTTCATATCCTAAATAGGAAGCAGAATGCTTAAATCAGAAGTCGGGGGCTGGTAACCCCAAGGTGCACCCAAGGGTCCAGGCTCAAGTGCTTGGCTTACAGCTGCCTTTGGAAGGGGGAAAAATGAAAGTGCTCCTGTTCTTTCTTAGCAAGAAATCCTTGGCAGAAATCATTGCAGTTTGCAAGCAGAGACTGATCAAACCCTTGATGCATGTTGAATTGATATGTTATTCCTATGAAGAAACTCCAAACGTAAAAGCTGAGAATAGCTCACTTTTAAATGTGAGCACAAACCTTGAAATTAAGCACCATATTGCTTCACTGGGAGAACAGCCGCAAAAGAGCTCTATTTTCTGACAGCCAACATCCCAAATTAAACAGCTTCCACGTGTGTGGAAAAGGCATTGGGTTCATTATTTGCAGTCCCCCAGTGACAATTTCTAGTCCCCTTTGGTAAATGTCATTACGGTTCCAGACAGACATCTGCACCGTGGGCAAATTGACTGATAAATGTTTCTTGTCAGGAAATCGAACTGTGAGAGACAGGAGGCTCCTGAAGCTGCAGGCAGCTTTGTGGGGGCAGGAGGTCTGGGCAGGCGCATCATCTCTGCAAGAGGGGAGAGACCACTGGATCTTCACAGGGCACCGGGTGAAACCGAACCCTGTCTGATGTGTAAACACGACCTGGTCCAAAGTCCACCGCGCCAGCAGGGAGAGGCTCCAGGTTTCCTGGTTCCAGTTCTCCTTCCTGTTCACTCCAGGTTTTCTACCCCTCTTTCTCAGGTAGCTTTCAGGTCCTTTCCTCGCTCTGTCCGCAACCTGCTTAGCCCTAGACATAACTCTTTCTTTTTTGTTCACCGAAGTGGAGGTTGTCAATGGGTAACTGTGGAAACAGCAGGTGAGTTGTTCCCAGGTTGGTGCAGCTGTGATCATACATGGAGAACTCTGTGTTGATCCCAAATGGATGCTCTTGAGGAAACCAAGGGCCTCACCTACAGCTTGTGGCTCTTCTGTTGGGGTCCAGGACAGGACCTGCACCTCTGGTGAATACCAGCAACAAGATCCAGACCATGCACAGGACATGCTGGATTCACCTGTCTCAGAAACGACATGTTCCTTTTTCCTGCTCATCCCCTGGCACATGACCATGTTCTTGCACAGCATTGCGCACTATCTCCCAAATGAAAGGTGCTGGACAGGAGATAAGGAGCATATAATTTTGGTTCAGGACAGTTGGCCTTTTGCCTTATACTGTGAACTCATATTGTGTTAAACAAACCCTCACTTGGGCCTCCCTCCCTTTCAAACCTTCTGGCACTCAGTGCTCTACCTGAACAGTGAGCAAGAAAGAGAATTTACTTCATTCCCCAAAAGAAAAAAATCTTGATTATAAAAAACCTAATTGCTAAGCAGTTGATTGGGATTGCTAATTTGTCAGCAGAACCATTGTTACCCAGGGCGTTTGGCAGTGACAGCAGACCATTCCTGCGTTACATGCACTGTCGCTGCAGCATGAGAAAAAGCACAAGAAAAGCAGCAGGGCTGACTCTGACCCCACTTTCTCCACTGGCCAAGGCTTGCTTCCAAATTCCACATGGAAAAACTAACAGCAAAAGCAGGCACAACATTTTCTGTAGCAAAACTGTCTTCGTGTTGAAAAATTACCCGCTAAACTCTGCTTTCCAGTAAATGCCAAACTGCTTTTCGTTCATTCCACCACTACAGCTTTTCTTAGTTTATTATTTATGTCTCCTTTCAGAGTTTCCCACCTGCACCATCTCTATCAACGGGCATGAAATAAAAATCAATAGCAGCTGTCCTGCCAGTTGAACGGGACAGCAGCAGCTCCGGTGTTACATCCCAGACAGGAACTGATGGACGATCCTGCTGAGAAAACAGAACCACTTTGTGCTTGCTTGGTGGTTAACTCCAGCTCAGTCTTCTGCAGACCTGAAGACTTTGGGGTCTGGATGTGTGGGGAGAGGGGGAACATCTGATATTTAGGGACATTGGGAGCCAGTAGCACACCTGGAAGGCTGCAAGGAGTGTCACAGCTGGCTGGTCCTGACTGTCCCTTTGCCCCAATGTACCTCTGGTTCACCCCTTCCCAGCAGAGATCTCTTCTTCCAAACTGCCAGCAACAGGGATTCCTAAAGGCAAAACACAGGTGTTTTACTGCCCCCCATACAAGTTCTTCCTCAGCTCCAGGGTTTGGAGCAAGCCAGTGTTTGTCAGTGCCAGTACATACTATGGATCAGTCCCCTATGGCATGGGGAGGCTGGATCTCGAGGTACGTGGCTAAACCTGTATGAAATTCCAGTTCAACTTTGCAGAAGTATTTATACTGTCACTTTGTTAAAAAAAAAAAAAATTATGTACCACCTGGAAAGAATGATCCTGAGTCTTTAAAAGCAGTGATAACGGTGTATATCTTGCGAAGAATGAGAAAGAGCAGAAGACAATTTTGGCTCCTATTCCCAATAGAGACACCTGGAGAAGGTATATGGTACCTCTGGTGCCATAACCAACTTATCTTCAGGAAAAAGGCAAGGTTTTGGCTCTCTGTGCATTTACATTTTAGCTCATCTGCTTCCCACCAGTTTCATCTCTTCTCCCCTGGTAGTGTATTTATAGAGAAACTGAGTGCAGACCAGTTGGTCTGTAGGACAGTTAACTCTCCATGGAGACTGACTGCCCAAAGTGTTTAAGATTATTTGTACTGGTCTGGTATTTGCACAGGGTTATGCAGCAGTGTTCACCCCTGCATGCCTCTGCACGGCAGCTCTGAGATGTCTACGCATGCAGTGTACACGTCTCCAGTGCACAGTAAAGTCCATGTGTGCACCCCCCTGGCAGAGGTGCTTGAGTCTGTGCCCAAAGGCTGAGCAAGCTGCTGCAGCATGCCCAGAGGTACCCTGTTGGGCTCACACAGACTCAATGACACGTCTCCTTGCTGCAGTCCACATCCTTTCCATGTTATGGTACCCAGAAAGGCAGGACATGACTCTCAGCAGAAACTAAATGGAAGTGCACTGGGTCCTGCCACCTTGGCCAGGTGAGCATTGCCCACTCATTTACCACCTCCTTCCAGGGGCACAGGACACCTGCAGAGTCACAGTCTGAGAATACCTAAGGGACACAGAGATTGATAGTGCTGTGGGACAGGAGGCCACAGCAACAGTACCAAGAGAGCACCAAATATCTCAGGAGCCACAGCCAGTGCCAAGCATGAGAATGAATAAATCACAACAAAACACAAAGGAGGCCATGGGACCATTAAGGAGGAGCAAACCACAATTAGCCCCTTTTTGCCGCTTTATTTTGCCCCTTTTTCACCAGTTTCATCTCCCTGTGTGCTGTTTTGCCTGTGTCACCAGCCTTATGGTTTAGCAGGAACAAGCCCAGCCCAGCCCAGATGGGGAACAGCTTGCTGAAACCTGGCACCTCCTGGATCAATTGTATTTATTGCTTAAGCACCATTAGGTCCATCTGAAAACACAGTGGAAGCAGTGTGCTTTCTGGTAGCTGCCAGGTTTTCCCAGGTTTACCTCACGCACAGCTGCTGACAACTTGCACCCAGGAGACAGCCGGTCGCCATGTTTGCTGGTGCTTGGTGGTGCGAATGGAGTCGAAGGGCACCAGGCCCGAGCAGGCCCCGGTGAAAAAGCCATAGAGCTGGAAAAAGGGGAGAGTGTATGAGGGTGACTGGAAGCACCCCGGGCTCAGCTGCAGGTAGGAGCCTCCACACCAGCCCAGCGGCACTGGGAGTCCCCTGGGACCATACACAGGCCTACCATGGAGAAATGCAGGGGGAAACGGAGAACAGAAAGTACAGAATACCTGAGATTGTGTTAAGGCATGTCTGAATCCAAATTAATCCTCTGTAACAGAGAGGAGCGTTGAGTGCCAAGGTAGTTCATGGCTCCTGAATTGCATCCTTCCCTCTGAAGGAGGCTGCACGTGTCCCTGACTACTGCATGTGGAAATCTTTACGTGTCTCACTCTGAGTTATAGGGCTGGAAGGAAATGGGGCATCTCCAGGACTCTCTCTGCCAGGTCCTACCCCCAGGGATGAAACCAAAGCTGCAAGTGCTGGGCTCAGGAGGGTTCATATCTGCACATTCAAGAGCTCTGCAAACAGCCAAAGGGAAAAACTTTCCTCGTTGTCAGACAGAAGCACTGGCATACAGTTGGGCTCAAGCAGGAGAGAGGGAGCCCACAGACACCTGATGCTGAAGGTACATCCTTCCCGGAGCAGATATTTAGAGCACCAGTAATTGGTATACCAGATGTTATCCTCCTTCTCCTCACACTTAACTAGCAGGGAAACATAGGAAAACCTGGACAAAACCTTGAATTCAAGCATTACGTATTGGTCTGAAAACCATCCATCAGGGCTTGAAAGGCAATGGCCTGACAGGCTGTATCAGCGGATGGGGAGGAATTTCTCTGTGGGAGGAAAAGAAACCAACGCCTCTGAAAAAGGTAAGGAAAGTATCCAGAAAGACTCATGTGCAAAATATGAGACAGTAACAGAGGCTTTGCAGAGACACATCCATCTGTGGGGGGATTTCAACCCCCACATGCTTCTGGTGCTGAAGGTGAGTGCACAGGACTCCTGGGGTGCCTGTAAAAGCAGCATCCCCTCTCCATCTCCAATTCAGAGAGCTCATCTAGCAATGGCAGGCTCAGGATTTTATAACTTGTAAGGCATAAGCTTCCCACAAAAAAATTTTAAAAATAATGTAAAAAGCCTCATGTCTTATAAGGCAAATGAATAGTACAGTTGGGATCTGTTCCTTATTCTTTGTACAACGTACTCCTGCACTTTGTAGACTCAGAACAAGGGGAAGACTTACAACAAAAACTCATGACTTCTGCAGAAATCACACCTTCCTAAACTGTGGAGCTGAGCAGGAGCAGAGAGCAGAGACAGAAGCAGAAAAGACTGAATAAACAGTGTGCCTTCTGCTCCGCTGTGCCCCGCGCCAAAGCACAGCCCGAGCCCAACTGCGATGGCACTGGGAGCCGCCAGCTCAGCGGCGCCCACTCGTCCAGGTGCAAAGTTCATTAATTACCCCAGGGCTTTGATTATATATAGAGGGAGCCCTCAGGTCCCTGCTGAGGTCCCACCTTTAAGGCAAAAGCCATTCTTTTCAGTGGCAGTGTCCGGCCGGTGCCTGAGAGCTCACAAGCTCCCTAACCACGTATCCCAAGTGGGGGTCCCACCTCCTCACCAGTCCCCAGCAGACAATTGCACCAGCACCGCTCTGGGCACCAGAGTCCTGTCCCCATCCCTGGAAGGATGAGGCAGAGCCTCGTCAGGAGCAGGAGGGATGCTGTAAAACGCTGTGGTAAATGCGCAGAGCTCCTGCAGGAGCTCGCTGGTAACAGCTTTGGCCTCAGGCTGAGCAGGACCAGGATTTCATCCCCCCTGAGGAAATAATTCTGTTTAACTTCTGAACTCCAAGCTAAAGCAGCCCAGGCAGATATTTGTGGCCCGTGCTGGGACCAGGGGAGGTTTGTGTGCAGGCTCCAGCCAGTCTGCAGAACAACTTTCAGGAAAAACAGTTCATTACAATAAGGCACTTTGTTTCAAACTTCCAGCTTGCTGTGATCCATTGGCCTCCTCACTGCTGTAAGGCTAGGAGTTTTGACACCTCCTTTGCCCAACAGAAACCCTGTGATTTAACAAGCCAGAAAATACATCCTTCTTTCCCCCTTTCATCTTACGAACTGAGAGTTTGCAACCCAATGGGAGCAGCTACCAGCACTGCTGGGACTCTTGATCTGCCGCTGTCTTGTGCCAGTGTTTCTGACCAGTGTACCCACTGGAGACCCAAAATCTGGGACCAAGCATGGCCAATCTGGCTTGGCAGGAGCTCAGTCATTAAGTTGTATTTGTATAAATACAGGAACAACCCACTTGAAGACTAGGAAACAGCAAGGATCTGCTTCATCAGCTCTATGCTCCTGGAGTAACATCAAGCTATCCACAGCAAGTGGAGAGCAGACTGCAACACCACTTAATGTAGGGACATATTTATATGAGTGTTTCCTTGTTCCTCTGCTGACTAGTCAGCTCTTGTGGTTTCTGTAAAAATGACTTGAGCTGCAGAGAAGTGGCTGTGTCCTCAGCAGCTTTAACATTCCCATGATAGCTGCCCTGAGCACAAACCACAGCCTGCACCCTGCATCCAGCCCTTCTCAGCAGGAGAGGGTGAAAGAGGTAATAAACCAGGATGTGATGGACATTAGCTTTGTCAATAAGCTCTCAGCCTCACTGATGATAAGAGGAGGAGGAAGACATAGACTGAGGAGAACATCTGTTTTGTTAGGACAATCTTACCAAGCTTTGAGGTAAGGATTTACTGCCTGGGTTTCCCAAGTTCGGCTGCAGCTTGAAACAGCTTTCCCTTGATGGTTTAGGTTTTCTGGCTTTGGCCCTTCTTCCTGAGCTCTCAGTCTGTTTCGAGCTTCTCCAGACTTGAGGTAAGGTGTACGGGGGAAGTTCTTACTCCACTACATCACCCCAAATGTTTATGCTTGGCGCATACTCAAGAGCACCTCCCCAACTCTTGGGCAGTGGAGGTCAATGTCGAGCAGGTCATCAAGCATGGTCTCAGGAGAGCCCTGGGAAGGCAGCAGGGTGGCCAACAGTTAGGTGGGAACATAACAGTGACATAGCAAGCTACATTGCACAGTTGGTAAAGAAATTATAAATCAGGAATAAAATATGAAGCATACATGAATGCAGACACTGCTGCCAATAATTTCCACTCTTGGCTCAATTACGATTGCTCTTTTTGCAGCTGCACATATGCAGTCATTACAGAGCATTCTACCTAAACACATTTTGTCTTCTTTTTATGTCTGCCAGCTGAATCAAAGGTCTCCACATAAGCAGTGTGCATCATGACACAATCGATGACACTTTCCTGGGGAGCTCTGGATCCCATAAAGCAATAAATTGATTACAGCATGGAAAGATATGCAAGATCCTCATCTTTCTGTGATGGAACAGAGACACAAGTGTTGTCCTCATGAAAAGCTACATCTTTTTCTTTCAAAGGAGAAGCACTGCCCTTGAGCAGGAATGAACTGAGTTATGGCTAACATGATGAACTGGGGTCATCAATAAATACTACCTTCCCTCTAGGATAACTTTCTGGCAGTGAGATCTGAGCACACACCTTGCACCTTCTTTTCTAATGGGAGATGTGCCATGCACAAGGTCATGCAACATGGTTGCATGCTTCTGATCCCACAGACCAGACGCAGCATGTCAGGGGAGTGGGGGCACAACAGAGGACATAACAAGGGGCTGTTTTCTGCCCCCAAACCCTGAATGTGTGTGAGAAAAGCTCGCTCACGAATAGGATGTAAAGAGGACAAAGTCTTCAAAGCAAAGATAAAAATGTATTGAAACAAAATGAGTGAGTCAGACTAATTAGGTGCCCCCCTCCTCCCCTTCCTCCTTTCTCCCCCAAAACAGGCACACCCAGTTACAAAACTTAAGGTATTTATACCTTCCTGTCCTTTTTGCCATTGGTTTCGTACTTTAGGGCTCACATTCTTTCGCGATCAGTTAGCCTGTCACAGGCTTAATCCAGCCCCTTTCCTTTTAGGGAGTCGTTCTCCTAAATTACCCAATCCTGCCCACGCCCCCCCCAGCAGCCAACCTCATCAGTACATCATCCCTCTGGGTACCACATGGCCAAAACCCACAAAATGGCTGAAGTAAAACCCCTGAGTTAATCTCCCACATGTGGGAGGGAGGCTGTAGCACAACAAAACACCAAAGTGGCCATAGCCACCAGAATACAGATCAGCCTAACCCAAGAGGGCATGACTGAGGAAAGAGTCTAAGCTCAGGATAACAATTACCGATATTTCTTCAGCTTCCAACCATTTTCAGCACAAGGGTTTCCCAAGACAGATGTGGTTCCTGTGCAGTTAGCAACCCTGGGTAGATCTCTCCTGTATGAATTTGTTTCATGTTCCCTGGAACCCCCATGAGCTTTTTAGCATCTGTATCCACAGTTGGTCAAGAGGCTGTGGTTGTTCTACAGGCAACAGCCTATCATGGGAAGGTGCACCTCTTTTTGTTTGCTCTGAGTTTCTCCTAGTTTCCTTAGATACTTCCCAGTCTTTCTTGTGGAAAAGAGAATGAAAAGCCGGTTCCAGTCCATCCTGGCAATGTCAATATGTTGTCAAAACTTATGGGGCACACAAAACACTCATGAGGTTTACGATACAAGCTTTTCCTTCTCCCAGGAAGTCTTCCAAAGTAGATGTCTTAAGATGCCCATCTAACAGAGCTAGAAGATATAATTCTCCTGACACATTTGTAAAATAAACACATTTGTAACCCTAATCCTGATTGCTCTGTGACCTCTGTGATATTACGTCATGGTGACTGGCTAGAGGACTTGTGGATTTAGACACATGAAACTGTTCCCAGTTGCAAAGCATTAAATCCAGAGCAAAGTGAGTCCCTGCAGAAAGCTGCAGCATTCAGTGCCCGATAAGTGACCCACCATCACTCTTTCTACACAAGCTGGCGTGAGCTATGGGACACCCCATAATCAAGACTGATGTCCCATGCACTTGGGTCTGTAATACTGTATCTGCGTGTGTAGAAAACAAAAAGTGATGCAGGAAAAAGCCAGTCAAGGAATCTTTCTATATACATCAGAAATCATATTGTTGTTTTTTTTCCAAGCAAGGCAAAAATATCTTCCAAGAATCAGCTGCTGGAAACTACGAGAGCATGCCAGAGAAAGGCCCTCTTTCTATTTCAGACTTGGTCTTAAGCAAAGGTTTTGGGCTCTCTAAGTGGCCACAGCATCCACTGTTCTCATGCTGCTATCACAAGTCCTGCTTAGCAGAAGTATCTTGCTTCCCAGAGATGAATGCACACTTGGCCTGTTCCTTTTCGACAAAATTCAGCTATAAGAGCAAGGTGTCCAGATGCAGACTTGGAGATGTTCTTGAAATCCTGGCTGAAAAATTGTTCTGGAAAGTGAACTTACTAGGGGGAAAAAAAAAAAAAAGATGACCCTGCAAAATCACTGAGATTTAAATATTACAGGATGATTATGCAATGCTATAAGTTCCCAGTGAATAAAACAAGGTTACTTCTTACAACAAATCCAAACCCACAGTTTTACAATGCCTATTCACAGCCACGGGAATTGTCGCAGCCACAATGGCAAAGGCTTAAAATGTAAATTAATGTGTCTATCAAGCTTATCCAGCATTATCCTTATTAATGATAAGCATTTGCAAGGAGACTTTCACACCCAAAAGTTTAAACCAGTCCCTGTTAGAGAGCAAAAAGGAATCAAACACAAGGAGAGCGCACCTGTAGGTGAACGTGGACAGGGTCCTGCAAGGATGCCCACGCTGAGTGCTCTTGGGCATGCAAATCAGCGGAACAGCAGTTCTTCGGTGTCTCTGCTGCATTCATTTTGTCTTGCATTGGTTTGTCGGAAGGGAATTTGTTTCTTCTTAGCTTTCTGCCCCCTTTTAAAATGGCACATTTCACCTCTGGGTCCTTCGTAGGAAATACTGTGCTGCTCCCAGGGACTTTCACTATCAGTGAAAGTCTTGGACAGTAACAGCATCCAAGTTATCGGCTATCCTCCCTGTCATCTCATCTGTTTTCCAAGACTACAGACAGCCTGTTGCATGAAAATCTTATTCTTCTAGATTGTTTGGATAGCAGCTAGTCTCAAGGTTACTTTTGTATATAAATTGCAGATATCATCATATTAGCACCGCTATTGAGGCATTCAAAACCAAATGTAAACAGGAGAGCTCATCAATTTAGCTGCTTCATGGCTAAACCTCACCATTATGCATGGCTGCCTTTCCTTAATGATTACAGTACAGTAGATTCATTATTATTATTTTTAATTTGGTTATATACAACTGCATGATGTCTTTTAATTGCCTTTTTCTTTCAATTGAGCCGCCAAGGGATGTAAGCAAATTATATGGCTTAACAATTCTGCTTGCTGCAGGCAGACTTGTGTGGCCGGTGTACCAAAGACACTGTGAAAACATCACCTTTTACTGGAAGTGTAAACTTAATAAACCCCCCGGAGAGCAATAAAAATGCAGTAGCCAGCAGATTTAACAAGGACATGCTCAGTGCACAGTGTAATCTTATTATGTGCTTAATGCCTGGTGGAATCACAGGAATTTGATTTAGCAACATCAGATTTCAGTTTCTCAAATTATACCGACTGCTTATAAATTAAGACTGTGATTTGGGATAATTGCTTTTCATTTGCATTGGCAAAGCCCATATATTATATGTATTCTCACTACACTTTATATTTTTGAAGTGTCATGGAACATTGCCTTTGAGACTTAAACTGGGGTGATGGAGAGCCTTTCCTTTGCATCAACGACACTCATGTTACTTCCCCATTAAATCTAGGTAAACTTTCTACCCTGGTGATCTTTATATGCTTGAAAGGTCTATTTTATGGTTTCCCAACCCTGATTGAACACAGTGAAAGATGAGTGAGTTTCTGGTGCAAGACTCCCTCTTCCTTGCCATCAATCTGAGCCAGGACAGCAACATTGGAAAGCCCGTGATCTGCAGATGTGAAGAAATAAGTACAATAGTGTCCTCACAACCACACCAACATTATCCTCAGGATTGTTTTCTCTTCACATGACCCTTTTCCGGGCTCTGCACTGCAGTGTGTAAATGAACTGGAGACAATGAGGCAGTGAATGTTAATTACCTCTGAGGAGGGGAGTCGTGATGCCAGCAAGGCCACCACTGAACTAGTAGGTAACAGTAATGCTTGCAGGACTGTGAAGTGGATCAATGAACGGCTGTTGAACTGCATGAGGACATCATGAGCACTTGAGCTTTGGGACAAATCGTTTCATCTCAAAAGAAATGAATTAAATAATTAAATCGAATGGAATGGGCACAGGAATACCTCCGGAAGAAGACAGGAAATACCTTTGCTGCTGACTTTGGCTTCCATGTCTAAGACATCTGTATAATCTTAAATAACCCTCTCTGTGCAAACTACAGTGTACAGTAGCAATACTTGACTTACTGAGAATTATTCAGACTAGCTCATACAGCAGTAATTCCCCAGGCATATTCTGGGCTGGAAAACCTTTACTGCTCCAAAGTCATTAATAGATCACAATGAGTTGATTAAAAAATTAACAAGGTAACAATTTAATTAAGTGCTATGCCATTGGGCAATAAATGTATCTGCAATTGGCAAACACATCGACAAACTTCTATTTACTTCCTGTACAACACGTGCAACCAATGGCTCTCAGCCAAGGCTTGGGGAAAAAAAAGTGTCATTCAAGCATTTTGTGATGGCCATGGATATTTGCTATGAAACACAAATATCATCCTTGTTTTGATGAATTAGAACTGAACACCAGCAAGCCCTTTAGCCAGCGCTCAAGGCGTTAGGTGGCATGTCAGCTGTAGAAACCTCAGAGATAGCTACAGACTTTCCCTGACTCCAGACTTATTTGGAAATATAACTCGCTCCTTAACGATACCGTGTAAAATGACAATTCAGTCTTCTAGTATTTTCCCAGACTTGAACTCATATTTGCCAAGGGAACAAAAAAACGTGAACACTCTCCCAGTAGTTGCTGTGGCAACGGTGCTGCCCAGGGCTTTCCTGCAGTGCTGGGAGCCTTTTCCCAAGGTGAAAAAGAGGTTTGGACTCCATTGCTGCAGCCCTGAGCTCCTCCACAGGCACTGCAGGACACTGCTACAGGTGGATCAGCCTGTGCCACCCTCACCACCTCCAAGACCCTGCAGAGGCAGGACTCTTCCACTGTCTGCATGGTCACAAAAAGGGTTCCCCATGGGTATGCAGACCCCCAGTGTTCCCATAAAGCCCTGGAGAGCCTAACCAGAGATGTTCAGAGAAACATGTGCTCTGGAGCTGGTCTTTCAGAACACAGAAGGGTTTACCCAAGATCAGCAAGAGAGAAACCAAAAATGCCACATCACTGTTAAGCGCTTCCTGGCAGCTGAAACCAGGGAGACCTGTTATAGCCCTTTTTCCATTTCTCCAGTTCTGATTCCCAGAAGGATTGTGTTCAGAGCTGTGTTTCTGGTGCTATTTCGCATGCACTTTTAATCTGTCCCATCTGCACTTAGGGAGATGCAGTTCAGTTGCCTTTCCCACCATAACACCTGACACGTTTATGTGTGCCAGTCCTGCACAACTGTGCTGCACTGTGTTGTTAGCCTTAATTAAGATGTTTTAATAATTGAATAAATGATGTGCCAGACATGGAGTTTAATGTGAGAGAGTAACAAAACAGAGGACATTAACTGTGGCCTTGGAATAAATGTCACCATAAATACCACTAAGCAGGTATCACACAAAAACATCTGCCCTTGACATTAAAAAACATGCTCAGCCACACTGAGAGGGGAATACAATACATAATACATTACACCTTATCTGCATCTCAATACCATTAAATGAGCATGGTTAATGCCTTCATAATCTGCCAGGGAACACTGCGGGCTCTGCATCTGAGCTAATCCATGAAAGAGGAAACTCTCTCATCTTCTGCCCCAAGCAACATGAAATAGCATGGGCTGCCCTTGGCAAAAAGAGATTTTTTTGTGCAATGACATAGAGAGGAGCCAGTTCTGTCACTGGCAATACTTCAAAGAGTGACATCAAATTAGGGAAGGAGAACAAACTCACAGAGATGCTTATTTGTCCCTGTGGAGGGAGGACAGGGGATCCCAGGGGAAGTGAGGGCATGTTTTGGGGAAGCGTATAAGAAATGAGGGATGGAAAAGGGCTGTTCCCCAGGGTATCTCAATGTATCTCACGGAACTGTCTGCTGCTAAGCACATGGCCATCTCCAAAACCCCTGTTTGCACCTGGACACCCAGAACAAGTGGTCCTGTCTCCCATAAATCCATCTATCCACTTTAGCCATGTATAGTCTTTGGCCTCAACTGTTTTAGGGTGCAGGAAATACCCTTCCCAATATACCCTGTAAAGATATACTTCCTTGTGGTTTTACACCACCCTGACATCCTCCCAGACACCTGCTGGGCTATACTTTATTAGGGACAGTGCATAGGCAAGAGCTGTACTCCAGACCCTGCATGGCTTCTCAGATCTCCATCACACCCCTTTTCCAAGCTTTCACTGTGTGGAAGTTTGTAACAGATTTTATACTTTTAATGAGTAAGACTGAACCCATCAAAAGCATTCAGAGACTCCTTGCTTACCCAGGTCCAAATCTAGGGAAGGTAGAGTAAAAGGGACACTTTGGGCCAGGGTGGGCTTTTTGGATGCACACAGTGACTAGCAGGACAGGACAGGAAGACATTGAGCCCACCAGAACTCACAGAGCAGGTTGGAGATTAATTTTCCAGCTTTTAATTTATCTATCTCACCCAAGAGTTCAGTGCTTTCCCTTATTTAAATAAGTATCTTTTTCTTGTGCTTATAATTTTTGTGTTGTAATAAAACAGCTTCAAAGATCAAAAGCTCATAGAGGGTCTTTCAGCACCTTCAAGGAATTAAAATGTGAGCTGGTTCAGAGGGGGGCAGCGCTGCTTCCAAGCAGACATGCATGCACACGTTTCCAACTGATGCTTTGATTTTGAAAGCAAGCAAGGAAACTAACTTGAAAGCCAGCAATTTTCTCTTTTTCTTCTATGGGACAAAAAACTCTAATGAAGATTTTTTTTTGAAAATTTGGGAAAGCAAAATCCAGAGGCAAAGTCCAGGTACGATGCTTTCCTCATTTGCATTTGCACCTGCCGGCAATCAAACTGGAATTTCCTGGTATCTAACAATTCCTGATCCTAGTCAATTTACTGTAAAAGAAATTCCAGATGTAGGCACTAAACTGTTTCTTTAACTGTCCCTGTTGGTAGCAAGATTTGAGGACCATTTCTGTTTATTTGCCCATTGCTAGGGCTACTGGTCCTGCAAAGCAGATCAGCAAAAGCTAGCAGAAACCAGTTGTAAGATTAAGCTGCAGAGAAAAAAGGGGAAAAAATCAAGGTCTCTTAGGGAGAAAATGCTGGTGCCATTGAAATCCACATCAAAACTTCCACTGCGCTTAATAAGGGCATGTTTGGGCCCCATGCCTAGTTCTGTTGGCAAAGGAGCATTATCAGTAAAATGCTAAAGACCCTCAATGGGGCCTGATTTCAGCAAGAAATGAATATGCACAGCTTACCATTCTAGATCTCATTTTGGGCACTGCAATTTGTGATCGCAATCCAAACCGGGAAAGAGAAATCTAAAAGTACAAAAGCCATTTCGCTCCATGTTTAGAAAGAAGCTGGCATGTTTGAAGAAGAGATTTAGATTGAGCTGTGCTTACCCAAAGGATTTTTCTTCATTTTACAAGCCCTAGCAGTTTTTCTCCTGGGACAGAATCACTTCCTGCATAATCCTTGGCCAACATGGGAAGCCACAGCCCTGCAGGTATTTCTGTCACCAGCAGAGATAGGCCAGTCCCAGTTCAGTTTTGGCCCCCATGGGATACGCTTTAGTGTGCTTAGGCTGGATTTTATGTCCTCCAATGTCATTCCTTCACCTCCTTATTTATCATTTGGGAACTTGCCCTCCTGCCCTTTTGGCTTTCCCCTACATCCAGGGGAGGGTCAGCCAGGCTGGGCACGTGTGGCATCACCAGAGGCAGCTGAGGGCTGATGCAGGAGGCACAGCGTGTGCTGCAGGATGTTAGCAGAAGGCAGAGGACTGTTGTCCTCAGCCACGTCTCCTGGCATCCCTCCACCAGGAAGAGCCGGCAAGCTGCTCCGGCAGGCAAGCAGCTCCTGCATTATCTCTGAGAGGGTCTCCAGTGTCACAGTGGGGCGAAACAGGGAAAACAGACCACTCACCCTGTCTCCTGGGTGGCTTAAATGCGAAGTTTAGATTAAACAAACCATGTAATGAAATGTCTTACATTCCCATTAATGGAAATCATAGATGCAATCAGGAAGGACAAAGCATGGGGTCACATTTCCCCCCCTGGCACCATCCCTCTCTTTCACACCCACCCTCATGCACCCCGCACGTACACAAACACACAACCTCTCTCCTCCTGGCATGCACCCCTTTGCATTTATAGGTAGGATGTTCCTCCCAAGCTGCAACCTGCGGTACCACAGCAGTGCCAGGGCCAGTGAAGTAAAATGGTCCAGCCTGCTTGGGATAGCCAGGGCTTCTAAAAATCATCAAAAGCTGAGTATTTTATAACAGACTTAAAGGTTAAAATCCAGGTGAAAACAGGTCCTTCACATTGGCAGTCAGTTCTGCAAGCTACCATCCCCATCAAGCATCCCCATTGCCCTTGGTGAGACCTTGCTGCACCCATTTCATCTTGTTCCTCCATTGCACCAGCCTTCACCTTCCAAAAAGCCTCTCCAAAAAGCTTTGCATTTCTAAGCCTAATAAACTGATTAGACTCTGATCAGAGCAAAGCTTGAGCTACATTTTTGAAGTAGGGAAGAGTAGGCAGAAGAGAGGATAAAACACCAGGAGCTGCAGACCTCCCTCCCCACTGCAGGGCGTCCTGGCTCCCACTGTGCCTTGCTCCACCTGAGCAGCAAAGAGCTGCCCACGCGGGCACTGGAAAAAAAGCAGAATTAAACAAATACCATCTGCCATGGCTGCTGTCAGACCAGAGCTCAGAGAAAACGCGCCCTGCACCGCAAAACACTGGCAGAGCTGGCGAAACCTCAGGAGGATTAGCAAGGCAACCCCATGTTCACGAGCTCTAATCCTGTTACGGCTATGCCAGGCAGTTGAAAAGATTTTACTGGGGTGGAAAGGCTGTAGTTCCCCATAAATAATTCTTTCCAGACATGCACATTTTGGAGCTGCAGTTCCTGGTGAAGGTCATTGTCGTTAGGCAATGGCATCTTAGGGAGAAAATCTGAATAAAGCTGATTTAGTCAAGTCTGTGAGTGAGCAGGGTCAAAATAACTTATTTAGCCCATGACAGAAATGAGTAAAATGGCACATTTCCACAGAGAAGTGGGAAAGGTAAAATGGCAACCTCAGCTGCCATTTCCTAACTCCCAAGCGTTTGGAGAAACAGCAACCTCCCTCTTGCTCAGCATTGCAAATGCAACACATTCAGGACTTGGATGTGTGAGGTATGACTTCAAGAGCAGTTCAGACATCTAGTAACCACCCTGCCTTATCCCCCTCCCCAGAAGAAATAAACAGATCTTCCAAAGGCAAAGGATCCCAGACAACTCATAGAAGAGCAGCAGCTTTTATTGATGGCTGTTCCTCTGGTACCCAGACTCCCAATCAAATTCCCAAGCCAAACCCAGATAACTCAGTACTGCTGAAAAACAAAAGCCCTTAAAAATCCAGAAGAATCTTCATGTTTTATAGGGAGATGAGCCCATAAAAACATACTAGCAATGCCAAAGTGCAAAAATTACTCAAATTAGCTGGAAAAAGGGAAGATTGTCCTGTTCCCATGCACCCATGCTAGTGGGACCTTCACAGTTGTTCCTAAACTGCTGTGAGGGGAGATGAGGGAAGACCTCATCTATGTTTACAAGTTCCTAAAGGGTGGGTTGAAGGAGGATGGAGCCGGACTCTTTTCAGTGGTTTCCAATGATAGGATGAGGGGCAACGGGCACAAGCTGGAACATGGGAAGTTCCACTCAAATCTGAGGAAGAACTTCTTTCGGGTGAGGGTGGCAGAGCCCTGGAAGAGGCTGCCCAGGGAGGGTGTGGAGTCCCCTTCTCTGGAGATTTTCAAGACCCGCCTGGATGCCGTCCTGAGTGATGTGCTCTGGGCAACCCTGCTTTGGCAGGGGAGTTGGACTGGATGATCTATAGAAGTCCCATCCAACTCTGACAAATCCGTGAATCCGCAAACACATTTCTGCACACAGCCCCCTGCATGGCCACAGGTGTCCTTGCCAGAGCTCAGAAGCATGAAATGTTCATCCCTCTCCCAATGAGGACACACGAAGAGCATCTAGTGACAGAGCTGCCCCTCTGGCACCTGCTGCCACTGTCATGAACCAGATTGGACAGAGCACTTTTTTCAGCCTTCAGCCGCCCCCAGCCAGATCCTGAATGCCCCATTATGGTTGCTGCTTCTACTCCCTTTCATGGACTGTTTTGCCCAGCTGAGAAGGGAAGATACGGTATTTGGCCTGCCGTGCACTCATCTCTGCTGATTTTGAATCAAAGCGTTTAGCAGGACTATTCTCCAGCTCAACCGGACTTCACAGGTTCCCGTTTTCACCACAAACACAAACATACCCAAGTGCAAAAACACAGATTTTCTAGCTGCCACAGCCAGAGGGGAAGGCAAGACCTGCTGTGGCAAGCAGCTCCTTGTTGTCACTGTGCTTCCTAAGGCTTCGGTGGTGCTATTACCTGTCAGCTGGGGTTACAGGAAGGTGGTTATTTTCAGGGTACAAGGGCCCTTCTGCTTTCCAGCCAAATAGCTACAACTAGCAAAAACATGGCTCGTAAACCATGTGTTAGCAACATATTCCTGATATAATCCAACCAGATTTATTGTTGGCAGGTTTCAGCAAAGCACAATGTGATTTTTTCATAAGACTGCACCTAATTAGCTGTATTTAAAGTAACCTTCATTAGCCCTTTTTCCACAGCAGAAACTAAAATGTGCGTGCCAAGCAAGCAGAATTGGGAATTTTTTGCTTGATTGTCTTCTGCATCCCAGAGGCTGAATTTTGCTTTTTGTTATGAATGAGTTGATTTTTTGCAGGCTGTAACAATCATTTTTGACTTCACATCTTCCCCAAAAGCTCTCCACGCAGAAGCTCTCCACCATTCCCTCGGATAGCTCTTCGCAATATCAACATGCAAAAGCTGAGATCACAAACACCATATTCAACCCACATACTCCAATAAAGAGAATACAGAAGAGAAGCAACTCCTGCATCCTACCTCTTGGTACCTGTCTTGCTACTCAGGGTTAGCCCCTTGTAGGAAAGGACTATTTTGTTAATTGACCTGCTTGTAATCTGCAGGGATAATCTTTTTCTTGCTAGGGAGCTGCATCTCTCCAGCACAGCCTCTCTCCAGCAGATGCTACATTGCAGCTTGGTAGGAAATGCTACATCTGGGTGCTTTTGTCACTTCGCAAGAATCATCAGCTTGCAGAGATGATTTATTTAGTCCCAGATAACAAACAGGCACCCTACTGCTAACATCTCTAACATCTTCACCCTTCAGTAAGTTACCAAGAAAACACTTGTAGATCATCATTTCTATCTAAATCTCATTTGGTAGCTCCATTGCACCCTCTCCTGAAAAGCCCCTGCAGCTCTTTAAAATGCTAATTAATCTGTAAATGGCTTTTTTTTTTTTTTTTATCAAACCCCCATTTATTCTTTCTTCTTGTTCTCCTATAAATAGGAGAAACCTATGATCCCAACAGATAAATGGAAAAGACTTCCTGAGCAGGGCACCTGACAGGCCTACATGCCTCTTTCTCCCATCCCTTCCCCAGGCTGCATTTTGTACCAAGATGCTGGCACGTTACCTCGACACTCAGCTCCTGGGCTGAGCAGCCCCATTGCCAGCCAAGCCCTGCCTTTGGCTGTGCTGAGGGCTGAAGGGATAGAAAAAGCCCTCATGGTACCGATTGTGATGGCGGTCCCAGGGGATAAAAGCATAGCGATGTAATTGCTGTTATTCTGGTGCAGTACAGATGTCTGTAGCCATTTGGGATGCTGATTGCTGTGACTCAGTGCAAGGTCCTCAGCCAACTAATAGCATCATAGCACAATGAGGATAATAATTTCTGATTGCTACAAGGTACTGCAACAAAAAACTGTCTCAGGGCTCCTGTTCCATTTTGGCAACTGCTCGTGCAGCATTACTCACCATCTACAGAGACCTCTTAGTCTATTAAGCAAGGAAGTTGAAGACAGTCTTTTCTAATCACCGTACCACCAATGCGGCTTGAGGAATGAATACTCAGCCCAGCTCCCCTGTCCCCACCCAGCCTGTCCTCTGCTCCTCATGCTGAATAGATTAACTCTGCCAGAAAATATTTGCATGCATCAAATTTGGTGGGGACTGGAATCCAAGGCCCTTAAAAGAGAAAAAGCAAAATATACATTAAACAATAGGGACAGCTGAGTGTCTTGAATCTTGGAGGCATGTAGCCTTCCCTCATTAAAACTTAAACATCAAATAAATTAATTATATATTCCAACAATAGGAACTAAACCTGGTCTGTGTTTTTAAGGCATCCTAATTGCAACCAGACCTGGGTTTGCACTTCCTTTGCGGTCCAGGTGGACACTCGTTGTCCTAAGAACATAAGGAGGGTGCAACAAAGGCTTTTCCCCAGCCCTGCAGCCCCTGTTCAAGATCACAGCAGCTTGCTCAGTTTGAAAGCTTTCTTCCTCTTGTTACGCAATGCAGGGAGAGGAAGCAGGGATTGTTACTGCTGCAGTGAGCTTGTGCTTTTGATAATATTAAGCTGTTTAGGTTGGATGTGAAATCTGACTTTGTCAAGAACCATATGGTGCTTAAATGATGTTGCTGCCTTGCAAGTCTGCAGGGTGGAAAACAGGGCCAGATTCCACAATATCTGCAAATTACCAAAGCTGTGAATTTAATAAAGAAGGAAGAAAGATTAAGGAAGTTCTGTCTTTGATGGCAAAGGTATAACTGAGCATGGGGATACCTAAGAGGGAGAGAAGGGGCTACTGCAATAAATTACAAACACACTTAGGTGTGGATTTAACTACGAGCATGAAGAAAGAAGGATACTTTGAGGAGCTCAGAGCCCACAAGCTTTAAATTGAGATACTCACCTCTCACAGGCTAGAGGGAGCATCATCACCATAAATCTTCTTTGATAATTATAATGATCACCACAATTTTGAAAATCTTATTTTATAATTATAAAGATTAATAATGATCACCTGCAATATTTTAAAGCTTCCCTTTTATTATAACACAGCATTTGCTGCATCACAGTTCAGTCCTTATTAGGTGACACTCCATCCAGAGAGGGCACTGCACCAGAGGGGTGTCAGTCAGGAGCTGTGGGACCAGCACTACTATTTTCTGCCTCTTCAGCAGTGCTGTATGCAGTTGGTGAAGTGTTCCAGCATCCTCCATGATGAAAAGTGTCATGTAAGTGTAAAACAATACTGTTAAATCTGAGAAGAAAATATGCAGTCCTAGCCTGGAAGCGTTCTCCACAATGACAGGAATCATCAGTTCAGACTTCCTGAGAGGCAACGAAAGGCATGGAAGTAGTTTTCCCCAGTGTGCCCAAGATCTTATAGTACTTTTCTGCTACATCAAGAGTTTTCATTTAAAAAAAATAAATTAAAAAAAAAACCAAAACAGCGAACAAAAAAAACCCACAAAGCTTTTTTTTAAAGACTCTTTAAAAATTCTCTTTTAATTTATTCTATTCATCTTAGGAAAGGCAGAACTACTGGAAGAAACACCTTTGATGTAAGGAAGTCTCTACAACAGAACTGGGGCTGGCAGCTGAATTCATTGACTTCCACACTTGGATCATAGGGAAAACCCTCAGGGGGCTGTCACCAGAGGACAGGGATGACTTCTTACAGCCCAAGCTTTCCAAGAGGTGGCACAAAAGTCAAGACTATGCAGACAGTCTTATTAGCATCTGCATCCAGCCCTGACAATAGGGTTGCTGAAGGCAATGGCTCAAGCAGGGTGCACCAGCTCCTGCCAAGCCATTGCATTCACTGTCCGTTGCTGTAGCAAGTCACACAATGTAACCCCATGGAAAAGGTCCACCTAAAACCAGCCCAGGTATTCTGTTCTGTCCGACCACAGTTTCAGTTCTCTGAAGGTTAAAAATCATGTCCTGATGGTCAGCCTAAATTATTGGTGGTCTATTTGTGTCTACTTGTTTCTTATGTCCAATAGTAATATTCCCCCCTCATGCTGGTGTTCATGCCTAGATATACTTGTGGAGTGAATACATGTCTCCCCAGCCCCTCTGGAAATACCAAACCACCTTAAGGCTTTCTCTGACGCAGTGAAACAGGTCCCAAGAACCCCAAGTGGTGGACATCCCCCAGCCTCCCCGCTGTTCTACCACACCATTTTGTGATCCTTACATTAAAAGTTGTGACTAACATTTTGTCTAGATCTCCATCGCTGCAGGTTATGCCTAGTTTGTTTCTTTCCTTTTTGCAGCAAATTTTGATACTTGAAGACCATCTGCCCATTTCAGTCTTCTCTAAGCCACAGGTCGCCCAGCTGGTTTGCTGCATTGCTTTCTGCATTGCCAGAGGTCCAATTTTCCCATTTGAACTAGCAAGAGACAGGTTACTGTGGACCAAGGAGACACCCTTACCCCTCATTAACACTGTCATCTCTTTCCTGCCCCTGGTTTTGTTTCCCCGCCATACATGAAGTCTGAACTCTACTCCAAGCCAAGGAAACCCAGCTCTTCTCATTGTTCTTCACCCTTATGATTCTTAGAGCTCCAACCACTTGTTTTTCACACCAGACTTCCTAATATTTCAGGACTATATTAACTACCTATAGGCATCTCTTTTCCCTTTGTCTATCCTAACCAGCGAGCTGGTCGCTTACAATGTGAGTTCCCATTAGTCTGGACCCATGCTCTGCTATCCCAGCACTCTCTCTTCCCTCTCCAAAGACACCCACTTATTCCCAGAAGATACTCCAGGACTCTGTATCAGGGACATTTCCCCAGCTCATGCTGTCCAAGGTGTTGCAAGCTTAATGACAAATAATTAGGGCTCATTTCAAGGCTAACCCTGGAGTGACTTCCCCAGCAATTTCTTCCCAAAATTTTCCATTTAACAACATCCACTAGTTCTCTCTTTTAGACATTTTTATGTCCACCTCCCTGCCTTCAATTCTTGTATTATTCTCCCCCTGTCAGCTCACTTTTCACAAGACACTATATCGATTAATTCACTGAATCCAGCTAGGAAATGCCATAGATCTAATCCATGTCTAGGAAAATCCATTATTTTATCAGAGATACCAGATTTGTACAACACAGTCTGCCTTTGCTAGACCAAGGCTGCATGCTCTGCAATTTCTTATTTATCTCCATGCTTTATTTTTCTCCCTGAACGTTCATTTATATCTATATAATTGGGATCAGACTGATGGGCTCCAACCCTTCCCTCTCCTCTTCTTATATACAGACCTGTCTTTTCTATCACCTTCAGTCATCACCTACTCCCTCTAGTTTGATTACTAGAGGGAGTAGGAGGAGGCTCCCTCTAGCCTCCATTGCTACTGGATGCAACATTTTCTGTGCTCTGGTCGGGAGATTTCCTACCTTATTTCTATCCCCTCATCACCAATCTGAGTGCACTCAAGTCTGAAATTGGCTCCTCTCATGAATGTGGTAATTTCTGCACCCACAGCCTCATTATCACCCTCCCACTTGCTTTTGCCTTAATGTTCACTTCACTTCACTTCACTTCACTTCACTTCACTTCACTTCACTTCACTTCACTTCACTTCACTTCCTTACTCACAACTGGGGAATTTGATTTGCTTTCAGGCCACGTTTAAGGTTATTTTTAATATCAGCTTCAATCTCATTACACAGAAAGCTTTGCTCCCACTTAAAATATGGCTACTGAACAGAACTGTTTTTGTTTAAATTTTAGTGATGATACTCTATCACCTTGCTAGCAATGCCTGCTTATTTTTTCCAGACTATCAGTACTGCTTTGCTGATAAGCCCTCCAGGAAGAGGGCCAGGTAGTCTTCTCCTTGTAGACATCTCCTGAAAAGGGACATCAATAGAGAATGGCTTTAATTTCCAACTCTGTATCAAGTGCTTGAATCAAACCACATCCACCAAGCCTTGGGGACACATTCCCTCCTTGTTGTCATTACAGAACCACTGATTTCTATTTACAATTTCTACTTCTAAATCAAATTTATAACAAGAAAGCCCTGAGGAGCCCCAGGGTGAACAGCAGGTAATGAGGAGGACTGGAAAAAAAAGACAAATGAAAGATACATGGTTCAAAATGACACTGTAGGGAAAGACCTGGGAGATCCCTAAAGCACCAAAAGTAGAGATGGGCAGGGCCCAATCTGTCCACACCCCAGGCACCACCCTCGTAAAAGGCTGAGCTCCCAGAATATATGAGATCATTACAACCAGTGGCTAAGCCCTTCTGCAGTGCCTGTGCATGCCGTAAAGGGAATAAAAGTGCTTCTGCTAGCACTGGAGAGGTTTGCCAAGGAAAGAAACAACTGCTGGCAGCCTCCGCTCCTGAACATGTCAAAATGAGCATTCAAATCTTGTCAGAAAGACAAATTAATGTCCAGATGGGCCAAATCTGGTCCATCCAAGTGAATGGAGCTGTTACTGATTGATAGCAGTCAGGAATATGGCCCACTGCCTAGTACTCAAGAAACCACGGTCATTCACAGTTTTAGGAACCAAACGCTATAGGATGAATAATCTGGAAAGTCTCCTCCAGTTTCAGAGTTGTTATATTTTTATTTCTAAATGTTTGGTGAGAACAAATTTGCATATTCTCTCCACTCCCATTAGCAGCAGATTATGGCAGAGAAGCAGGAGGTTTTATCACGTGTAGAGCTAACACTTGGCTTTGGTATCTGTAATGTTGGAGAGCAGTTATTTCCTCTTGGACATTTTCAGTCTGTCTTCCAGGTCCTTTTGAAGTCAGATGGACTGACTATGTCTGACAGCATTCTGGGATGGAGCTTCAGACAGAGCTAACACTTCCCCACAAAATCATGAGGCTTAAGCAAGAAAACAAGCAAGGCTGCTCCAAACAAAGCAGTCCTGATCTAACCCCCAGATGCACCCATATGTGTTGTCTGGATCCAATTGGGTCAGGGAAGTCTGCAGTGACTTTGGTTGTCGTTTGAGATTTCATATATATAATATTATATAATATAATAACAGTGTAAAGGTACCGACAAGATGTGCACTGCCTGCACCTCACAGTCAGCTGATGGCCTCTGCTTTGGGAGGTAGTCATCTGGAAGCCATCAAGTGATTTGGGTGCTCACACAGGAGAAAGACCCACTTTGGGAAGCTGGAGTTAGGTTCTCAAGTGACTGTGTGCTTAGTCCACCCTCTACCCTTCATGTGAGCCAATTTCCCCTGCCTTGTGCATCTGAGCCCCTTCCTGCACATGGGAAATTACTTCTCTTGCAAAAGCCAAAATCAAAGAAGCAGCACTTCTGAAACCATACAGAAAGTGTTTAAGTGGGGACCTATAATCCTAACTTTGGTCATCCTCACTGGAAATGACACTGCACAGCACAAAAGGCATCAGAGGAGAAGGCAAAGCTACACCTCTGGTTTCTGAAGTCACCTATGTGCTATGAAAAATCAGATTAATTTTACACCAAAACCACAAAAGCCAAACTTCCATGCTTCATGCAGGAAAAAAACTCCCAGCAGAGCCTCCCCAGCAGAACCCAGCATCTTCAGACCACCCTGATTCCCTGCCAGCTGAAGCATCCTCGATCCACAGCGAGAAGAATTTTTATCAGCCTCTTTCCCTGTTTCCCCATTGTTCCTAAAGACTTGCAAATGCTGCGGAAATTCCCAGCATTTCAATCTTACCAGAAACCTTCACTAAAGACACGCTTTCACAGTTTATTATGAGTCCATTTTATGAAATGAATGTGACGGTAGTCTACTAATTAATATCTGGCAGGAATTAAATGAGAGTGACTTCTAACGCTGCTGCCTCCCTGGCTGGTCAGTTCTTTCATTCCTCTATGCATCTGTCAAAACTGAGTTACAGAAATTGCAGCTAGCATTTAATGAAAAGGTACACCAAGCCAAGACTTCAAATTGGAGGGCAGGGAAAAGGCTGCTTTGCCAGGAAGATGTTGAGAGGCTAAATGAGTGACTCTCTGAAAATCTTTACTGCAGGTTTTACTCAGCTGAACATCTCGCAAACGTGGAACTTTTACTAGCTAATTTCACATAATACAGTTTTTAGGTTAGCAGAAGAAAAAGTAGATGGGAGTGAGGAGAGTTAAATAGCAACTATTAAAAGAAAAATAATCTTGACTTTCATACATCTTTTCCATTTTTTCCTACCTCTTTTTTTCCCCCTCCATTGTTTTGGCAGGTGAATTTTATGTGCTAAATCTGTCTCTGGTGGTACTATACCAAAACAGCATTTATATGTCAGGGGAAGAGCAAGTTTTAATAGTAAAACCCCAGTTACAGGCCAGAATGATGTTACATATTTTTCCATGTTGCTGCAATGTATTGGGTGAAGGCTTGCTAAGAAAAATGGATACAATCAGCGAAATCAGAGAGACTAAATAAGTATTTACCCTATGGAAATAAGAAAGGCTTCTCTAAATAACACTTCTCGCATGCAGTGAAACAAGCATTTTTTTGTCTTCATGATAAAGCAGCATCAAAATGCTATCTTCAGAACCGATTTTATGCAAAACACATTGCAGCTGATTAGATGAGTACACTATTGTGATTTCACCTTGGCTCAAATTTTACTCTATGGACCTGACCTTTTAAATACACAACAATATTGAGATAAACATATCTCTGTTTCTAATGGGCACCTGTGAGACTGATTAACCAAAAATAAGAGTGTGCGTTAGGACAGAACTAAGTTCATTTCATGTGGAAATAGCTTGCAAAGTGTCAGAGGCACTGGCCACGGCGCACAAACAACAGCATGTGGATAAGGAAGAAGTCAAAGCACTAAGAATTAATTACAAATACACCACTGGCTGCACAGTTGTGATGTCTATTCCACACCTCAGAAGTTGCTTCTCACGTAATTTCAAATAAAAAATACGTCCATCTGATTGAGTTAGAGTTGGTTAACACAATACTGCACTTACTGGAAAGTCTAAGGTGAAGTCCACACAAGGAGAAAAGTACTGTACTAGGAAACACTAGAAGTTACACTAAAATATCAGTATTTCAGGTAAAACCACTTCTCCTTCATTACTGTAGGTTAAACTGTCAGTGGATATGTGTTTGTAGTGCAATGATCACTTTACCAATAGAGGATCCATTTCCAAATCTCACCACGCACTGAAATTCTGATAGTTTCAACTGACAAAGTAGGAAAAACCCAAATGAAAGGCTGGATCCCGCATGGTGGTTCCTTTCCTCCAAGGGCACCATTGGGAGGATTGTTTTCTTTACGCTCACTCTGTGCTCCCTCTCTTGGGGCCTCCGCTACCGTAAGGGCAATATCACGTCTCTTGGCTTGAGGGATGCTATTTCTGGAAATGCCATCTTGCAGAAAGCCATGGCATGGAAGTTATGATTCATACATTTCATAGGAGCAGAAGTGTTAGTGAATTTGGGCAGGCGGCAGGGTGGCACCATCAGAGCAAGGTGGCATGACAGATGTCAGCAGCCAGGAAAGTGTGCTTCAGAGGTGCAAGACATGAAGAGTTACAAGCCCCTGGGGAGTTACATCCACTACATCAGACCTGGGAAACTGGGCATCATAAGCACACTGACATTTAATGTTTTGCCTGCCATTTTTGCAGCTTATGTCACAAGAAACTGCTGTGTCCCCACTGTCTTCTGTGTCTGAAATTTCTCCCTTCTTGGTTTTTATTTGCCTCCGAGCTCTGCCTTCACTGCCTCTCACTTCTTCCTACAGCACTGCGCAGGCAGGACCAAGACATTACACCATTTCCTTTGCAGCCTTCCTCCTCTCCAGCCTTTGCCATACCCTGTGCTGCCCCTCACACCTGGCACTTTCTCCTCTCTCTCTTGCCAAAACGATCACGTTCTGGAATTCAGCTCCTTCCTCAGCTCTGTTGCTTTGTCTCCCTCCTGCTCCAGTCATTTTTAACCCATTTGATGTAAAGACACTTAACCAGGCAGTCACAGCACAATAGCACCAAGAAATGCTTTGCAACAAGGCATTTCAAACCTGAAATATTTTCTTATATGTTCTCCTCAGCAGCCCTTGCCCAGCCCTCATATTAAAAATTGTTGAGGTTCATAATAAATCACAGTTTCCACTAAAGCCAGAGCACAGCCCAGCATCAGAAAGGTGTTGGGCCAACTCCACAGCTGCTTTTTACTGCCAACAGGGTTTTCAAACCTCTTTCTCAAATTGCTCTAAAAGAATTCTCTTATTCTGAGGAACAGTCTTAATAGTAAACTCTTCTTGTATGGTGGGAAGAATGGATGCTCCTCTGTGGGCCAGAGGAGAGAAAAAACATTGTCTGACAGCAATAACCCCCTGCCCAAGGCTCATGACTACACGAGGAGAGGCAGCCCAGAGGGATAGGAAGGGGAACCTGAGAGAAATTCAGTGGCACAAAGAGGGTTAATAGACCGACAAGAAAAACCTAGCACAGAAGGGAGAGCGGTAACAGCCAGAAAAATTTACCAACATCTGTCTTAAGAAGAGGGGCTGCTGTTAGGGACCTCAGCGCTCCACACCAAACGAGGCAGCAGTGCAGGATGCTGAGTGCTGCTCAGTCCCTGTACCAGCAGCTCCACAGCCCATCCCAGGCATAGTGCGACCAAGAGCCCCAGGGTTTCAAGGGCCACGGGCAGCACAAGCCAGCTGGACCCCATTTTCTGGTGGCAATCCACCAATCCTCCCCCTTCGCATGTGAAAGCCCATTCATCTCGCGGTTCTTCGCAGCGCTGGCCGTCTCTCCTATAAACACCGCGTAGCGTGTGTGGGGCGCTGCAATACTTTAAGGACATTGGAATGCACTTTATCAGCACTTTTAAACACTGCAGCTTTATGAGGGGAGTCTGAAAATGTATTTACCATTCCAGACTGTCCACAGATGTGCTTTTAATATAACATCCTGTTATTTTTCTTCTCTTCTCATGATCCCTTGCTGTCCGGGCAAGGATGCTCACCCTTCCCTGTGCCACCAGCCACCGGAGGTTTCCCTGACTTGAAGCAGCTCCTTCACATCTTCTGCTGATGGTCTTCTATGGGCACTCTGAGGTTTGCTTTATGGGGAACCTTCTTAACCACCCATGCCTGCCACACAGCTGTTTTCTAACCAATGTCACCAGTATTTACATCTCTCCAAGGACCTTCCTCCTGTGGACCAACCACATGCGCAGAGTAGTTGATTGCTCAGTGTGTGGCACAGCAGGTCATGCAAATTGACATGGATAGACAATCCTGGACTCTTCTTGGCTCCTCCCAGAAGGCTGAAAACTAGAGATATTTGGGACTAAGGGGAAATGTCTTCCAGCTGAAGAAGCATAGAAACCACTCCTGTGGTGCTGACATCACCACGTGTTTCAAAGCTCTCAGGAGATGCTTGGCCCCAGTCTCAGACCTGCAGTAGTGGAAGATGAACAATGAAAAATTCATCCTGACTATATTGGTTGTAGTGATTCAAGAAACCTTTCCCAACTGAAGGAAAAAGGGAAAAGACTCTAAAGGGCAAGAAAACGTTGGGAAACAGGAAGGAAAAAGAACCTGCAGAAAGGACTTCCCTTGGGAAAAGCACTTAAACCCATTTTCTTCAATCCAAGCTGCTGCTTTTATAGCTCCATTCAACAGAAGCCATTTCCCAGCTATATTGTCCTATATTTGTGACAACTGTCTTCAAAATTTACTATTTATATAGAACCTCCCAGGTGTTACACCAGGAGAGCTGCCAGGCCTAGCAAAGGCAGAAAAGCAAAGGCAAAATCAATGATCTCTGGTGCCAGCTCTTAGTGGATCACAGCAAGCTGTGCGAAGAGAAGAAGTTGGTACCAGACAGCATCTTCTGCAACACACAGAAAGGCATCACCTCACCCAGAGGTTGGCATCTTACACTAGTGCTAATTATGAGGCTACCCTCCCCACTTCTGGAGCAGGGCTCACAAACATCCCCATGGGTGTTGCAGCTGGTCCCCCAAGAGCTCAGCATCAAGCTGGGGGTGCACCCACAGCTGGATGAGGTCCACTGTGGCCACTGTAGCTGATCACAAGCAACACAGTGCAAGGCAACACGTAAAACCCGCAGGGTCGACAGATGACAAGAATGTAAAGTAAACTGGGAATGTAAAGTAAGGGACCGGCTTAACGTGAGCATGATTTGTTTCTGTGTGAAGATCCACCTGAGACCCTGTACACTATTTAATCCCTGGAGCTGGGGCCAGCTCCCATTTGTGTCAAGTGAAGATTTTCCATTTACTTTAATGGACCTGGAACAGGCCCAAGCAGAGCCATATGATAAGCAATGGTTTTATTCAACAAGAGAAATAGCCTTCTCCCTGATTCTCTCCTGCTCCTCTGCACCAGCTGTGGGACAGAATCTGCCGCTCCTACTTTTCAAGATGAATCTTCTCCTGAGGAGTTACGTGTTTGAAACAAACCAAAGTGGCATTTTCAGTGGGGAAAAAGATTTTTCTGATTGCCAAGGGCAACAGCTTCAGATGAGCTGGACTACGCCTGACTCAAATATTTACTCATTTTCTGAAGAATGTCATGTTGATTTTTAAGCCCTTTAGTTTCTAAACTGGGAGCTTCATACCTCTTGGTTACATTTTCCTTTAAAAACATTTCTTATCTTGGAGCAGGAGCAGAAGCCCAGACAAATACACAAGTTGAAAAGACAACAGAAACATTTTGTGCCAAGGAAGGATGGATGTAAGTGAACCTGGCTCTAATAACCATGGAAACAAAACATACGTTTTACGAAAATGATTCAAACTGTTTTGAGGGCTGTTCTGGAAGGCAATAACTTACTGCTTTGGAGGCAGCATAGCAAAATACTGCAAACAGAAAGCCAGAAGAGGTGGGTCACAGAAGGAGTACAGCTTGCCCTTACTCTTCCTAGGACTCAACTCAGACTCCAGCTGCCAGGACCCTGTGGTAGTGAAACCTGGGGGTGTACCGTGTCATCTTTGCAGCTAATCTGCGCTCACATAGGGGTGCTGCAAGCAGTGGGGCTGAACTCCTTCCCATAAAGCTGCATTCAGTCTCCACCAATTGCTAGAAACCAAAGGCTGCAGGTTAAAACCTGTCACGAAGGTCTGTGTCACCCTCAGCGTGCCGGGGAAGGGAGGAGGACAGTGGAGCCAGCCACCAGCCAGCGTCCCTCTGGGTCCTGGCTGCAAGCTTCCCCCCGCTCACCATTCCAGTTTATCCCACAGGTAATCCTTCGCCTGACGCAGTGTCGAGGACCTCAAGCCTGTAAGCTCTGGCTGAAAGATAATACATAAAACATGCCCAGGTCACTTTCTGCAAGGTTGTCACGCAGCAGCATTCAGCCCATGGCCCTCAGCGTCTGCTCCCCCTTAGCGTTGCGCATGTGTGGGAGCTCCTCCACTCTCCCCACTTCTCACACTAACTCCTCACCAAACAAACAAACAAAAACTATGCATACACACACACACACCCCGATACACTATAAAACGCCTGAAACACAGTGATAGCATTTAATCCTCCCGGCAGCACATTACAGCGGCTTTCAAACTCCAAACAAGCTCTACATCGCCACAGTCTTACTTGTGAAATTATTTAACATGGGCTGGTTTATAGAGTCTTTTATAAGCTTCATATTGGTTAATAATGGCCTGGAGGTTTCACGTCCTCTGGCTTGGAGGATTCTATGTTTACAAGGCTGGGAGCTTGAGTCCTGGAAGAGATTTGCAGTCTGGAGCCATGCTGTCTGCCTGACCATATGCAATGAGTACCAGTTATGCAGTAAGAACTGCACTTGGTGAGTGCTGCACCTTGAACGTGGGGCTAGGCTGGGCACCAGGTGCCTATGTCCGACGAGAAGTGGGGTTAGACAGGACTCAGCCCCTTGCATCCCATTGGGAGTCAAGTATTTGTCACTAGGCATAAATCAGAGGTACGTTTGCATCCAACAGTGCCCCCAAATTAAGCAGATACTGGCATGGCTTTTTGGAGCAGCGTTGTCTCAGCTGTTGTGTGTCAGCTATGTGGCCACAGCTACCCCTTTGGAAATGAGTGGAGACTTTAGGAGTTTTCCAGTTGCCGTCCACCTCGGGGATGCCAGCCCAGGGAGCACCTTTTCCCTCCATCACCCATGAGCACCTACAAATTCCCTGGGAGGTGCAGATAGAGACAGGTCTAAGAAAATGCAGTTTTTTTATTATAGCAGTCAGTTCACAACAGCTATTAACAGATGGGAAGCAGTGCAGAATAAAAATGATGTTGTTGGGTATCATGCTGGTAGCTTTTCACCCGATGACCTAAAATGTAGGCATGTTTATGACATTAGAGTCAATATACTGGTATTTGGGGCTTATAAATTAAAACTCAGCTACAAATTACACAGTAGCTCTAAGATTAAAAGTCCAGAGATGCAGATAATAGCTTCATCAGGGGGTTTCTGAGTGCATGTGCTTGTATAAGCTTATATATAAATGTAAAACAAACAGTGGGGAAGATGATCTACAATTACATTTTTTTTTGACCGTAGCAGGCAAGAGCCATAAGGGAAAAGGTAAAAGCTTTTGTTTCAGAAAATGACTGCTGGTTTTGGAGAGATGTAGCTGGTAGGCACCAGTTAAGTGCTAAGTGTATTAAAAATATCTCCCGTTTCTAACTAAATCTTAAAAATAAAAAAAAAAAAAGGCACCCACAAGAGTGCCCTTTTTCTTCCTCTCTCTCTTTTTTCTTTCTCTTTTATTATGATCAGTTTCACTAAGCCACAATGATAAGAGACTGAATTATTCCTCTCAATTCAGCACCAAGAAAAGTCTGCAATGGGGAATGGGTGGCCACAAACGGCCACTGCAGTTACTACCTGAATACAAGGATTTCTCTTCTTGCTTCCAGAGGAGGGAAGGAGGCAGTGTCCAGGTGCTTGGACTCGACTGAAGGAGCTGCAAGCAGCTGGCCAGCACTGCATTAAGCAGCACCAGGCAAGCAGATGCAAACACAGACATGTCGTGGCACAAGCATGGGTAACTGAGCTCAGACATGGCTTAAGAACCAGCAGAGTTTGCTGATCTGTAGAAAGTCTGTAGTGTCAGTTCTGGTAGCCCAGAACATCTGTTTTAGCCTCAAGAGGGAAGGAGCAGTCACTGGGCTGTTTCTGGTGTCTGCTCTGCACAAGCTCCGCAACACGGGGAAAAACCAGTCCACAACACAGCCACATCTCATGGTCACAACCATGAGTTTTATGGGATTTCACACTGCCAGAGCAACCAAAGGAGGTGAGTGCACAAGTGCACCTTCCCCACCTGGCTGGGCTGATGCCAAGCACAGAGTAAAAGGAGTTTGTTTGGGTTACCTGCCTACGTGAGATACCATCCTCATTTTTGCTACCTGCCCAACACCAGTTGCCAAACTAACTCGATGACACGAGGCAGGCACTCATGAGGTTTTGCAGTCCCACCCTGCCATTCTGTGCTTTTGTTACCAGAGACAGCATTTTGTGTTAGCCACAGAAACCAGATGGCCCCAACATAAAGCCAGAGCACGGCAACCTCTGTTCTTTCCATTTTCAAAACTTTCCCCCAAAAACATTATTCACACAGGTCATTACCCTGCAAGGTTAAATGAAAAGCCCAGCGTGGTCCATGCCTGCCAGATAAAACTAGAGCTTTCTTTGCACAGCATTCAGACACCCTTCCCTTTTTATCCATGGGAAGTCACAAAATTATCACCAAGCTGCTTCAGCATGACAGCAGAGAGGATTTGGAAGAGACATTTAGGAGCAGAAAAACAAGACATATTTATTGGAAGCTCATTCCAATGAGAAGAAGTAAGATGGTTTAAAATGCTGACTAAAAAATGCTGTTCTAACAATATAGCCACGTCATGGTTTGGGCCGGGTTGGCCAAAGAGAAGACAACAGTTGCTCTCCCCCACCTCTCACTCCAAGGAGAGGAAGGAGAGAGAGAAAGAGATTTATGAGTTTAGAAAGAACTAAACTACTTTAATGAAATATTAATAATAAAATAAAAGGAAAACAATTAAATAGATACAATATATACAAATATATACAATACTGTATCAAGCTCCCAGGGAGATGTCACCAGCAGGCACTGGGGAAGTTGCAGACCTGACTCAGTGACAGATGGGAACTGGATTCCGGATCTGGCTTCATGAAGGCACCGAGCAGAATCAAAGGCAGAAGAACTGACAGGGTCTTCCTCAGACATCAGTCACTGAAGAAAACAAGCCACTGAAGAACCCAAAAGCCATTAAAGAAGGAACTGACCTTTTGATCCATCAGCTTTTATACTGAGCATGGCAAGATGGGATGGAATACCCTGTTGGTCAGGTTTGGGTCACCTCTCCTGTCCGCTCCTCCCCACAGGTGGGACACCCACCCACCCCACCCAACCCCTGGTAAACACCAATTCAGCTGACCCTGGCTGCCACAGCAATGAGTAAAAGCAAGAGCCTGTCTCACTGTACAGAAAGTTGGCTCTGTGCCATCCCAAACCAGGACAAGCCAGCAGGTGAGAGGATGACATTTTCCAGGAGAGTGGAAAATGCTTGGGGCCAACGTCATACAGCACACAAGAGAAGATTCAGTCCCGGAGGTTTAGGGACTTCTGAAATACTAGGTGATTTAAGTATCTTCTCTCTTGTTGGATAGCGAGAGGGTATTGAAGACTGAACTTTTATAAAGCTGGGAGA